>OZ010585.1:75513945-75821445 GCA_963932145.1 Acanthosepion lycidas | reverse complement strand
ATGATGTACAGAATTCCTTGAATTCTCTTCCCATAAACTGCATTCCCTTGTTGCTGACTAAAGTTTTAGGGAGTCCAAAGCGACTAAAAAATTCATTAAGCGCATTTATTGTATTTTTTGCAGTCGGATGTCTGCACTTAACAATTTCTGGCAACTTACTGAAACTGTCTACAATAATCAGGTAATAAGATCCATTTATGGGTCCTGCATAGTCGATATGCAATCGAGTCCATGGGACATCTGTCTTTGGCCATGGTTGAATCTTTACTGGTGGATCCCTTGTTGCCAATTGACATTCTATGCACTGTTTCATCAAATTTTCTATGTCTTTGTCCATCCTCGGCCAATATGTATAGCCTCTCATTAGAGATTTCATTCTCGAAATCTCCGGATGGCCAGTGTGAAATTCTTTCAGCATTTTCTTTTGTAGAGTAACCGACATTACAACCCTATCCGCGTATAGTAATAGCTGTTCACAGATTGAAAAAGGTGACACACTCATTCCTTTTTTAGTTCTCTCGTTCAACCAGACTTGGTTTTTCATTTTTTTAATGAAATCATCGTTCACTGCTGCTTTTTTCACATCTTCTAGCATAACCGGTAGTTCTCTAATAGTGTTGCATAACAGACCCGACATTTCATTTTCGTCTCTTTGCGCCGCTATTACTGTTTCTTCTAGTGGTTCCGTATATCTAGGTATTAACCTCGACAACCCATCGGCGTGACCGAGCTTCTTTGAAGGCACATATTCTATTTTGAAATTATAATTCAATAGAATTATACCCAACGCTGTAGTCGATTTGCCGTGTGAGCTGGTATTCCTTTTTTTTTTCTTATATAAATGCTATAGTAGTTTACTAATCCCAAGAAGACCTGGAGTTTAGCCACATTATCAGGTGCTGGCATATTTTTTATAGCCTCAGCCCTTTCTGGATTCGGTTTTCTTCCTTTACTGTCAATGACCTACCCTAAATACTTTATCTTCTTTAAGAAGAACTCGCATTTCTCAATTCTCTGAAATACTGCTCTCATATGCGTTTTGTGTTGGGCCTCGTTTTCACTTTTAATCAAATTTCATCGAAGTATGCAATTGCATACTCCATACCAGCCAACATTGTGTCCATTACTTGCTGGAATATGCTTGGAGCTACCTTCAATCCAAAAAGGAGACGATTTAATTTAAAAATCCCTTTATGCGTGTTTATAGTCAGGTACTTCGAACATTCTTCACTGGCTTTAACCTGAAGGTAAGCCTCCGACAAGTCCAACATTGAAAACGCTCTACCTCCGTTTGATTTAGTGAATATCTCCTCCGGTAGATGGTACGCATGGTCTTTTAAACAATCATTTAATCCTGTCGAAAAGTCAGCACACACTCTGATTTTTCGATTTTTCTTTTTATATATATATATATACGGTTGGAAACGCCCAATCCGAGTAATCGAATTTTGAAATTACGCCAATTTTTTCCAATCTTTCTAATTCCTCATTTATTGTCTCTAGTGCTGAAAATGGTACTTTTCTCTTTGGTTTAAAGATTGGTTTAACGTTTTTCTTTCATTTTGAAGTTGACTTCTGCTTTTGTGCAGAGACCTAGTCCTTCTGAAAAGACGCGAGGGAATTCGCCTTTCAAATCCGTAATAAATCTTTGTTTGCTTCGTCTTATAGTTCTCTATGACGTTCACTTTGTTACAGAAAGAATTTATCAGTAATTCCCACAAATTAAACAATACGACCCAGTCTGTACCAAAGAGGCTTGCTGAACCAGAGAGCACATACACTTTCGATTTGTGAATTTTTCCCATGGACGAAATCTTACATTTTAATTCACCTGTAAACTTAAGTATTTTTCTTGACACTCCCCTGGTAATTTTGTCTGTTTTGGTCAACGGTGGGTAACCGATTTTATTTCCATGTTTGCTCGTTTATTACCGAGATATCACTTCCTGAATCAAGTAATAATTTTTCGGTCTGCCCATTTATTTTTACATTGAGGTATTTTCTTTTTTGACCGTCCTCAATTTCGTTTTTAGACAAAACTAAGTTCGTCTTTGTTTGAGACTTTGATTTTACATTTCTGTTTTGCCCGACAATGGGAACTTTTATGGCCTACACGCCACAATTAAAACATTTATCCCTAAAGAAATAATCCTTCTTTATATGCTGTCCTCCACACGAACTGCATATAATTTTTCTTTCTTTATTTTGTATCCACTTCTGTTGTCTTACAGTTTGTACTCCTCGAAATGTTCTTCTCCTCAATCCGAGTATTGTTTTTTTTTATGTTTATAAGTCGCTGACATTCTTCCATTATTTTTTGTAGCGTAATCTTTGGATCCTGTTCCATGATAGAGAGGATTCTTGATCTAATTTCTTTGTCCTTAGGTGTCTTTAGACCCTGCACAAAAATTAAACACTTGAACATGTCACTTGACAATTCCTTTAATTTAAATGCCTCAACCATGCGTTAACCATACCTGCATATGTGACAAAATCATCATCCTCTTGTTTTATGATATTTAGACACTTGTATCGTGTATGAAACAAAATATCTCTGTCATCGACAATTTCTACTGTTTCGCCAAATGTAATTTCTTCTGGCTTCTTTGGGAGGATTAAATTCGTGTATTTTTTATTTTCTTCTGTTCCCAACTTCTGCAACAATAGTGATTTTTTTTTCCTCATCGGACCATTGATCGCATCTTTTCGTAAATATTGTTTTAAACCTACGAAAATAAGCCGGAAACGTTGAACCACTGTCAGGGTCGTACTTAAATTCAGAGAGTGAATTTGAAATTCCTTCAGCAGAAAACAATCTAAAACCTTGTTCTTTTGTTGTCCTAGATAAGTCTTCCCAAAGTGATTTATTGTCCTTTGCCTGTTGTCAGAATAACTTTTCAAACCTTTCTTGTTGCTGAATATATTGTTGTTGTTGTTGAAATTGTTGTTGCTGTTGGAATTGTTGCTGTAAAGTGACTTGTAGCACCTTAGCTAATTCCGCAATTTGTTTTCACAAGAAAAAAATTGCTCCAGTAGACAACAAAATTTTCTAAGTCCAAACAAGAGCGGGGGGCAATTTCTTACTTTCTGTAAGTGTTGCACAAGTTTTTCCTTTTCTAACGTCCCTCGTCAATAAGCGTTAAAACAAATATGAGGGAAAAAATTACTTTCTGTAAGCGTCGAACAAGTTTTTCTAACGTTCTTCGTTAGTAAGTGTTGTCGACTGTATTTTTTTTCTTTTGTTTTAACTTGTGAGGTCGTTTCGAATCTCATCGCTAACTGATATGTCCCGGGAAGGGATATATTTGATCGAAGTAGCTACGTAGTTTAGTCTACTGTAACCAAGTAGAACAATCTAGCAGGTAGCAGTAATGGAACTGGTACTCATCGTAGTCGCAGTCAGTAGGTATAGGCAATAGGCGTAGACCAGTATGATAGCCAATATATTTATTTTGTAAACAATACAAAATTGTGGCACAAGGCCGAAGGGGAAGTGGGGAAAAGGCTGGACTTTCACTAGCTATCCTATTCCTAGTTAACAACAATCATGACCCATTCATTCATTACAATTACACATTCACCACAAGAACTCATCCATCACCTTTCAATCCTACATACACCACAATACCACATATACACAAGGGTTCTACAAAACATCCCATGAATTAAAAAATTTAATGTTTATATATATATATATAAAAATTCCATGAAAACATGAAATGATGGGGAGGGGATATGAACCCCAACAAGAAACTCAAAATGTCAACCAAAGACAAAACGAAAACAAAACAATGTTAGTAGAAACCGTCCACCCCTCAAAATAATAAGAGTGGACGCTGTATTCTATAGATAGAATCAAGAAGCACACTCACTAATAGAATGGGTAGGGAAAAATAAATGACGAAATGAGAAAATCAAAAGCTGACTAAGACGATATGAAAAAAGGGGACAAAAACAAACTGGTGAGATTGGGAATCTCAACATGGATCATAACAAGAAAAGCCGGGAACAAGACTTAAGCACATAAACTAGGAAAACAAAATGGTGTCTAACTTAACCAGGAGGGGGTTCAACAGGAAACCGCCCCGTTGCGACTTAAAAAAGAAAATCGAGGCTAGCCCAGTCCACACGAACCAGGCTCGCCTCAGTCATCCACCTTTCGCTGAAATCTGTCGAAATCAAACGTTTTCGATCAGATCTGTTTTTCCTCTTAAGCTGATGCTTAAAGAAAACAATCAGATCCTGATACGAATAACGTTCCTTTCACGACAACCATACGACCATTCTAGCCACGGATAGCAACGTGAAAAACACCATTCGTTTTACCCCGGAGAACGGGGGCGACACATTGTCACACGTGTAGGCGAGATCGATGGACACAAGCTGATCGGTAGCAATACGAGCCGTCAACTCGCCGACATAATCCCAGAAATGGCGCACGTGAAGACAATAGAAGAAGGTGTGCGAAGCCGTTTCCTCTAAACCAAGGTCACACAGATGACAATCTGGCAAATCTGCCACGCCCTATGTGAAGAGTACATCATTGAGAGGCAACACGTTCCGAATCAATCGCCAGCTAAGCGAAAACTCAGGGTTCGCAACTCTGATGCCGACAAGCCGAGCCGGTCACACAGAGGATCCTTCTCGACCCCCTCCATTAATTCATTATACAATAGTCTCCGAGGCTGAGAATGGTCACTGGACCGAGGAATGACCTTCAAGGCCGACCGACACTCACTGAGGAAACTCGATAACCCTCCACGACTGCGACGGCGCTTACCCGGGTGGGGAGTGATAGTAAGGCTAGGGAAAGCGTCCCTAACATTAGGCGCCAAAATCGAGTCCTCCGTCAAAACGCGACGTAGGAAAGCCAACCTTGAGGTATGGTGATGACTCGCCAGGTGTGGCAATCCCAGCCCCTAACGACACGGACGCTGGTCACAGGCTTCTTTACGGACCCAATGCTTGCGACCACCCCACAAGAGAGTGATCAACAAACGCTCGATTGCCTTCATACATTTCCAGTAAAGAGGAAGTACAACCAAGCAATAAAGGATAAGGGGTAAGACGTAAGGTCCACACGTCTCAGTCCTACCCTTTAGGGACAACCTCCTTCGAAGCCAAGTCCAAACCGACGCTTCAACCTTTGTACTTCTGACGAATTCTTCTTCAGCCAGATTCCGGGCCCGCACCACAGATCCCCTTCCATGCACCTAACCGCAAGCCGGAAGACTCGTTGTGGTTAATCTTGGCCCATGTCCCCTTCTCGTACCGTTCAAACACCGTCTGCACCACCTTAATGTCGCTGCGGCACGACACGAAGATGAATACGTCATACGTAGAAACCCTAGCTCGAGCACTACCAGGGAAAGCGGCTATTCCGCGTAGGGCCGGACTATACGTCCTGTCCCTTAGCTGGCGAAGGAAGGGCTCCAACGCCAAAGCATAAAGTAAGGGCGACAGTGGGCACCCCTGTCGGACCGACCGAGACAGTGCAAAAGCGCTCGACCGTCTTCTGTTCACCTGTATCACAGCACTGGTAGAGCGATACAGGAAGCAAATCCACCTGCAGAAGTCGGGTTCGAATCCGGTGCCCTGCAGGACAGCAACCAGGTACTGCTGGTCAACCCTGTCAAATGCCTTGGACTGATCCAAATTGATCAGCGCGGCTCGCTTGTCGTCTTTTACACACTCTATGATCGTGCAGATCAGATGTAGGTTGCTTTGAATTGTTCGTCCTCTCACAGCACAAGTCCGCTCAGGTCCCAACAAGCTCGCGACAGCTGACTGCAAACTCTCCGTCAGGATCTTGGCCAAAATCTTTAACTCTGTGTTTAGCAGAGTTATGGGCATGTAATCATCTCAATCCCGCCCAACAGCCTTGCCCTTTTTCAACAGCGTGATCACACCACTTGAAGTCCGGTTGGGGATGGACCCCTGCCGTAACAAGTTGCCGAACACCACTGTCAAACAAAGATGTTCGACAGCCTCAAGTACATTTCGTAGGGCAGACCATCAAGTCCCGGAGACTTGCCTCTGCCGACCGTCTTCAATGTCAAGTAGACTTCGCCCTCCGTGATCACACCCTCGCAGCTAGCTGCTTCAGTCAGCGAGAGCCGAGGAAAGTCAGCCAAATAGCTGCGAAACTCGTCGCCACTGAGACCAGTCTCCTTGGTAAAATGGCTCTCGAAATGCCGCCGAAACGCCTCGCACATATCCTTGGTTGAGCGCCCCTCCGGGGTAATGACCTCGCGAATGTATCGATTGGAATCTCGACGGATCTCCTCCTTGCGCAATTCTGCGTCCATGTTCACGGCTTCATTAGACATCTTGTTTAACCTATGTCTACCTACCTGACCCTGATAGCGCCTGCCTAGCTACGGCTATCTCTAGGGAATCCCCCAGCCACCGCCCGGGACATACTATCCTCTAGAGTCTTCACCTTGTTAGCATCTAGAGCGAGCCGTTAGCTATATTCAGTGGTGAAGGACCTAATCCTCTCCAACCACTTACTCCCAATAACTGCTCCCACTAATTCCCGCTGCACTAATCTAGTTAGCTGTTGCTGAAAGTCCCGCCTGTCCAGTAAGGACAGATTGAAGTTCCAGTGTCCAGCCATTCTAGGCCTAGTACCTAACACCATCCAAGCACAGACGAGTCTATGATCTGAATAGTCTACACGGTGGAACATGGGGCAATCTAGTAAATCTAGATTGACTCTTCTCACTAACATTCTGTCCAGGTAGCCAGCTACCTGGAGAGACGGCTAACTACGAACCCACGTCCACATCTCCTCCCTCGGATCTATCGACGAGCCCAAAGTCGCTGATCAGATCAACCAGGCTACGATCGACCGATGCCTTCCCGCTAGCTCCTCGCCTCCTATCTATATTGGGGTCCAGGACGGCATTCCAGTCCCCCATTAAGACTAAGCGCGACGAATCAACCAGGAACGGCCCCAAATGACAGAAAAAGTCGACACGCTCACTCTGGTCGTTGGGCCCATAAACTGCAACGACCCGAAACGAACCACTGCTCACGAGAATATCAGCCACGATCAACCTGCATCCCGCGCCAACATCAACAAGGTCCACCCTCGCATCCAGGGAACGTTTAACTAACAAGGAAACACCTCTGGCCGGCTGGTCCCCAAATGCTGAATAGACAACAAAGTCGCTAGACAGCACACGAGCATCAACCTCACAAAGTGTGTTTCCTGGATCGCAGTTACATCCACTCTAAAGGACGTGAGATCACAAAGCAGGCGGGCAGGCTTACCCCGATCTCGCAGGCCCCTCACATTCAGGTTGGCTTGCTTGATTGACGATTTAAGCTCGAGTCCCTTTAGCGGAGACTGGTCGTAAATCTGCGGGTTTCAGGACCCCGACGGATTGTCCCAGGCTCCCTGTACCCAGCTCCGTCACCATCTGTGACAATCCCGCAGTTTAACTGCCCTATACACCGAGGGATGGAGTAAAACGGGAACCCTCCCTGCACAGAATCTGGACAGTCTTTTTAAATTAGCTGAGCGTAGCTCAAACAACCTAATATTTGGAAACACATCTGATACCAAACTTTTAGATAGCTCCCCGTATCCCTGATAAAAGTAATGACCCCATTACGGGGGAAATTACGATGGATAATTTAAATAGTGGACCTAGAAGGGCTTTTTTTTCTGTGCCGATAAGCCCCTCTCTAGCTCCTTTCTATCTACTTTGCATATTAAGTCTGGACCAGGGAAATATTTCTTTTTTTTCTTTTTCTCCTTCCTGGGTGGGGCGGAGAAGAGGTGGACGCGAGAATAGGGGTAGATATTGAACCTAGGGAGAATGTGGGGTTAGGGACGGAGCACAGGAAGGGGAGGAAGAGGGGCTCCTTGCTTTAGGGACTAAAACAGGACTAAAACAGGCTTTAGGGGATGCAGGGACGGATTGGTTTTTACCATGTACCTATCAGCCCTACTTCGTCTGGCGTGTTTATGATCGGTCACATCTTCCTCCTCTGCATCGTCCCTACTCCTCTTCAATGCTGAGACACGAGGTGGAGGCATTACGTCCACCTCCATCTCCGTGTCAGATTGCTGCTACTGCTGCTGATTTTGCTGTTGTTGTTGTACTTGTTTTTGTTGCTGCTGCTGCTTCCTTTGCTGCTCTTTTTGTACTTGTTGTACTAGTTTTTGTTATTGCTGCTACTGCTCTTTTTGTACTTGTTGTTTTTGTTGCTGCTGCTACTGCCTTTGCTGCTTATTTTGAACTCGTTGTTGTTGTTGCTGCTGTTTTGTGGGCTGTTTTTCTCCACCTTCAATTGCTGCTCCTGTGCCTCCTTTGGCCGCTCCTTGTGTTGTCGCTGCTTTTGGGGAAACAGATCATCCCGTCCTGGAGAAGTGGGCACGTCTGCAGCTCTCAGTCCCTTAACCCTCTTCCATTCCTCATCCGGGGCCTCCTCTGTTGCCGCTACTGTTGTTGTAGCTGCTGCTGTTGCTGGTTGGGGTGGAGGCTGTGAGGTCTTTGCAGGGCACACCTTTGACATGTGGCCCAGTGACCCGCATGCCCAACAATACGGTTTGCACGCGACTTCATCTACGGGTCCATACTGCGAAAAGAATGCTCCTATTCTGTTTTCAGATATCAACCGGTACGCCATGCACCGTAATTTTTGTGCGTCGGGTACCATGTACTCCGTTTGGAGTCTTAGAGTTGCTGTCGTTAAGATGTGGCGTGACGGACACTGTAACGTAGTACCGGGCACAGTGTCAGTTTCTGACTTCGAAGAATGTGCTGAATTGGTTGCCATTATTTTCTAAATGCCGGTTACTGGTATGAAGGAATGGGCGGGTCATATTAACTCGATATTTAGGTAAGTTGGTGACCTTAGGGCACTTAAAGGAAATCGAATTAAATTTCTTACACACAATGCATGAAGAAATTACTGTTTTAATATTTTGCCTAGCTCTATATATCCATAATCCAGATAACCGGAGCTTATTAAGGGTGGCAAAAATGACTGTTTGCAGTCATGGTGGTAGTTTAAAATAATGAGCCGGGTAAGATGAGACTGTATAGGCAACAATACAGGGTACAAAACCTCATAATCAAAAAACCTTGCCTTGTCAATCCTTCCACGGGTCCTTATCAAATTATCTGAATCTAAAACTAAGTTAAGATTGGAGACCAAATGTTGCACCTTACCGTCATGAGGATTTAATAAAAATTGCCTCTCCTCACTAAGAAACAGAGACTGAGCATTTCTTCAATTAATATAACCGAGCACAAAACGCAGGATCCCTATTGATTTTTCTCAACTTATTTATAATAATTATAATAAGAGGTGAGTTGTTACCCTCATCAATTTAGCTAGGGAAGCATACCTACGCAACCCGAACATATCTCTTTCATTGACTGACTCAACACATTGAATGACATTAGACAAAACTACCATTCGGTTGTCTGCACTTAAACAATTCAACTCGCTAGCTGGCCAGTTAATTTGGTTACCAGACAACCAAGACGGACCTGAAACCCAGAAGTCGAATTGAGCCTTAAATTTCTCCAAAGAAATGCCTCTGATGATTACGTCTGCAGGGTTCTCAGATGTGTTCATATATTTGAAACTGGTCTTTGCATTGTGTTTCTCCCTTATTCCCTCCACATTTTTGCTTGATATCTTTTAGCCTATTTTTGACAAACAGATTTTCATACTAGGGGCATCGGTTAACAGCCACGACAAAACAACCTGCGCATCAACAGCTATCACAATAGTGCTGATAACCATGTTAGGTAGCACCTTTAGCAAGTTGGGAAGACACTTAAAGGCCAAATACACCAACAGTAACTCCAAGGTCGGTAAGGTCCTTTTCGCCAGAGGGGCTATTTTTGTCTTGCTAAAAAGTAACTTCTGATCGGTGAGTAACAACAAAAGAAGAAAGTGTTTGTTTTTTTACAACATATACAGAAAAAAAGGTAAAGGGATAAAAGGACAATTAGGAGAGAAAGAAAGGGAAAAAAGAAAATGTTCTTAACTTAAAAAGGCTTGCTCAAAATATTACTCTGAGCGCCTAAAGAGTTCTTTAAACGATTAGTTATTATTGTTAAGGTTCAGATAGATACACTCACAGTTCTTGTAGAGTTGGAAATTCGTTCGCAGATGAAGGAATCCTGCAACTGAGTGAGTTTTTAGGTCGACGACAGAAGTTCAGTGGGCTCGTCAGGAGTGGTGAAGGAATGCAGCTTTGGATTGGTCTTGAATAGTGGACCGACGTTCGTTCTTGACAGCCCTTTAGTAGTCTGTCTATATTTCTGAGATGAGGTATTATGTACAGTATTTACATTAGTCGGACTATTGTCCTCATCTTTGTCGCCATATTTGTCACAACGTTTCGGCCGTTGTACGCTCCGGCCTTCTTCAGGTGGTTGGAATTTCGAACTGAACCCTTTATTTTGATCACTGGGGTAGACTGTTCTAGTTCCATGTGCCATGTTTGATGGATGTCAGTTATCAGTTATCTCCTGCTAATTTTCCCTCTGAAATTTTCTCCACTGCCTTAACCGGGTATTGAACTCACACTCTTTGGGGCTGTCACTGGATCTAACCAACGCCTTTATCCACTGTGCCATGTGGCCTTGAGGACATTTCTGGGTATTATAAACCTAATGTTTTCAGCAACCATTTTTTACCAGTGCTCATATTGCAATTTTTCTGTTATCATAGCATATTTTTACCAGAGCTCATATTGCAACTTTGTTACCATTGCTTTTCTCTGGCACTCCTTATTACTGGTTCGAAATTCCAACCACCTGAAGAAGGCCGGAGCGTACAACGGCCGAAACGTTGTGACAAATATGGCGACAAAGATGAGGACAATAGTCCGACTAATGTAAATACAGCCCTTTAGTAGTTCTTCTTTGGTGAAAGAGGTTCTGGAGCTCTCTAATGTCGACCTCACAGACGGTGGGCAGAAATCTCACTGGCAAAAATAGGCAAGATTCTCCAAATTTATGGAGTTTTGTTAGGCTCCGATGGATCAGGGACTTTTCCCTCCAAAATCGTTGTACAAATTTCCTGGGCCCCTCTATTGGTCAGAAAACACATTCTTATCTCTGATAAGAATGAGGGCCCTGGGAGCCGGTTTCGAAGTTACTGAAAACAGGTTGAAGTGAAGAAGCTGTGAGGTTTATCCCAGACTTTATGGCACTATGGGAAGAATAATGGTGGTGGAATTCCTTTTTATTTTCCAGCTCTCTCATTAGTCAGAAAATATATTCTTATCTCTGATAAGAATGAAGGCCTTAGAAGACGGTTTTGAAATTAAAAAGAGGTTGGAGTGAGGATAGAAAAAATAGCAAGAATGTGAACTTGTGAAATTGTTGTTCTCAAATTAAATTTCAACAATCTTAATGAAAACTCAGAAGCAGAAAAGGATAACAACACAACAGGGTACAATAGCTTGCATTAAATTTCTTATATTAGGGATAGAGTAATTATGTTTTCAGACATAATGAGTTTCAATAATGTCAGTAAAAGGGAATTAATCAACAGGAGTTTCTGTAAAGGTCATCTCCACGATTTTAACTCAAATTGTTATCTTTGTTTAAGATGAAAAAGCTCCTCAGTTTTCTTTCAGAAACCGGTTTGGTGAATATATCTGCTGTGTTTTCTTGTGAAGGAATATACAACAATTTAATAACTCGTATTTCTTCTGATAAATAATAATTTCTGTCTATATGTTTTGACCCCACTGGTATGTAAATGGGTTTTTAATTTTTTAATAATTTTTTGGTTATCCATATATATATCCACAGAATTTTCTCTTTCATCCATATCATTGCCTTTCTTATCATTTAGTAATTGGCAGAGGAATATTGTATGTTTTATGGCTTCTGCTAACGCCATGGATTCGGCTTTACGTTGACAGTGCTACAGTTTGTTGTTTTCTACTTTTCCATGACATCAATTGTTCATTATCCGATAATTGAAAACAGTATGCAGATATACCATTCCAAGTCTTCGGATGATCCCCAATGAGCATCACAAAATCCGATTAAACCTAATAGGGAATTAGATTTTTGAAATCTTATATTATAATCCCTTGTTCCTTTGAGATACCTTAATATATATTTATCCATGTTTAGTTAAGAATTAGTAGGATTTGACATTTTACTTGATACTCAATTTCTGGTATTTGAGAGTAACCTTTCGTCGCGTATCGTGCTTTGTGTTCCTCTTCTCCGTTTGGACCTAATTTAACAGCGTATACCTATCTATCTTCCCACTACTGATCGGTTTTCAGGTAGCGGTGAAAGTTCATAAGTGTCATTGTCTTCTTCTTCCATAGCTCTCTGCCATTTGTCAGGTTCTTGAGGTAATTTCGCTTCTTTGTATGTTGTGGGTATATTCTCATTTTCTAACACAAGTCAACGTTGTACTTGATACTGATAAGCAGTTTTTTGTACTTGATACTGTCTTCTTCAGTGACATAGTCTTCAAGGTAAGCAGGTTGCCTTCGCTCCCTATTTGGACATCAGTTTTCTTATTTTCGTCGTTTTGTTTTTTTGTTTGTTTGTTTGTTTGGGTTTTATGGCATATCAACCACTGTGGGTTATTTAATGCCAAATCCAGTTTATATATATATGCCAAATATATGAATTTTAAATGCCTATTTTGTATGGAACATTTTTAGCAAGCTAAAGCTTATTTGCTTGTACACTGCAAAATAATCCTAGGTATATTTGTTTAAGGCAAGAATTTCCATTTGATAAGAACATTTTATTTGCAATATGGTAAAAGGTAGGATATGTTGTTTACACATCAGTCTACATCTTTGATAAGAGACCAATTCTTTTTAGAAAATCCAATATAATTTTTGGTTCAGTTTTTGCAAATAATTTCTTCATGTTCTTCATTGATTGATTAATTGTTTTGTTTAACGGCATCTCAAACTTAGTGGTCACTTTATGCCGAAAATGATTTTGAGTGACTTTAAGTCAAAAACGTATAGCTGGCAACATTATGGTTTCAAAAACGTATAGCTGGCAACATTATAGTTTTTAAAAAAAACAACCTATAGCTGGCAACATTATTGTTTCAAAAACGCATAGCTGGCAACATTGTTTCAAAATCGTACAGCTGGCAACATTATTGTTTCAAAAACGTACAGCTGGCAACATTATTTTTAACAAAAAATATATAGCTGGCAACATTATGGTTTCAAAAACGTATAGCTGGCAACATTATTGTTTCAAAAACGCATAGCTGGCAACATTATTGTTTCAAAAACGCTTAGCTGGCAACATTATTGTTGTAAAAACGCTTAGCTGGCAACATTATTTTTCCGAAAACATTATCTGAGGCATTGCTGTTGGATTAAGTTTATCGTCATACACAGAACGTACGTCGTTTTGTTCACATTTTTTTCTTGGTGTGATACTTTGTACTTTATATATCCCTTTGCTTCTGGTGCCACACTTGTTTCAGGGTATTTTTCACTAAACCTGACACATCACATTCTTGTGGCGGACTTCACCACATTTATTTAACTTTAGATTAGAAAACAGGGCTGACACAGAAAAGGATAAGCCAAAGACATTGTTACACATAAAATGTATTTAACAAGATGTACAATATCAAACAACGATGTGAAAGAAAACATGCATTTAAGTAAGAAAAGGTTGAAATAAACAAGAGTTGTCTCTCTTTAACTGTTATTTTAGTAGTTCAAAGTTCACTGGAACAATGTTTATGAGAGTCTCTTATAATGACTGTTCTTAAAAGATTTGCAATGTTAGAAAAGATTATGTGAGTATATACAAGGTATGTTCATCATGTGAGTGGTGTGTGTGAGTAAGAAAGTTGGCGCATGGTTTCAACTGTTGTGGATTCGTTTGGCAGCTGAATTCCCACTAATTAGCTAAAAAAAATTCTTGCTTCAATAAGTGACTATAGGCTCCAGATCGCTGCGCAGGAAGAATTATTCTTCACGTGCAGACGATCTGATTGGTTGGCATAGACCAATCAGCGAGCGAGCTTTGGGGAGACTTAAGAAAGCTTCTGTGATCCGTTTCTCCCAAAAGTGCACAAAACTGACTACATGAAAATAGAGCGATTACAAAATTGTCGCATTTCTGCGTTTTGTAAATTGTCTATAATAATGTAATGGTGATTAATTAACCAATGAATGCTTGGCGTTGTATGTGATTTGTATTTGTATGTATGTTTGTATGTATGTTCGTGCGTGATAGACTGGCACACTCTTTTCATTTTGTTTATTTCGGGGGAAAACAGGAAAAGGTGTGCGGGGTTTCCTTTGTTGTATCCGATGAATATCTCCTTTTCACTACATGCGTCCAATTTCTTTTTGTTCTGTACACATGTTGATCTGAAGATATGCATGTTGCTTCTGCTTAAGTCTGGTGTGTAGCCTATAAATTCCTCATAGGGAGTCTTATGGAGTCTGCTTACGAATATAAACCGATGCCATAACAGCATAAGTCCACAATGTTGTGAGTAGATTGGCTCCTATCAACAGACACCTTGCTATGTTGCAAAAGAAGCCGTCATTTGCAATGGTGTCTATAGAACCGATAAGATAGTAAGGAACTAACAACAGTGGACATTTAGCGCGTTCATCTAAATAATCTATTCATGTACTTAGACGGTCAAATTTTCGTTTGTTTTTGATCGTCATTCCTTTTACTACGCTTTCCAGTTTTCAGATGTCCCCACGTCCCTTAAAATCTGAAAAGCTTTTCTGTTCCTCATTTCCTGCTTCTCTTATGATAAGAGATAAACTCCTGTCTTCCAAACGTTGAACTAGCTCTGCGAACGCGTAGCCATTTTTGTTTTCGTCCGGCGAGACGCCTACGGGATAACTTGTTTCCAGAAGTTTTTTGCATGTCCAAGAAATTTCACTCCACATTGTTCAAATTTGCCTTTATCGTCGTCAAAATATATCCTTCTGCTATTCTGGTCCCAGGAACTTGTGAAAACTATAGCAGAAATAGATAACAGAATGATATTAGATGTATTTTAACTGGGAATTAAGGGAATAGAGCAATTTTATTTTAAGAAATAATGAGTTTCAATAATATCAGTAGAAGGGAACTAATCAACTTCTGGAATGGTCATCTCCCCTTTACTATAAATCTACGTTTTTGTTTACTTTTTAACAAGTACAGTAGAAGAAAATGTTAGCATAGTGTTTACGATTATATTTAGAAATTTCAACTGTAAAATAATACCTTATCGCTAATCTAAAACTGTACTTAAATTAATAAAGTATGGGTATCATAGAGGAAAGTTCATCAGAACAGTTTCCATCAAAATATTCATAAAAAGATTCTTCTTTGGATTTTTTTATCAAGAATCTCTAATAGCTGGAGCACCATACCAGATTTGGCAGAAATATTTAAATCTTGGATCACTTATAAATATGTAAGAATGGTGATGTCAAGTACGACACAATGAACTAACTTTCATAGCAGCAGAGCTAGAATCTAATTCAATATAATCTTTTCACTTCATTTCAGCGGAAAACGTTAGTCACAAAAGACGCAAGGAGTCACTCTCCTTGAGGTTACCATTGGCCATGTTAAGTTAATGGAATGCAAAACTGGCTCTCTCAGACAATTAAAAGAGATCAGTTTCGTTTTGGAGACGTGAAAATTAACAGATCATTCCTTGCCCCAGTTAACAACAGATTGTAAGCAATTGTTTACATTAGCTATCAATCGAATTGATAAAACTTACTATTAACAGAAATAAATAGTTGTCAGTTGCTTCATATCTGATTGAAAGATCCAAAATACACGAACTTTTTTCTTTTTTTTCTGTCATGAGAAAAAAAGGCATTATTAACATGAATTTTAAACTCATGATAAAACAAAAGAAAAACAAGAAATCAAAGCCGGCAAAAATTATATATGTACTCGACTAAGAAAATGTTTTTTACTCCTTACATTTGATTTTCTTTATTATTTTTTTATTTTCTTTATATCTCTTTTTCCAGTTCGAAAATGCAGAAAGCTGTCATTGTATTCGCAGTACTTTTATTTCCCATTTCACAATTACTTTCATTATCTGCATAAAATATCGTTTGTTATTTATAAATAAATTTCAAGATCAAGAAAATGTAGCTAATTTCATATTTCTAAATAAAAAGGATAAATGTGAAGAAAATGTAGTTTATTTTCATATTTATAAACAAAAAAGGACAGACCTGTTGAAAATATACACTGCGTGCCAAATTATTATCGAGGTAACTTTTTTTTCTATTATTTCAAAAACCGTCCAATCAATTCACACAAAATTTTCACACAATGTTGGCAACACTGACCTGCGCAATCATTGAAATCTTCGTACTGATCTGCATAATGTAAACAAAATGGCGAAATATTTATTATCAGCACGGTGATTTGAGCGTGCCAAATTATTAGAAAAGTGTAAGAATTTAGTGAAAAGATGGGCCGTAAAAGCAGTTTAAGTAATGCTGAAAAGAAAACTATCACCTCAGAACTCTCAAAAGGTAAATCTATCATAGAAATTTCGAAAATGATAGGGAGGTGTCATTGAACTTTATAAAAAAATCATATCTATGAAGAAAGTAAATTATTTGCATACTCCAAAATAAAAAGCATAAATATGAAGAATATATAGCTTATTGTCATTTTTTTTTAAAAAAAGAAGATAAATGTAAATAAAATGTAACTTATTTTCTTAATTCTAAATAAAAAGCAGAAATCTGTTGAAAATGTACATTTTTTCATCTGAAACAGATCCCGTTTATATATTTCTTTCTGAAAGAAAAAGCATGCATACCAAGAGAAGTACATTATTTTCATATTTCTAAATAAAGAAGCATTAATGTGAAGAAAATGTAGCTTATTTTCATATTTCTAAACAAAAAGCACAGACCTGTTGAAAATGTATGTTATTTTAATTATTCTAAAGAATCTGAAGCAGATTTCGTTTATTTACTTATTTGTGAATAAAAAAAAGCATAAATATGTAGAAAATTACATTATTTCCATATTTTTAAACAAGCTGAGTTAAGGACTCCTTCCCAAATACAAGAATGCTGGAGATGGAGACACCGTACTTGAAAAAAGACAGTATTGTGCTGGGAGGGTTCCGGAGCTTGGTGTAGGGAGCCTAGGACAATCCGTGGGGTTCCTCACTAGCACAGATTCAACGCGCCTAGTCTTAATGGGGGACTGGAATGCCATTCTGGTCCCCAAGTTAGATCGGGGCGGGGTGCTAGAGGAAGAAGGGGCGATCGTAGCTTGGTTGATCTGATCAACGAATTTGGTCTCGTTGATAGATACGGTGTCGATCACCCCGGGAGGAAAATGTGAACGTGGGCTCTTAGTTGGCCTTCTGACCAGGTGGTTAGCCACCTGGACATAATGTTAGTTAGAGGAGCCGACGTAGGCTTGTTAGATTGTCCCACGTTCCACTGGGTGGACTATACAGACCACTAACTCGTTTGTGCCCGGATGGCGTTAGATTGTAGGCCTAGAATGGCTGTTTACTGGAAGTTCAATCTGTACTGGACAGGCTGGATTTCCGGGAGCAACTAACTAGCTTAGTGCATCGCTGCACTAGTGGAGGCGATTATCGGGAATAAGTGGTGGGATAGACTTAAGTGTAGTATTAGGTCCTTCACCACGGATTTCAGCAAACGGCTCGCGCTAGTTAGAGCTGAGAAGGTGAAGACGCTAAAGGCTAGTCTTTCCCAGGCGGTGGCTGGTGGGGGGGGGGATCCCCTAGAGATAGCCTTAGCTAAGAAGGCCGTGGAGCGTTTGAATAGCGAGCGCTACATGGGAAAGGTAATTAGACATAGGTTAAGCAAGATGTCTCCCGAAGCGGTAGACATGGGCGCAAACTTGTGCAAGTAAGAGTTCCGTCGAGGGTCCGATCGGTGCATTCATGAAGTCAAAACCCCGGAGGGGCATACTCTTCGGGTGACTGACGACATGTGCGAGGCGTTTCGGTGGCATTTCGAGAGCCGGTTTACCAAGGATTCAGGTCTTCGTGAGGACGAGTTTCGCAGCTATTTGGCTGACTTTCCTCGGCTTTCGCCGATTGAAGCGGCTAGCCACGAGGGAGAGATCATGGAGGGCGAAATCTACACGGCATTGAAGAAGATCGGCAGAGGTAAGTCACCCGGTCTGGATGGTTTGCCCTATAAATTGTACTTTGAGGCTGTTGCACATCTTTGTCCCGATTTTGACTATCGTGTTCAAATACTGGTTCCGCCAGGGTCCCTCCCCAACTGGTTCTCCAGGGGTGTGATCACGCTGTTGAAAAAGGGCAAGGCTTTGGGGAAAAAACTAGATGATTACAGGCCCATAACTTTGCTAAACACAGAGTTAAAGATTTTGGCCAAGATCCTGCAGGAGCGTTTGCAGTCAGTTGCCGAGTCTGTGTTGGGTCCGGAGCAGACTTGTTCTGTGAGGGGCCGAACAATTCAAAGCAACCTGCATCTGATCTGCACAATCATAGAGGGTTTAAAAGGCGACGATAAGCCCGCACTGATCAATTTAGATCAGTCCAAGGCATTTAATAGGGTTGACCATCGTTACATTGCGGCTGTCCTGCAGTGCGGAGCTGTCGGGCGCTTTGCGCTGTCTAGATCGGTTCGTCAGGGTTGTCCACTGTCACCCTTCTTTATGCTTTGGCGTTGGAGCCTCTCCTTCGCCGGCTGTGAGACAGAATGTGCAGACCAGCCCTACGTGAAATCGCCGTTCCTGCAGGAGCTCGAGCCAGGGTTTCTGCGTACGCCGATGGCGTATCTGCTTTCGTGTTGTCCCGCAGAGACATAGAGGTGGTACTGAAGGCGCTTGATCGGTACGAAAATGTGGGCCAAGATTAACCGCAACAAGTCGTCCGGCTTGCGGTTAGGTGCCTGGAAGGGGATCAGTCTTCCGGGGCCCTTCGGTTGGACGGACGGTCCTGTCCGAATTCTTGAAGTGTGGTTTAGACCCGACCTCCAGCTGGAGAGTAATTGGTCTGAAGTACGAGCAAAGGTCGATGCGGTCGGTCAGACTTGGCGTCGACGGAAGTTGTCCTTGAAGGGCATGGCGGAGGCGTGTGCCACTTACTTGTTCTTTATCGATTGTCCGTACTTCCTCTCTGTAAGCATCAGAGGAAGCCGCTCGAGCGCTCGATATCCACCATTTTGTGGTGAGGACGCAAGCATCAGGTCAACAGAGAAGCTTGTGCACAACGACCTTGTCATAAGGCCGGGCTGGGAATGCCGCACTTGGTGAGCCACAAACTCGCCTCGAGGCTGGCTTTCTTACGCCGCGCATTAACAGGAGATTCGATTATGGCGGGGATTGGTAGGAATGAGTTCCCTTTCCTTACTATCAGTCCCTCCATCTCGCGGGTTGAGCACCATTGTAAACCCCGGGATCAATCCGATTTCCTTCGCGAGTGTCGTTACGCCTTGACGACGATTCCTCGGTCCAGTGACCTTTCGCGACCTAGGAGGGTCTTCTATAGTTATTTTGTGGAGGGGGCCGTGAAGGATCCTCTACATGAGCGCCCCTTCTGGTCTTGGGCGCGAGCGGAGGATTATCTTAATAACCCTCAGTTTTCGCATACCTGGCGATTGGCTCGGAATCGGCTGCCTCTCAATGACAAAGCCTTCATATGAGGCTTGGCGGATTTGCCAGATTGTGAACGGTGTGACCTTGATTTGGAAGAAACGGCTTCGCACGCCTTGTCCACGGGTCCGCCTCTTATGGGATCATGTCCGCGAGCTGACGGCTCGTCTCGCTCCCGAAAAGCTCGTGCTCATAGATCGCGCATACACGTGTGACAATGTGTCGCCCCCGCATTCCAAAGTGAAACGAATGGTGTTTCTGACGCTGCTGGCCACGGCCCGAATGGAGGAAGTCTTGCGAGACAACTGTCTTTCTCATCAGAATCTGATCCGATTCTTTGAGCATCAGCTCAAGATGAAGATTAGAACTGATAGAAAACGATTGCACTCGACAGTTTTCAGCGAAAGGTGGGTGACTGAGGCTAGTTTGGTTCGTTTGAACGCAGCTAGCCTTGATTTTCTCTTTTAGGTCAACCTACGTCACATCGGGGTGGTTTCCTGTGGAGTCCTCCCTTGGTTATGTTAGACAAGATTTTGTATACCTAGTTAATGTGAGCAAGTGTTGTTCCTGGCCTGTTCACGGCTGCATCTTTGGTTATGATCCAAGTTGAGATTACCAACCTCTGTTTTGGCCCTTTTTTATCTCGACTGGGTCAGCTTTTTCTTTCCCATGTCCGTATATATTTTCTCCCTTTCCCACTCTCTTAGTGAGAGAGCCTCTTGATTTTGGCCAATGGGCAGAATACAGCGACCTCTCTTTTTTGAGGGATGGACGGGCTCTACTAACATCAGTTATGTGTAGTTCACTTTGTGTTCATGTTTAGTTTGTTATTGGGTTCATCTCCCTTCTCTCTCATTTTTCATGTTTAGAATTGTATATATAGTTTATTATCATTAAATTTTTATGACATGGGGCGCGTTTCGTAGGTTCCCCTTGAGAGGATATGGTATTATGGTGTATGGAGGATTGATTGGTGATGGACGAGTTTTTATGGTGAATGGGCAAATTGTAATGGGTGAAAGGGTCGTGAATCGGATTAGCTAAGTATAAGATAGTTAGTGAAGACCAGCCTCAACCCTTCCCCTTTTTCGGAATTTTGCCATAATTGTATTTTTATATAGAATAAATAAACGGAACGTGGTCTGCGTATTAAGTTACGTTCCCATTTTTTTTTTTTTTGTCTGCCAACTGGACACGAATTGGGTCTATCTTATCCTTTTATTTCTATCTTTATTCTAGCTTCCTGAGAATGTTCGACTCTCGGCATTCTGTTCCCACTTGCTGCCCGCACGTCGTCCATAACCTTTCCCGTACACTGCGATTATAATTACTACGGGAGGTTTCGATATCGGATTCGAACAGTAGATACACAACGCCAACACCGGACATTCAATATGTCCAACATATCGCAACGCCAGCTTCCCGTCACTGACCAGATATATTCGCCGATACCATTCCTGCCCAACGCGTTCAGTCCGAAGCCCAACCAGCAGCGATCACCAGCGACCAACGATCGTCCAGCAGCGATCCTCTGCATCGACGAGCATCGATCACCTGCGACGACCAGCAGCGATTGATTTCACTTAACTTCGACTTGAATAACCTTTCCCGTATACTATCGGTTATAATAACTACGGGAGGTTTCAGCACCGAGGTCGGCATTGCACGCAACGTATGCACATCAACTTCCAACTGTCACCACGACTAGAACGTCTGCATCTCAACTGCCAACCGTCGACACGACCGGAACGTCTGCACATCACTCTCAACCGTCGACACGACCAGTCCGACCACCATTACTACAATTACCAGACCAATGTAACCAACGGCTTCTGCTTTGTAAATAAATTTAGCATTAATCATACATATCCTCGTTCTGTTGTCCATTTTGTTTCATTTTGTCAGATTTCAAGTCTTTAATTCGAAAATGTTAGCGTGCCGTTGTTTCCCTCACAAACAATTGTTACAGCAATTGTTACATTCATTTTCCATACTTTATTAACTTTGTTTGTTTTTTTGTTCTTTTCTGAAAAAATGAGATTTGTTTTCGCTATATTTTATGTTGTTTTATCTGCAAGTCTTTTCATTTGTCTTTGCAATTCCGGAATATTTGTATATCCATTTTTTTTTCGAGTTTACTGGTTCTCTGACATTTTCTATAGATCTATTTTCATAGATTTTTTTTATTTGTCTTTACTCTATCTTGGGTAGTCCTCAAGTTAGCATCGAATTTTAAGTATAATCTGGCAACATTGTCTTTCGGGTAAAAGACAGTTTCCTGACTATCTCACAAAAAATGTATGTAACAAGAGTGACATGTAAGAGTTATGCCTCTTACACTATACTTGGCGGTATGCAAGCCAAGATGGCTGAATAAACGAGTACATATTTACAATACCGTGTTTGTTCGTGTTATATATATATCCGATAATAATAAACATTACATGGTGGCAGCGGTGAGTGAAGCGCAACACGGCGACCTCAGAAAGAAGAAAAGTACCACAAAAGTGAGTAAATTACGGAAAATACGTAAAAAAAAAACTTTTCAAAACAGAAAAAAATGGTGTCTCCGAATATTGGCAATGCAATCATTGCCAATATTGGACTGGACGAATGACGAAGAAGCTTTCAGTGAATGGGTTGACTTCATGAAATCTTACTTTATCATAAATAACGTCTAGCACAGGACCAAAGGGTTGGGAGGTCATAAAAAATGCTAAGCTTGTAACAGAACAAAAAGGAATTCGGCGAATAAGTTCCAAATTTTTGAGACACAAATGGTTCAAAAACGAAATAAATGGATCGAACGCCTCGAGTTTACTTCAATTCAACAAAATGAAGAAACGATCGATGAATATATGGTCAGACTGCAAACAAAGGCAGAAAGATGCGATTTTGGACACCAACAAGGACGAGAGAATACTGGAACAATTAATAAGAGGACTAAAGAGTGCAGAATAAAGGGGAAACCTTATCAGCAAGCCAAACCTCTCATTAAAGGTAGCTATTGAGAGCATAAGAGTATATGAAGCTACAACGAAAAACAATACACGATACAAGGACGCCAACAAAGGAAAAGCTGAAATATACCACGGGGTAGCAATGAAAAATAGAAGATAATATAGATGGTGTAGAAAAAACCACGGAAAAAGAAAAGAAGATTGCTATGCCTTTGTTAACAAAGAATGCAGAAAATGTTCATGGTTTACACCAATTTAAAAATTACTGCCTCACAAAAACGCAAAAATGGCAGATCAGACAAAATAGCCCGAATAAAACGAGACAAGGAAGGAAGGTCACATAAAAATTAAAACCAAAATCCACACAACAGACACAGGAAGCAGAATGCTATAAAGAAAAATGTGAACACCACATACAGAGAAGAGAATGGATTAGATCAAGAAGAGGACATATACCTATACAATGTAAATAAAGAGAACAAAAACAACAGAGGAGAAATCTTTGCCAATATAGATTGGGAGGACTCGGAAAAAACACAAAATAAGAATGGAAGTAGACAGTGGAGCAAAATGGGGAATAAAATACTATTCATGATTTTTTTTAAATTTTAGGGACAATAAACAACACCAATATATCACACTATGGTTCGATAATACTAATAATCAAACATAATGACTTAGCAACTATCAGAACTAATTTTTTTGTGTGTAACAGTAATACTGGCCCTAAGATTCTGCATACAGCTAGGGTTGGTGCAAATCAACTATAGCATGGCAAAAAGACAAATGCAAAGCATAGAAGACTTGTAAAATGAATACCCTGATAGATTTTAAGGTATAGGAAGCTTTCCAGGGAAATAAAAAATACACATTATTGAAAATGCAACACCAGTCGTCCAACCTACTTGCGAGATGAATTAAAGAAAGAGACGAAATGAAAAACATAAGCGTTACCAGGAAAGTACATGAACCAACAGTTTGGGTGAATGCAATCGCATGTATCAGAAAAAAGTGCTGAGGTGCGAATATACTTCGATCCAAAATCACTAAATAAATACATTAAAAGATCGCATCACAAAACCCCAATCCCGGAAGGAATTTCCTACAAATTGTTGGGCGACAAACACTTTACAAAGTTGAACTCAAAACATGGATACTGGGCAATACATCTTGATGAAAAGTCAAGCCTGCTCACATGTTTTAATACTCCATTTGGCAGATACAGGTATCTAAGATGTCCATTTGGCCTTAAGATGTCGCAATACATATTTCAACAGAAAATGGATCAAATCCTGGAAGGTTGTGAAGGAGTCATTGGAATATCTGATGATATCTGCATATATGGCAGTACAATCGAAGAATACAAGAATTTGAGAAGGACAATGGATACAGCTCGAAGTTATGGATTAGTTTTCTATAAGAAAAAGTGCAAAATAAGACAGAAACAAATAAAATTCTGCGATCTTATCTGGGAAGAAGGTGACTCCCACCCTGACCCGGAAAAATGTGACAGGATCAAATCAAAGCCAACCCCTACAAACCGAGAGGAACTCCATCAATTCCTAGGCATGATCCAATACTTAAGCCCGTTCATACCTGAACTCAGTTCCAAAACAGCTCCCCTGAGGTCACTGTTAAAGAAAGACACAGAATTTCATTGGAACGGAACACACGATAAGGCATTCCAAAACCAGATCCATGAAAACCTCTGCCTGGCTTACTTCAAGCCTAACGCTAAGAAGTGCAACATTAATCAGCGACAAAAAAAGTTGTTGCGTTTGCTAGCAAAAGGCTGACCGATGCTGAATCACGATATTCGAACATAGAAAGGGAGCTACGAGCGGTGGTGTTTGGTTGTGAAAATTTTCACACGTATGTATATGGAAAAGAATTCCAAAACGAATCAGACCACAAACCATTAGAAAACATACTGAACAAAAACATTGCACAAGCATCCCCAAGACTACAAATAATGTTGTTAAGGCTTCAACCATATGACACTGAAATTATATACAAGCCAGGGAAAGAAATGAAAATCCCAGATTACCTTTCGAGAATACAACCAGCACAAGACGAAGAAATTGACTTTGACATAACAATACACACTGTCGATATAACGGCGCAAAAGCAAAGACACTTACAAGAAGTCACAGAAGAAGATGAAGAACTGAAAATTCAATTCTAAAGCAATTAATAATAAATGGATGGACAGAGGATGTAAAAGTGATACCGAAGCTGATAAGATTGATTGCTCACCAAGGAAAAAAAGCGAAAAATAGTGTTTATTGGATAGCAATAAACAAAGATATAGAAATAATAGTAAGGTCAAGTGAGATATGCAGTGAACACAAGAAAAAATACAAAAGAGACAATGATTATTAAGGAACATGCAACCAAGACCATTCCAGAATATTGCAGCTGATATCTCCGAATTTAACGGTCAACAATTCCTACTTATTGCTGATCAATACAGTAAAATGTTATCCATGAAGATGAAGAACGTTACAAGCAGAAACTGCATTGAATATTTCAATTTTTGCCGTTCATGGCATACAAGAACGCCTATACACAGACAATGCCAGGTACTTCGTGTTGTAGTAGTAGTATTCTATGTTCACTATGTACAAGCAAAAGACTCACCTTCTATATAATGCCGTTAAATAGTTCAACCTGTGCGTTCCCGGTTGGATGATATGTAGTGGTTTTACTTGTCGCAAGAAGTACACACCTTTTTACCTCCCTAGAAAAAGGAAGATTTTTATCTTTAACGAAATGTAACTTCCGGATGACATAGCCCATTGTGGATGTCGATAAAAGCAGAACTGGTTATGGTTGAACAAGCGTAAGTTCGACTAAGTGCATCGGGAACTACGTTCTCCTTGCCAAGGCGGTATTTTATTGTGTAGTCGAAGTTCTAACCGCCGTTCTTGAATCTTAGCATTCTTAATTTTAGTACACTTTTCTTTGGTAAGCATGAAGGTTACTTTTCTCTGATCAGTAATTAGGGTAAAATGTTGCTGTGAAAAATAGTGACTCAACTTTCGAACTGCCTCAATAACTGCTATAGCCTCCTTCTCTATTGTTATACTTTGATACACCTGTAGTGCTACTGGGCGTCCACTTCGATTAAGGGCTGCGGAAATAGCCACATCTGATGCGTCACATTCCACCCGAAATGTAAACTTTCGTAAATTGGCCTCCGTCAGTTCTTTTTTTAATTAATCAAAAGCTTCGAGTGCCTTTTTCTCAAGTGTGAATTTTTTATTTTTACTAAAGGTTGAATTTCATAAGAAAAATTATGTATCCATTTCGCATAATACGCGAACATGCCCAGTGCCCTTTTTACTGATTTCGAGTTTTCTAGAGGTGGTAGTTCTCTCTGGGTCGGGCTTAATGATTCCAGCGCCGACATGGTATCCTAAAACATTGGGGGAAGGTACTGAAGTCACAGATTTCGATTTATTAAGGGTAATTTTGGCTTTCGTTTGTGTGTGTTCTGCAAAAGTAATGTCATCAATGTAAGGGAAAGCATCGTGTAGATTTTCTTTCTTTATCATTTTGTCTACAGCTCTCTGGAACGAAGCAGCCCGTTTTTGACCACAAGCGGAATTCTGCAGAACTGGAACAAGCGACTATTCGCCTCAAAAATAATCGGTACCCTGTGTAGGTACTTTTGAGGTCGAATGTAGAAAAAACGCTGTATCTAGCAAGGACATTGATCATTTTATCAATTCTTGGCAGAGGATAAGCGTCCAGTTCTGTGTAGAGATTTATCGTTTCCGAGTAATCTACGCACATTCGTTTTTTTATGTCTGTGAGTGTGGTCCTTTAGCACTGCCAGCTGGGCTCACCATGGAGAAAAAATTTCTTCGATTATACCTTCAGAAAGCAGGTTATGACTTTCTTTATTGATGAAGGACTGACCCTCTTCGTTAAAGTTTCTCGACTTGATGGCAATGGGTTTACAGTTTGGTGATAAATTGGGAAATAGTGAAGGGTTTTCCTATCTCGCGTTTACGCGTTTAATGCACAAACGTAATGACTACTGTCCACGTATTTGAACGTCGTTTTCGGATGCTGACGCAGAAAATCACGTCAGAACATAAATCTTTCAAAACACCTAGACGGGTGGAAACATACGACTGACAGTTAAGGCAAGGGGTTAGATTTACAACTACATAGCAAAGAGTTAGATTTACAACTACATAGCAAAGAGTTAGATTTACAACTACATAGCCCCTTGAGTTAGTGTTTAAAGTTTTCTGGGCCATGGTGATACCCTTACTGGACGGGTGGATTTCCAAGTTCAGTTCTAGCATGACTCTTTCGCTGATATAACTATCAGTGCTACAGGAATCGAGTAGAGCACTTAGTTTTTTTTTTATTAACCACTACATGCGTTGCAGCAGGATAGAGCTCCTTGTGGTACGTTAACAAACGTGGTCAGCATATGAGGCCTAAATGGGTCAATGGGTGGAGGCTAGTAGCTACTTACTGTCCTGTACCTAACTAATACGACTCACGACCCATTCACACAATTGGCACATTCACCACAAGAACTCATCCATCGTCAATCAATCCTCCATATACCATAATACAGCATACTCTCAGGAGGACCTACAAAACGCACCCCATGAAATAAAAATTTCATGATTATAAAATACTGTAGATAAATTTTGTACATGATAAACAATGAGTAGGGTGGCGGTGAACCCAAAATAAATTAAAATATCAAAACAAACAAACTAAAGATAACTGATGTTAGTTGGATCCGTCCAGCTCTCAAAAAAGAGAGTCCGCTGTATTCTGCCCTTAGACAAAATCAAGAGGCTCTTTCGATATGGAAGAGGGAAAGGATAAAACAAATACGGCCTTGGAGAAAGCAGAAAGTTGAGCCAGTCGAGATGAAAAAAGGGGGACGAAAATAAACTGATGAAGCTGGGAATCTCAATTTGGATCATAACCAAAGAAGCAGCCGGGAACAAGTCGGGAACTACACTTACTCACATTAACTAGGTACACAAAGCTTGTCTATCGTAACCAGGCTAGGGCTCTACAGGAAACTAGCCCGATGCGACAGGTGGACCTAAAAAGAAAATCAAAGCTAGCCCTGTTCACACAAACCAGTCTCGCTTCAGTCATATACCTTTGCTGAAATCTGTCGAAACCAATTGCTTTCTATAAATATAAACTTCGTCGTGGACTGATGCTCAAAGAATCAGATTAGATCCTAATGAGAAAGACGGTCAACTCGCAAGACTTCCTCTTGTCACGTCGTCCAAATCACCACTCGGGCTGTGGCCAGCAACGATAGAAACACCATAATGGTATAGAAAAGTTTCCGGTGTCCATAAACACTGGATCTCACGCTTCTGTCCTAATATTTGCCACCAATATAAAAAAAATCTTGATTAATTAGTTATACAAATTTCAAACAAGTATAGTTCTCGACAGATTAAGTTGAATTAACTATTTGACAACATATGACACCAAAGATCATAACAACTCAAAACCACAAGGGAGGCAACAAATGAGAGAAAAATGAGAATCTCACCTAAGAAAGAAATTTACGAAAAAAAAAAAATCCCGGAATCTGAACAAATGTTTTCATACTCATCTAACTTATTTGCACAATAAATGCCAACGTGATTTATTCAACAATAAATCACAATATGAGTTTCTGTACTTGTTTAAGATGAATTTACAGGTGTGTACTCTTCCACAACAAGCTAGTTAAGCCCTGCTAGGAAATGCACTATTCCTGTTATAATTTTCACCATCACAATTTTACAAATATATAACAAGCATTCATTGGTCAATCACCTTCAATCTAGCTTGCTGATTGGTCAGTTCCGACCAATCAAACCGCCTGCACGCGACAAATCTGTTTTACCGCGTTTTCCATCTGAGCCAGTCACGTGATTCACGATGATTTATATAAACAGAACACGTGTAAACTCCCTGTAGTTTCTTTTCATACATCTCTCTCGCGTCTAATTTACCAAGATGTAATTTTCAAGAACTCCCGTCTTAACTAATGCAGTCAGACGTTAAAGACCATTACACACATTCGCGCAAGTACAAATTCTGAAATCTCTTCTAAACCTTTACCAACTTGTACAATACACAATTCCAAACATGCTAAAGAAACTTTATTCTTCTAAACTACAGTTTAATAATTACAGTGTAACCCAGATATAAGACAGTTGTCAGGAGCGGAGAGGAAGTCTCTTATATCCGGGTTTCTCTTATATCCTGGTTTGGTCTATTTTGTTTAGGTAAGTATGGGAACACTTGATATAACGCTTTTTACGTACAGAACACTAGTTTATTTAACAGTTATTGACATAAAAAACACAGACAAAAATACATTTTCAATCAGTTTTCAAAATAATTCAATCAAAAATTACTTTTTCTTAAAAAAGTCAGTCAGTTTTGATTGTACAGAAATCTCTTTGTTAACATCATGAACACTTTCATACAGTCCGTAAATCATTTTCAATGCGCCATCAGGATTACTGCTTTTTGCTTCAAAATAGGCTGTCAGAGTTTCAAGGGCATTCAATGCATCCAGAGAATTTGGCACTGGTTTGTCACTTTCAGAAACTTCAGAACTTACGCTTTCAGCATCATCATCTTCGTCAAAATCTTGATCATCCGATTTTATACCACGTGTGATGTCCGAGTCAGTCAGTTCTCCATAACATTGTGTACGGTCGTCGAAGCTGATAAATTCGTCAAAATCTGTTTGCCGTGGTTTTGCCGACTTACCAACAACTACAGCTTGCTTTTCACTGCCGTCCATGTTTGTGAACTGAAGCATCGTGAGTCTGTCTTTGGGAACTTTTGTCCCATTTGACTGTTCGTCGCCGGCAAATCGCAAAGATCCAGACGGCATGGCTTTGTAGAAAATTCCCGTTTCATCACAGTTCCAAACATCTTTTGGATCATATCCACGAAAAAGTTGCGGCAAAACGTTTGTCACCCATTCGTTGGCAGAACCGTGATCTGCTGACGTTGATTCGCCGTGAAATTTTTTGAACGAAACGTTATTGGTCTGCTTCCAGCGCATGAGCCAGCCATTGCTCGGTTCAAAATCAATTTCAAGATTTACGGCCAGTTGTGATGCTTTCTGCCTGATGACGTGATCGGTGACGGTAGCTCCATGAGCACATGCTTGCGTAAACCATTGTGTAAGTGCTTCGTTAACGTCCTTGTGCACGGATTGGCGCTTTCGTTTGCGATTAGTGTTTCCGTTCATTTGCATGCAAGATCTGAGATCATCTTCTTTCTTGAGAATTTTTGCTGCTGTTGAATAACCGATTCCGTACTTTTTGGCTGCAGCGGCCAGTTTGAGTTTCTTCACTTTGACATCGTCGATGAGCTCCAACTGTTCAGAAATGCTCAGAGTTTTTCGTTGAGACGCCGATGCCGACATCACTAATCGCAATGATCGCAAGCAAACGGTTTTCAGTGGCAAAATTAACAAAACTTCTGGCTCAACAGAACAGTGGGTAAAGTGAAAGTGCTGTCCAGTAAATGCAACGACAAGCAAAGTCGGCAAAAAAGCGGGCGGCGCTACCCTTAGACACACAAAGCAAAATCATAAGGTAGAGGGTGTCTCCTACAGACACAGATTGGACACACCGTGTCTCTAGACGAGTCAAGATTAAGTCATTGAACTTCACTCTCTAACTGACCTCAGTTTGACCGATTTACGACATCACACTGTCACTCAAAACGAACTCTCTTATATCGGGGAGGACGGGACCAGAGAAAATATCTCTTATATCCGGATTTCTCTTATATCCGGGTCACTTATATCCGGGTTACACTGTACTTTCACTTTATGAGCTCGAATACAAATATTTCCCTAATCTAAGAGACACAACTCTGTCTAACTTTTCAGTTCACATGCATTTATATCAAACTAATAAATTCAATTGTTATGTTTTGAAATCATTCCGTTCAGTTTTGTATTTTATGCATTGTGCTATTTACGTCAAATATAAATTGCATTGTGTCCACGCATTGTCCTTAATCCCATATTTCCTAGCCAAAGTTAAATATTGGTAACACTGTCGCAGTGGCGTAGCTGGGGGGTGCGGACCGCCCCGGGTGCCAGCACAGCACAACATTTTTCAAACAGGCTAAGGTGCCAAAAATAGTCTGAAAACAGTGGTGGAGACACAGGGTTTCGCAGGCGGGCATATGACCCTACAGAAATAATTTATGACCCCTCCCAGTTTTGCCCCCCCCCCCCCGTCAGAAATTTTCTAATAAATTTCGGAAAATTTGTGAGTAGGAAAAATAGCAATGTTTTCAGCTTTCATGTGTTTCAGTTGCTACAATCTTGGTTATTAACAAGAGACATTGTTGTAACATTTTATCGGATGATATGGAGTTTTAACTCTGCATCATTAATAACAACAAAGCGAAATACGAAGCCAAAAGTGCAACAATTTCAGTCTTGCCTGTGTATCAATTCGCTGAGATACAATTTTCCATTGAGTGAGCGATATACTTTTGAATATATCTACTAGTGTTGGGACGATTAATCGGAATCGGAAAAATCGGAACTTTTGGGGGTATCGGAAACGGTATCGAAATCGGAAAAAATTGTTCCTATTTTCCGATTCCAAAAATGATTCGTTTAAATTTTTAACTTAATTTTCCATTATTGGTATTAATGATAAATATTTATTGTTTTTAAACTATCACTAAAACTAAAATCATAATAACATCAAAATACGATGTAAATTTATTTTACTTGTATAAAGAAAAAATAAAAAATAAACTTTGCATAAATTCTCTAGGTAACCTTTAAAAGAATGCAGTTGATTTACAATGTTCCGAAAAATGCTTAAAAATTAAATAAAACATTTTTGTCAAGAAAAATACTTTCAAACATCATTGATAATTAAATGGTACCCAGAAAATGATACAACAGAAAATTGGACACCGGAAAATTAGCGACAGAAAATTACGTCAATCATGAGCCAGTCGAGACTGTCGGATCTGACTGTGCTGTCCATTGAAAACGAGCTTACAAGACAAACAGATTTTGACGATGTCATTGACCAGTTTGCCACAATGAAAACAAGAAAACATTCATTCTAAGACCATAGTATCGAATGTCATTCTTTTGTCTATTGCCGTGTTTTGTATTTAGTTGTTCTGAAAGTGAACAGTTGCATTTTAAAAATCTTTTGATTTGAACTGATTATTTTTTTGTGGTATTGGATTTTGTCTTGGATCATACATGTAAACAGTAACGTACCGGTCAGTAGAGTAAAGTAGAGGCAGAGGATGTATGAAAATTTAGCTACAGCTAACCATTCAGTATAGGGTGAATCGGGGTCATTGGGATGACATTTAAGCGGACCGCCCCGGATGACGTTTACTCTAGCTACGCCACTGCACTGTCGCTACACAGGTAATGTACGTATAGAAAAATGTGACAAAAGTCAAATCCTTTCTTCTTAAACAAGGATATTAGTCAATAGTTTTGACTTTAAGGTAACGAATTTATAATTTTCTTGTGAAATTAATTAACATCATTCAAAAGAAGGCTGCATTCAAAGAAAAAATTAATCATTTTCATCCGAAAACATGGAAAATGTAGTTGAAATCTCTTGGATTTCAGCTAGTTTTGATACCTTAAACTAAACATTAAAAGTAAATTCGCGTTTGAAAAATTACTAAAACATCTAAAATTATTTAAAATCGATATGTTTTCGATCAAAAACAATTGATTTTAACAAGTTTCGATAGATTACACAGAATTATATTAACAAAAATTTGTTTTTTAAAACATATAAACTGTAGCTGAAATAGACTGCATTTTCATGGATTTCAGCTACTACTTTGATAACTTAAAAAACGTTGAAAAGTAAGTTGATGTTTGAAAACTTTCTAAGGCACATAAAATTATTAAAATTCGATTTGTTTTCAATATAAAACAATTGATTTCAACAAGTTTCGACAGCTTACACAAACTTATATCAAAAAATTAGTTTTTACAAACTTATGAAAACAAGGAAAATGTAGTTGAAATAGACTGTTTTTTCAAGGATTTCAGCTGGATTTGATACCTCAAATAATGTTATAACAAACTATAATTTGGTGTTTGAAAATTTTCGAAAACACTTAAAATGATAGAAAATCGTTTTAATTTTGTTAGAGTAAACTGTGGATGTAGTTATCTCCCTTTTCAAGGAACTCTCTAAAAAGGGGTTAATTTTATACTTCCTGTATATTTTATCTGTTGCAAGTCAGTTGGTGAATAAACCTGTTACGTTGTTTTTCTTCTTGTTAGCTTATTCCTTGTTAGCACATTTGTAAAGTGAAAATAGTACGGGTCGAATAGAGGCCGTTTAACCCGCTATAAAACCACTGATAAAGTAATCAATCAAAACGAGCTAAAATCCGGGGAAAAGCATTATTTTTCAACCACGTGTTGTGGGTAGTAGCTGAGTGAAAAAATGTATCAGAAGGTAATTTATGTAAGGCAAAGATTATGCATGCTTATTATGCATTATCCCACAACACGTAGATCAAATAAAGAATATAAGGACAATTTGCATTGCAAGAAATTACTAAAAACACAGTGGTTAGAGATCCAACAATAAAGAGATTTTTATAGATATACATGCAAGTGTAAAGGTCTCCAAGTGTAAAGATTTCCAATACTATTTATATTAACGATATCCCCAACGAACAGGGTTCAAGTAAACAATAATAACTCCAAATTGTTAATCAACAAATATATATTGAAATAACATGCAATAAAATTGTGTTCAATATAGATATTAAGAGAAAGAAGTTGTTCCCCTTTAACTGTAGATTGATTTGGAGAATTTGGATTTGTTCGAAGAAAGTTCTCTTGAGAGAAAAATGTCCAGGAATCAATATTAGAGCAAAGTTTGCATGTTAAGAATAAATAACACAAGAATACAATTAATTAAAAATGTGTTGTGTTATAGAATGGTTTGAATCAACAGAATTCTGGCTCATTGTACATGGCGAAAGTCACAGAGAGAAATGTAAGTTTATATTACGAAATTCTGTGTCTGTGTGTGCGTTTGAAATGTGACGAGTAAGATCGTGGATTTGTGCTGACAGCTGGAATCTTACAGGATGTTACTGACGACTTGCGAAAAGTCGCTTCTTTTAAGGAAAAAGGGTAGGCTCCCACAGCAACGCGGGAAAACTTAATCTTGCACTAAAATATGTGATTGGTTTAAAAAATAACCAATCACTACATTCGTACTAACAGAACAAGCAAGCAAGCTCAACACCGAAGGATTCAAAGAAACGACTGCGATGGCTAAAGTGTCCTATATAAAAGTAATAGTGATTTATTAGCCAATTGCAGGAGAATAAAATGTGGGCGTAGAAAAACATAGCAATCGCTACAACTACTCCCCACAGAATGAAAAAAAGGAATGCAAACATTTTTAATATGTCCAGTACTCCTTGAATTTGGAAGGCCAGTGGACCCTCCTCCCTCTCTTTGTAACTTGGTGATCAGATTCAGAAGTCTGCTGAGTGCTACTAGGTGGTGCTGCTGCTGATGATGATTGGGTTGGTTTAACAGAGGAAAAGTAAATAGGCGTGGTCTCTTTTTCTGTGTGCTAGTGTAAAACGTTATTGAGAATTTCAAATCATCTTTAACCGTGTTGCGCAGTATTAACATAATTAACGTAACTTCTCCACTCATGTGCGGCCATGTGTTGATGCTGTCAAAGCATACTTCATCTGTTGGTGGAATCTTTCCACCAAACCGTTCGCACAAGGATGATATGCGGTAGTGGAGATGTGTTTAATTCCCAGGTAAATTCGCTGAAGAGGGTTGATTGGAATTGCGGACCCCTATCGGTGGTAATCACCGAAGGGCACCCGAAGATAGAAATCCAATGCGTAAAAATGGCATTAGCGACTGACTCAGCTGTTATAGATACAAGCGGTATAGCGACTGGCCATCGCGTGAAACGGTCGACTATCGTTAGGATGTACTCGAAACCGTCTACGCGTTCCCATGGACCAACTAAATCTACATCTAAGTGAGAGAAACGTCCGTCTGGGTTAGGGAAGGTTGACGCTGGTGCTCTGGTGTATTTACCAACCTTTGTTGCCTGGCAACGTAAACACGTGCGGGACCGCTGTTTGGTGTCAGTAGCCTTGCCAGGCCAGATAAATCTGCTTGATATGGTCCACGGCGTTGCCTTGCCTCCTGGGTGTGCTTGGGAGTAGAAGTGGTCAAAAACAAGACGGCGCATAGACGGTGGTATATACGGGCGCGGATTACCCGTGCTTATGTCGCAGTAAACCGACCTATCCGTAAATGGAAGAGGTCGCTTTTCAATTTGCAATGAAGTATCTGTTCGAACAGCTGACAGTGTGTCGCCATTAATCTGTTCATCCGCCAGTTTGTCGAAATTCAGTGTTGCAGGCTGGACTGTGTTAAGAGTTGTCCACGACAAAGCATCGGCGACTGTGTTGCTGGTGCCGCTAATATAACGAATATCAGATGTGAATTGTGCAATGTAATCCAGGTATCGACTGTCACGTGGGTTGTGCTTATCGGACTTTGCATTTAAAGCGTATGTTAGTGGCTTGTGGTCTGTGAAAACCGAGAAATCACGCCCTTCCAATATATGTCGATAATGTCTTATGGCTAGATATACTGCTAACAATTCACGTGAAAAAGCACTGTATTTGACCGGGGCAGAATTAATTTTGACTGAGAAAAATGACAGGAGATTTTCAACGCTGTTAATTACTTGATGAAGTACAGCTCCGACTGTATTCGATTATGCGTCTGTGTTTAAAGTCAATTTCACATCGGGTTAAGGTGTAATGTACAAGAGTTTAGTGCAGTTCTGTAATGCCTGCTTGGCTTTGTTGAAGGAGACTAACTCTTCCACCACAGACAACGTGATCTTAGTATTTGTTTTTCTTATGTTTAGGAAGGAGGTTAGTTAGTGGCAAGAGTATGGTAGCGCAGTTGTATATAAACTGGTGATGATAGTTTACTATCCCTAGAAATCTCCGTAACTGGCGTAAGGTTGACGGTGGTAGGAAGTTTGTTGATTGCATCGACTTTCTCGTCTAAGGGAGTTAACCCGTGCTTATCTATGACGTGACCGAGAAAAGTCAGCTTAGGCACGGCAAACAAACATTTTCCGATATTTAGTTTTAAACCATAGTGTTGTAACCGCTCAAACACTAATTGCAAATGCTTGTTGTGTTATTCAGAGTTCCTACTGGCTATTAACACATCGTCAATGTATGCATAAGGGAAGGGTAGACCTCTAAGACCCTCATCAATTAGGCATTGAAAAGACTGCGCTGGATTACGCAGACCAAAAGGCATTCGTCGAGTGAATTCATATAACCCAAAAGGGGTAGTAATAGCTGTTTTGGGTATGTCTGATGGTTTTATCGGAATTTGGTAGAAAGCTTCTTTTTTTTTTAATCCAATTTTCTAGTGACAGGGCAAAGTCCTTGATATGGGGAATAAGGTATTTGTTTGGTACAGTTTGCGCATTTAAAAGCCTAATGACCGCACGGACGCCAAGTGCCGGTATCGCTTTTAGGAACCATGTTGAGTGGTGCATTATATGCCTAACTTAAGCATATTTTCAAATTCCTCCTTAGCTACCCGTAATTTTGTCGGATGCAAACGACCAGGTGATGTATGAACTGGGAGTCCAGTCGTCTTAATAGAATGGGTAGCGTTGTTTTTGATCGGTGACAAGAGTGACTTATATTGACGGAGTAAGGTCCCGTACCCGTTTGCTTCTGGAATTAGTGCGGTCAAGCCAATTGTTGAATATTTAGATGATGTTCCACGGCGCTGTAGGTTTGTGCACGTGTCGGTAAGTGAGCGTGAGGAAAGCTCCACAGAAAGGTTGAAATGCGCCAAGAAATCTGCACCGAGGATTGGCGTCTCAACTATCGTGAAGGTCCAGGTAAACTTCCTCCTTAGGCCAATGTTGAGGGACATTTGATGATTGGCGTGCCATTGGCGGCTTGCAGTTTGAGTAAAGCTTCCTTGTGTTTTGGCATCGACTTGTCATAGCTGCTCAGGGGTTTAACGCTGATCTGCGCGCCTGTGTCGACCAGAAATCTGAGGTTGCTATTGCGATCTTGGATGTAAAAGAGGCGATTTTTATCATCAGCCCTGGCAGCCAACGCCTTTTCTTTGTGCGTGCGCCGAACACCTCGTGTTACCAGCAAACACTATGTGGATGGTGTCGGGGGCGCCGCGCCGTAGAACGTCGGCGTTGAACGCTGTACCGATTCGTTGAGTTGCTTTGGCTTCTGATTGGTGTGTTTCAGATTTCGTTTAGACGCAGAGAAAGTTTCTTCACCTCCGAGGCTAAGGGTTGCAACTGTTGATTAGTGTCTGGTGTTGAATCACTTGACGGCATGACAGAGGCGATTTGATGAGTCGGTCGGGTATCAGAGATCTTGTTGGATAGTGCCGCTAATTTTTATATACACACTTCGTCTGTTAATGCTGCCAGAATCTGAACTGTGTCTGGACTTAGTTTATCCAGTCACATTTGTTTTAGTACGACCTCAGACATGGAATTGGTGCCAAGCATGGTAAGGTTTGTATCTTGCGTAAAATTTGGGAAGGTTTATTGTTTCCCAGGGTTACGTTGGTTAGGAGTTCTTTGATTTTGCGTTCTTCCGAACAACCTGTTCGCTGGAGTATTGCCTGCTTAAGTACCTCGTAAGGTTTATCTGGCGGGATGTCGTTGAGTATGTCCGCTACCTCCGATGCCACATCGGCAGGTCGCTTCTCGGACACAAGTGCGAATTTAGATTGCTGCGAGGTAATATGCCTCGCTTGGAAAATGGCATCGAGTTGGACGAACTATGTTTGTACACTAATACTATATGTAGGAAGTTCTATTCTGAGCGTAGCTTGGGTTGGTGGTGTGGAGTCGGCCATATTGACTTGGTTCCTTTCTGGAGGGAAAAAATTTGAAATTGGGGCCTTCTGACGGTTAAGCCGCTGGGGGCCGTTAAAGTTCTTAATAATGTGTAGTGAATCAGTTCTTGTGTAAACGTTGGGTTACCAATTTTGTTGTGTGCCACTCCTTATCTAGACGTCGGGGTTACCAATTTTGTTGTGGGTAATAGCTGAGTGAAAATGTATCAGAAGGTAATTAATGTAAGGCAAAGATTATGCGTGGTTATTATGCATTATCCCACAACACGTAAATCAAATAAAGAATATAAGGACAATTTGCATTGCAAGAAATTACTAAAAACACAGTGGTTAGAGATCCAACAATAAAGAGATTTTTATATATACAATAGATATACATGCAAGGATAACAGACTGTTGATTGTGGCAATTGAGACAACGTTATGAAGAATGTTCATGCAGAAATTTGATCAATAAAAGTTAATGGTTTTGATTTGTTAGTGAAACTAAAATAATTTGGTTTCTGCAAGGAAAAATATTAAATGTGTTCGTTCAAATCTTAGTGCGTAAGCGTGTGTTACTTGTTAGAATTTAAGTTGTGAAGAGTTGTTTGCCTTTAACTGTTTGTCTAAATTGATGAATTGTACAATTACTGTTTGTGTAGTGAAAACGTTCACTTTTTCACTTTTTAAGTCAATTGTAATTTGATTACCACGCGGACAATGGTCGATTGAGTTCTGTGTTGAGTTTGTTGAGAATTTTGAAGTGATGTTGAGTCAGTGAATTGACACGCGTGGAGTTTGGTAGCATCTCACGAAACTTGATGACTGACTGACTTGAATTCAGTCATGCGGCTTTTTATATAGACTTTGGTGTCTAAAATTCGGCTCCAGGGAGTTTCGGTAGGAAAAAGGATCTGTTTCGACTTTACTACAGTTTAGCGAAAACAATTGATTTCAACACCTTTCGACAACTTCCACAAAATTATATTAAAAAATATTTGGTTTTTACAAATGTATGAGAACACGGAAAACGTGTGTGGAATCTTCCACATTAGCCTTCCAGCCCTTTCGGAATGATGTATTCTTCCCTAAACAATCACCACTTCGTTTCAGTAAATTCAATCTTCTATTGGTTTTTCTTAACCTATAGAAGATTGAATTTAAAATATTTTTTAATATAATTTTGTGGAAGTTGTCGAAAGGTGTTGAAATGAATTGTTTTCGATTGATTTTCATTTGAGTTTTCGAAAGCTTTCTAACAGCAAATTACTTTTTAATCAACGTTTTAATCAAACGGTAGCTAAAATCAAGGAAAAGCAGTCTATTTCATTGTGGTGGACTTCACCACATTAATTTAAATTAGGAAACCAAACTGACTTGGAAAAAAAAGGATAAGCCAAAGACATCATTACACATAAAATTTGTATTTAACAAGATGTACAAACAAGGATGTGAAAGAAAGACATGCATTGAGTAAAACAAGGGTTGTCTCTCTTTAACTAATATTTGTGTTCCAAAGTTCATTGAAAGAAAGAAGGTTGCGATAGTTTCTAGTAATAAATGTTTTCAACAGTTTTGCTGTGTAAGGAAAAATATTATGTGAGTGTAGGGAATATTCAGCATGTGAGTGGTGGTGTGAGTGAGAAGATTGGTACATGGTTTCAACTGTCGTGGATTCGTTTGGCAGCTGAAATCTCACTAATTATCTAAGAATATTTCTTGCTTATATAGATGATCATCGGCTCCGAAGCGCTGCGCGGGAAGAATCATTCTTCACGTGTTGACAATCTGATAGGTTGGCATTGACCCATCAGTGAGTGAGTTTTGGGGAGACCCACGAAAACTTCTGGGATGCCATTACCCCCAAAAATGCACGAAATCGACTATATGAAAATATAGCGATTATAAAATTGTCGCATAGCTGCGATTTATAAATTGTCCATTACACAGTAGTGTTGATTTATTATCCAATGAAAGCTTGTTGTTGTATAATTTGAATTTGTGTAAGTATGTATGTATGTATGTGTGTGATGATGATCATCACAATACCCCCACCCCCGAGATTAAAGAAATTATAACAAAATTCTTTAATGTGTCACGTAGAAGCGATACTTAGAAGGACAATGCACCCTCCCACCTGTTTTGGTAAACAGTGGTTCTGATTGTGAAGTGGACTGCTGACTTTGATTTGACGATGATGATGCTGGTTGATGCGGAATGTTGGGTTGCTGTCAATCCGTATGGAGTTGTTTAACGGCTTGCTTAAAATATGACGGCTTCAAACGGTTGACAGAAATGGTCGACTGGCCGTTGTATATCTGAATGGTAAAATACTTTGGTTGTTGTGAAAGTACTTTAAAATGTCCTGAGTAATTAGGGATTAGCGTTTTTGTTTTTTTACTGTATCTTGTCTAATGATGACGTAGTCGCACTCTTGTAACGATTTGGGAAAATAAATCTCCTTAGGCTGTACTCGTGTAGGAGTGAATGAGAGTTCAGCCATTCTGTTTTGAAGGTACTGTATAAAGGTAGATGTTGGCTCTATAGAAGTGTTTCTGTCTAGAAATTGACCCGGTAACGTAAGCGATGTACCAAAAACAAGATTTGAAGGAGTGCACTGAAGATCTTCCTTTATTAGGGTTCGTAATGAAAGCACAACTAATGGTAATTTCTCCAACCAAGTTTGGGCAATGACGGAACTTGTTAATGCAGCCTTAAGTTGACGATGGAACCTCTCGACAAGGCCATTTGCACAAGTGTGATATGCATTTGTCGAGATGTGAGTAGCTCCAAGTTCGCGAATTCCTTGAATAAAGTTGACTGGAACTGTGGACCATGGTCTGTCGTTATAACCAAAGGGAAGCCGAAAATGGAAATCCATTCCCGCAATATTGCCTTAGCAACAAATTCTGCAGTGGTGGACTGAACAAGTACAAGCTACTGGCCAACGGGTGAATCTGTCAATTGTCGTTAAGATGTATTGATAACCGTGAATTTCGAATAATGGACCCACCAAGTCCGCATGAAGATGCTGAAAGCGACCATTCGGTTCTTCGAAGAGTCCTGGGGGTGATTTAACATGTCGATGTATCTTAGTTCGCTGGCATCTGACACAAGTCTGGGTCCAGCGTTTAATGTCGGAACTCATTCTAAGCGATACGTTGTAATCCGTCGTCCAGGATGCAATAGAGAATGGAAGTGGTCGAATATCTGTCTTCTCATGGAAGAAGGAACCAAAAATCGGGGATGATCTGTATTGGAGTCACATAATAATTGCCTACTACTGAAGTGCACGGGACGTGGCTCAATCCGTAATGATGTATGCAGATACATCATTACGGATTGAGCCACGTACTGCGAATACACATTTATCAAGGTTAATTTTAAGACCAAAGTGGTTGAGTCGCTCGAAAACTTGAGTTACATGATCTATGTGTTCGTTCATGTCATTGTAGGCGATCTAATGGAGTAATCCGCGAAGGGTTTCATCTCTTAGCCTCTGGAAAGATTGTGCAGCGTTCCGTAGTCCGAAGGGCATTCGCAAAAACTCGTACAAACCGAAAGGTGTAGTTATTGCAGTTTTATGAATGTCTTCAGGAGCTACCGGAATTTGGTAAAATCCTTTCCGTAGGTCGAGCTTCGTAAATATCTAAGCACTTTGAGGCGTTACTGCAAAGTCTGCTAGGTTTGTCACAGGGTATTTTATCCGGCACAGTCTGTGCGTTAAGACGTCGAAAATCTCCACGTCTCTGATTGTGTCTTAGGTACCATATGGAGTGGGGAAGCGAAGGGGCTGGATGATGGTCGTACGATGCTGGGGTCTAACATGTGTTGAAATTCAGCCTTCGCTAGTTTGTAAATATCTGGGCTTAGTCTGCGAGGGGATGAAAAAAGAGGAGGTCCTGATGTCTGAATCCTATGTACAGTGTTGTGTTTGACGGACTCCGTATAAGTGAAAGGTGATGCAAAAGCAGGACTTTATCTAAGACGTGCTGTAGCGGGTTGTTCTCAGGAAGTTATGAGTGCCTTAATTTCTCGAAAGCAATCTCCAGTCTTTTTGTCTATTTAAACTCGGTATTCTTCTTCCTTATTTCGTTAAATGATTCCATAAGGTCACTATATCGCGGCAGATATCTGTTATAGAAATTGGTTTATCCTAAACAAAATATTCTAATTCTTTTTTATTTCTGGGTATAGCTATCTCTGATATCTTATTAATTAATTTATCATCCGGCGATGATATTTGATATCCTTGGTACGACATTTTTCACAATTAAACTCGGATTTATCGAGATTAATTGTCATACCCACGCTATCTAATTTGATCAAATCTTGCTTCGTTTTATTTTTTAGCTCTTCTTTATTGCCCATGTCGTCTTGATATACAATTATGTTTTTAATACCCTCTAAAACTTTTTCGAGGGATTTTTGGAAAATGTGACTTGACGCTTTCACTCAAAATGAGTCCATCTTATTAATACATTTTGGTGGCTTCTTGAAACTTGCTATCCATTTTTATCTGAGTATATGCTGGTTAACTTTAGCAAAGTATTTCGTACCAGCAAAATCATGGCACGCTGTTTCAATTTTTGGCAACGGGAATGAATCTGAACAAATCTGGTGATTCACGCCCACATTATAATCGCCAAATTCTTAAATATCCATTGGATTTGCGTATCACCTCAATTGCTACCAGCCTGGCTGACTTTTTCTAATATTCATTGTTCCACCATTTTGTTCAACTTAGCAACCACCAAGGGCACCATGTGAACAAGAAGTTTTTTGGGCTCGAAAATACATAGGTTGACTGCTTTCTTTAAGCCGAATATTCGCCTCTCCATCATAGACTACTCAAAATTATCATATATTCTCAGTTTCGTATCCAAGCATAAACATATTTTCTAAAGTAGTCATGGATTTTTTATTTATTAATGCGACAGATTTTTATCACTTTAAAGATTTATTTTTTATCACTTGAAATATTATTTTTAGTGGATTAATTTCAGGCTCACTATACATTTCTTCATCGCTATCGTATTGCAATCTAACTTGATTTGCATGCGCTAATATCCCATTTCATTTTTATCATAGTGTTCTGTCTACTTTGCACTATGAATCTTGCCTTTTGTAGCTTAGATTCACGATTCTTTTTATACCATAGTTTTTTGGTGATGGCATATGACATGATCAATGGGGATCTGATTTGTCTACTCATGAGGATGGACTAGGGTTTTTCCTCTTCCGGCATGTGGCACTGTCCTATAACTTAGCAACAATCTAGGAAGAAATGTATCTATCTTTTCTTTCCGTTGAACACATATTTTCAATCCATTTTTTTAATTTGAACAATCCTTTCTGCTAATCCGTTTGATTACAGATGGTACGGGGGTTTTATATGGTTTGCAAACAATTTGGTTCAACCATTAGCATATTTCTCTGGGGAGTTGTCAGATACTAGCGTTTTCGAATTTCCATTTCTTGAAAATATAATCCTTAATGTTTGTTTCACGGACGAACTTCTTTTTGGGGAAACCTATATTACTTTTGACCAGCCTGGATGCAACTCTACCAGTATTAGTAATAATCCCACTCCATTAACATGGGCATAATCAATGTGTATTCTATCATTAGGCCTGTCTAAATTTTCTTCTTCCATAGCACATTGTACACCTTTTTATGTATTCTTCTATATCTGTAGAATCGCCTGGCCACCATGACTCTAGCCTTAATCTCATTTTCTTAGATGTTATTCCGCAATGAACATCATCATGTACACTTTTTATAATTTTGCTCCTTTGCATTGCTGACAGAACCACTATATCTCCATTACAAATTACACCCTTTTCTACAGTTAACTTGTGTTTAACCTCTTTAAAACGCCTTTCTGCCCATGAGCAATTATTCCATTCTTTTTTTTATCCTGAACAATATACTGTTCAAGATGGAATCTCGCTTCGTATCCTTTCAACATAGTGTAAGGAAGTATCTTCGAATTTTTCCTCCTCTTTTTCACTTTCAGAAGTAATAAACCTCAATCTCGACAAAGCGTCTACATGCGAAATGTAAAAATCAAACGCCATTAATATTAAGGCCCATCTTAAAATTCTAGATGTTAGGAAGTTACTTCCGGTCGGAACTTAATAGGGATTTTTTTCCAATCAGAAACTGACGAGGTCTATTTGTCGTCCATGTTATAGTCAACGCTTCTTTCTCAATATTTGAGCAGTTCAATTCGGCTTTTGACAATTTTCTCAAAAGATACTTAATAGGATGACCATCCTGAGTTAATATCCCTGAAGTTGAGTGTTCCCTTGCATCTGTTTCCTTTCTAGGAACGAATATTTTTACTACTGGCTTCCTTGCCAGAACAGCTTTTAAATTTTCAAATGACACTTGCTGTTCATTTGTCCAAATAAATTCCACATTCTTTTTTCATAAAGCAGCAAAAGCTCAAATCGGAGTATCACTATCACCTGTTGAAATTTACAAGTCCTAAGAAAGATTTCAATTCTTTTTTGTTCTTAGGTACATTAACTTATAATATTTTGTCAACGATTGATCTGGCGATATGCCTTCCTTAGATATGGAATATCCCAAAAATGATATTTTGTTAGTGTCGTATACATATTTTTCGAGCACTTTTTAATTGATTCAGAACTGGTTTTCCATTTTAATTCTTCATCGTTAATAGCACCGACACAAATCCCAGTCTGTTAGCATATTATATTTTTTCGCTACTATCTTTATTTGCGTGTTTAATGTTGTGACTTCTTTAAAGTTTTTTTTCAATAGGTATTTGATGGTATGCCGACTTTAGATTAATTTTAGAGAATGTTTTCATACCTGCAAAGGAGTTCAAAGCCCATTCTGCATTGGGGATAGGATATGAGTCTGCACATATTTTGTGGTTTAAACCTATTTTGTATTCACCACAAATACACAGATCCCCATCCTTCTTTCTTACTAATGGGGAGGCCCATTTTTCCCTCTAGGTGGAAATCATTCAAGTAGATCTTGTTTCAGTATTTTTTTTAGTTTTTCCACAACTATTCGTAATAGATTAACTGACGCTTTTCATGCTTCAAAATATGAGGGATACATTTTCCTTTAGTCTTAACTTTGCTTCCTAGTTTTTAACATCCTAGTTTCTTCTACTTTGGCTTTTTTCACTAATTTTGTCGAATTTATGTTCAATACATCATTTCCTTTTAGACTGTGATTCTTTTCACAGTTTGCCACAGTAAGTGGTAATATGTCAAATTTATTTTTTTAGTTCCACGTAGGCTTCCAAATAGCCTAAAGTTTGTATCACGGATCCGTTAAACTGATTCAATTGGACATGGCTTTTCTTTAATCTTGGTTTTCCTAATTTCTTTCAGAAATTTCTGGGTATCAACCGCATATCATTTCCAGTATCTGGCTACATATCCAATAAAACATTATTGATTCAAGTTTTTAATAGCCCTTTTTCATTTATTCTTTTTTAATGAAAAGACGTCAATACTTATTTCCTTTTCATTATGTTGGACTATACATTTTTCTGATTTGATTTACACATACCTCTAAAATGATTCATTTTGAAATCCTTTTTTTTTATATGCCGGATATTTTTGTTTTTTCTTTAATGTTGATATCCACAATAAGTACATATTATTCTTCCTTTTTCTTTATGGCCATGTTTTCATTTCCTCTACTAGATCCGTAACATTTGTTCTATTAAATTTTTCAATTCTTGTTGCTGGACAAATTCAACACACTCTTCTAGTGACAACTTTCCCAGTTGTAAATGCATTAGAGTCATTTGCTGGTAGTCCTTCCTTTGAAGGCTATCTACCAGTTTCATTTGGATCAAATCCTCATCGATCCCAGTTTCTCAAATTCACAATATTTAACGGACTATTTTAAACGAAGAATATATTCGATAACTGGTTCATTCACCTTTTGAGAAATATTCATAAACTTAGCTCTCTCTGCATTCACTAGTTTGTTTCGTGGGTGTTATGTTTTTCACTATTAGTTGACTTATATTGTCAAACGTCATATCCTCCAACTGTCTTGCGTGTTCATTTGCTCATAATTTTATAATGGCTTCACAACTAGCAATTGCTAACAAGAGATCCGTTATTTGACTTTCTCCTCCGATTGATTTTAAATTCTTTGTCATTTTTGACCTGCTAGTATTCTAAGCCACGTTTGTGCATACTCATAATTATCAAGTCATTAGATCTCGGCAACGTCATTGTATTTACTGACTCACGGGTAGTAGTATGCAGTTATTTATAGTCTTAGTGGCTTCATGTGCAAATGAGTCACCTCACCTTTGTTACCCCATCTTTTCCTAGCAGGTCCCTTAATCATCAAAAACAAACGAGCTTGTCCCACTCAGGCATGATGGTTCCAATTCAAGAAGTTCTGCTGCTTTCATTTATGGGTAACATTACTTCATTTAGTAGCTCTCTGCCTTGAGTGGCTTTTTAGCTTTGTATTATATTGAATAATAATAAAAAAAATGAAACTTTCCTGTATTCAATTCCATATAAGGAAGAGAGAATATTTATATTTTATCTTTTAATTTCACTTGCCCTATTTTTTCAGTTCAAAATATTGAATTTTACTTAAAAATACAGACCACAAGCTACTTTGATACATTTTAAAATCAAAATTAACTAACTTGGCTTTTGAATCTTTTTACAATACTTGTTAATTAATGTAACTCTATTCTAACTTGCCATCCGGTATGAGTTCACTTACTAGTAATATCCACACAACTAACTCTGTTACACACAAAGATATTAGCACATTCTCTTTCACATGATGCTTAAAAAATTCTTGGAAAAAAATTCCGTATTTTAGGGTTTCGTTTATTAATATGCTTTTTATAATTTGAAAGGCTTTCCCAAGTATCATTATTTTGGAAAAAAAAAACTTTTAGGGTAAAAAGCCATGCTTGAAATAGTATTTTTTTTACTCCTGAGAAATGTAAGAGAGCATCTGAATTTTTTTTAGATTGCAAATTCTTCATATTTTCTGAAGTGTTGATTTTAAAATCATTTATAAATTAAATCAATTTAATATCAATCTTCAGATGAATAAACGTTGTTAAAGTAGTATGACCTAATTTTTTAAATTAGTTTCAGTCACTCTTGCTTTAGTAAATGTTAAATTTAGTGAAATCAGTATATTTTAAGTTTATTAAACAATATAATACTTACTAAACAATACAATACTATACAATACTTATTAAACAATGCAATATTTACAATATGTTGTCTTTTTTGAAGAAAATTAAAATCTCTTTCCAAATTTTAAAATTATTTTTACTGAGCTAATCTTGCACACAATTGCTAATGTAGTGAATTTGAGCCTTACAACAGCTCACAATTATTTTGGATGCAACTCTACCAGTATTAGTAATAATCCCACTCCATTAACATGGGCATAATCAATGTGTATTCTATCATTAGGCCTGTCTAAATTTTCTTCTTCCATAGCACATTGTACACCTTTTTATGTATTCTTCTATATCTGTAGAATCGCCTGGCCACCATGACTCTAGCCTTAATCTCATTTTCTTAGATGTTATTCCGCAATGAACATCATCATGTACACTTTTTATAATTTTGCTCCTTTGCATTGCTGACAGAACCACTATATCTCCATTACAAATTACACCCTTTTCTACAGTTAACTTGTGTTTAACCTCTTTAAAACGCCTTTCTGCCCATGAGCAATTATTCCATTCTTTTTTTTATCCTGAACAATATACTGTTCAAGATGGAATCTCGCTTCGTATCCTTTCAACATAGTGTAAGGAAGTATCTTCGAATTTTTCCTCCTCTTTTTCACTTTCAGAAGTAATAAACCTCAATCTCGACAAAGCGTCTACATGCGAAATGTAAAAATCAAACGCCATTAATATTAAGGCCCATCTTAAAATTCTAGATGTTAGGAAGTTACTTCCGGTCGGAACTTAATAGGGATTTTTTTCCAATCAGAAACTGACGAGGTCTATTTGTCGTCCATGTTATAGTCAACGCTTCTTTCTCAATATTTGAGCAGTTCAATTCGGCTTTTGACAATTTTCTCAAAAGATACTTAATAGGATGACCATCCTGAGTTAATATCCCTGAAGTTGAGTGTTCCCTTGCATCTGTTTCCTTTCTAGGAACGAATATTTTTACTACTGGCTTCCTTGCCAGAACAGCTTTTAAATTTTCAAATGACACTTGCTGTTCATTTGTCCAAATAAATTCCACATTCTTTTTTCATAAAGCAGCAAAAGCTCAAATCGGAGTATCACTATCACCTGTTGAAATTTACAAGTCCTAAGAAAGATTTCAATTCTTTTTTGTTCTTAGGTACATTAACTTATAATATTTTGTCAACGATTGATCTGGCGATATGCCTTCCTTAGATATGGAATATCCCAAAAATGATATTTTGTTAGTGTCGTATACATATTTTTCGAGCACTTTTTAATTGATTCAGAACTGGTTTTCCATTTTAATTCTTCATCGTTAATAGCACCGACACAAATCCCAGTCTGTTAGCATATTATATTTTTTCGCTACTATCTTTATTTGCGTGTTTAATGTTGTGACTTCTTTAAAGTTTTTTTTCAATAGGTATTTGATGGTATGCCGACTTTAGATTAATTTTAGAGAATGTTTTCATACCTGCAAAGGAGTTCAAAGCCCATTCTGCATTGGGGATAGGATATGAGTCTGCACATATTTTGTGGTTTAAACCTATTTTGTATTCACCACAAATACACAGATCCCCATCCTTCTTTCTTACTAATGGGGAGGCCCATTTTTCCCTCTAGGTGGAAATCATTCAAGTAGATCTTGTTTCAGTATTTTTTTTAGTTTTTCCACAACTATTCGTAATAGATTAACTGACGCTTTTCATGCTTCAAAATATGAGGGATACATTTTCCTTTAGTCTTAACTTTGCTTCCTAGTTTTTAACATCCTAGTTTCTTCTACTTTGGCTTTTTTCACTAATTTTGTCGAATTTATGTTCAATACATCATTTCCTTTTAGACTGTGATTCTTTTCACAGTTTGCCACAGTAAGTGGTAATATGTCAAATTTATTTTTTTAGTTCCACGTAGGCTTCCAAATAGCCTAAAGTTTGTATCACGGATCCGTTAAACTGATTCAATTGGACATGGCTTTTCTTTAATCTTGGTTTTCCTAATTTCTTTCAGAAATTTCTGGGTATCAACCGCATATCATTTCCAGTATCTGGCTACATATCCAATAAAACATTATTGATTCAAGTTTTTAATAGCCCTTTTTCATTTATTCTTTTTTAATGAAAAGACGTCAATACTTATTTCCTTTTCATTATGTTGGACTATACATTTTTCTGATTTGATTTACACATACCTCTAAAATGATTCATTTTGAAATCCTTTTTTTTTATATGCCGGATATTTTTGTTTTTTCTTTAATGTTGATATCCACAATAAGTACATATTATTCTTCCTTTTTCTTTATGGCCATGTTTTCATTTCCTCTACTAGATCCGTAACATTTGTTCTATTAAATTTTTCAATTCTTGTTGCTGGACAAATTCAACACACTCTTCTAGTGACAACTTTCCCAGTTGTAAATGCATTAGAGTCATTTGCTGGTAGTCCTTCCTTTGAAGGCTATCTACCAGTTTCATTTGGATCAAATCCTCATCGATCCCAGTTTCTCAAATTCACAATATTTAACGGACTATTTTAAACGAAGAATATATTCGATAACTGGTTCATTCACCTTTTGAGAAATATTCATAAACTTAGCTCTCTCTGCATTCACTAGTTTGTTTCGTGGGTGTTATGTTTTTCACTATTAGTTGACTTATATTGTCAAACGTCATATCCTCCAACTGTCTTGCGTGTTCATTTGCTCATAATTTTATAATGGCTTCACAACTAGCAATTGCTAACAAGAGATCCGTTATTTGACTTTCTCCTCCGATTGATTTTAAATTCTTTGTCATTTTTGACCTGCTAGTATTCTAAGCCACGTTTGTGCATACTCATAATTATCAAGTCATTAGATCTCGGCAACGTCATTGTATTTACTGACTCACGGGTAGTAGTATGCAGTTATTTATAGTCTTAGTGGCTTCATGTGCAAATGAGTCACCTCACCTTTGTTACCCCATCTTTTCCTAGCAGGTCCCTTAATCATCAAAAACAAACGAGCTTGTCCCACTCAGGCATGATGGTTCCAATTCAAGAAGTTCTGCTGCTTTCATTTATGGGTAACATTACTTCATTTAGTAGCTCTCTGCCTTGAGTGGCTTTTTAGCTTTGTATTATATTGAATAATAATAAAAAAAATGAAACTTTCCTGTATTCAATTCCATATAAGGAAGAGAGAATATTTATATTTTATCTTTTAATTTCACTTGCCCTATTTTTTCAGTTCAAAATATTGAATTTTACTTAAAAATACAGACCACAAGCTACTTTGATACATTTTAAAATCAAAATTAACTAACTTGGCTTTTGAATCTTTTTACAATACTTGTTAATTAATGTAACTCTATTCTAACTTGCCATCCGGTATGAGTTCACTTACTAGTAATATCCACACAACTAACTCTGTTACACACAAAGATATTAGCACATTCTCTTTCACATGATGCTTAAAAAATTCTTGGAAAAAAATTCCGTATTTTAGGGTTTCGTTTATTAATATGCTTTTTATAATTTGAAAGGCTTTCCCAAGTATCATTATTTTGGAAAAAAAAAACTTTTAGGGTAAAAAGCCATGCTTGAAATAGTATTTTTTTTACTCCTGAGAAATGTAAGAGAGCATCTGAATTTTTTTTAGATTGCAAATTCTTCATATTTTCTGAAGTGTTGATTTTAAAATCATTTATAAATTAAATCAATTTAATATCAATCTTCAGATGAATAAACGTTGTTAAAGTAGTATGACCTAATTTTTTAAATTAGTTTCAGTCACTCTTGCTTTAGTAAATGTTAAATTTAGTGAAATCAGTATATTTTAAGTTTATTAAACAATATAATACTTACTAAACAATACAATACTATACAATACTTATTAAACAATGCAATATTTACAATATGTTGTCTTTTTTGAAGAAAATTAAAATCTCTTTCCAAATTTTAAAATTATTTTTACTGAGCTAATCTTGCACACAATTGCTAATGTAGTGAATTTGAGCCTTACAACAGCTCACAATTATTTTGGATGCAACTCTACCAGTATTAGTAATAATCCCACTCCATTAACATGGGCATAATCAATGTGTATTCTATCATTAGGCCTGTCTAAATTTTCTTCTTCCATAGCACATTGTACACCTTTTTATGTATTCTTCTATATCTGTAGAATCGCCTGGCCACCATGACTCTAGCCTTAATCTCATTTTCTTAGATGTTATTCCGCAATGAACATCATCATGTACACTTTTTATAATTTTGCTCCTTTGCATTGCTGACAGAACCACTATATCTCCATTACAAATTACACCCTTTTCTACAGTTAACTTGTGTTTAACCTCTTTAAAACGCCTTTCTGCCCATGAGCAATTATTCCATTCTTTTTTTTATCCTGAACAATATACTGTTCAAGATGGAATCTCGCTTCGTATCCTTTCAACATAGTGTAAGGAAGTATCTTCGAATTTTTCCTCCTCTTTTTCACTTTCAGAAGTAATAAACCTCAATCTCGACAAAGCGTCTACATGCGAAATGTAAAAATCAAACGCCATTAATATTAAGGCCCATCTTAAAATTCTAGATGTTAGGAAGTTACTTCCGGTCGGAACTTAATAGGGATTTTTTTCCAATCAGAAACTGACGAGGTCTATTTGTCGTCCATGTTATAGTCAACGCTTCTTTCTCAATATTTGAGCAGTTCAATTCGGCTTTTGACAATTTTCTCAAAAGATACTTAATAGGATGACCATCCTGAGTTAATATCCCTGAAGTTGAGTGTTCCCTTGCATCTGTTTCCTTTCTAGGAACGAATATTTTTACTACTGGCTTCCTTGCCAGAACAGCTTTTAAATTTTCAAATGACACTTGCTGTTCATTTGTCCAAATAAATTCCACATTCTTTTTTCATAAAGCAGCAAAAGCTCAAATCGGAGTATCACTATCACCTGTTGAAATTTACAAGTCCTAAGAAAGATTTCAATTCTTTTTTGTTCTTAGGTACATTAACTTATAATATTTTGTCAACGATTGATCTGGCGATATGCCTTCCTTAGATATGGAATATCCCAAAAATGATATTTTGTTAGTGTCGTATACATATTTTTCGAGCACTTTTTAATTGATTCAGAACTGGTTTTCCATTTTAATTCTTCATCGTTAATAGCACCGACACAAATCCCAGTCTGTTAGCATATTATATTTTTTCGCTACTATCTTTATTTGCGTGTTTAATGTTGTGACTTCTTTAAAGTTTTTTTTCAATAGGTATTTGATGGTATGCCGACTTTAGATTAATTTTAGAGAATGTTTTCATACCTGCAAAGGAGTTCAAAGCCCATTCTGCATTGGGGATAGGATATGAGTCTGCACATATTTTGTGGTTTAAACCTATTTTGTATTCACCACAAATACACAGATCCCCATCCTTCTTTCTTACTAATGGGGAGGCCCATTTTTCCCTCTAGGTGGAAATCATTCAAGTAGATCTTGTTTCAGTATTTTTTTTAGTTTTTCCACAACTATTCGTAATAGATTAACTGACGCTTTTCATGCTTCAAAATATGAGGGATACATTTTCCTTTAGTCTTAACTTTGCTTCCTAGTTTTTAACATCCTAGTTTCTTCTACTTTGGCTTTTTTCACTAATTTTGTCGAATTTATGTTCAATACATCATTTCCTTTTAGACTGTGATTCTTTTCACAGTTTGCCACAGTAAGTGGTAATATGTCAAATTTATTTTTTTAGTTCCACGTAGGCTTCCAAATAGCCTAAAGTTTGTATCACGGATCCGTTAAACTGATTCAATTGGACATGGCTTTTCTTTAATCTTGGTTTTCCTAATTTCTTTCAGAAATTTCTGGGTATCAACCGCATATCATTTCCAGTATCTGGCTACATATCCAATAAAACATTATTGATTCAAGTTTTTAATAGCCCTTTTTCATTTATTCTTTTTTAATGAAAAGACGTCAATACTTATTTCCTTTTCATTATGTTGGACTATACATTTTTCTGATTTGATTTACACATACCTCTAAAATGATTCATTTTGAAATCCTTTTTTTTTATATGCCGGATATTTTTGTTTTTTCTTTAATGTTGATATCCACAATAAGTACATATTATTCTTCCTTTTTCTTTATGGCCATGTTTTCATTTCCTCTACTAGATCCGTAACATTTGTTCTATTAAATTTTTCAATTCTTGTTGCTGGACAAATTCAACACACTCTTCTAGTGACAACTTTCCCAGTTGTAAATGCATTAGAGTCATTTGCTGGTAGTCCTTCCTTTGAAGGCTATCTACCAGTTTCATTTGGATCAAATCCTCATCGATCCCAGTTTCTCAAATTCACAATATTTAACGGACTATTTTAAACGAAGAATATATTCGATAACTGGTTCATTCACCTTTTGAGAAATATTCATAAACTTAGCTCTCTCTGCATTCACTAGTTTGTTTCGTGGGTGTTATGTTTTTCACTATTAGTTGACTTATATTGTCAAACGTCATATCCTCCAACTGTCTTGCGTGTTCATTTGCTCATAATTTTATAATGGCTTCACAACTAGCAATTGCTAACAAGAGATCCGTTATTTGACTTTCTCCTCCGATTGATTTTAAATTCTTTGTCATTTTTGACCTGCTAGTATTCTAAGCCACGTTTGTGCATACTCATAATTATCAAGTCATTAGATCTCGGCAACGTCATTGTATTTACTGACTCACGGGTAGTAGTATGCAGTTATTTATAGTCTTAGTGGCTTCATGTGCAAATGAGTCACCTCACCTTTGTTACCCCATCTTTTCCTAGCAGGTCCCTTAATCATCAAAAACAAACGAGCTTGTCCCACTCAGGCATGATGGTTCCAATTCAAGAAGTTCTGCTGCTTTCATTTATGGGTAACATTACTTCATTTAGTAGCTCTCTGCCTTGAGTGGCTTTTTAGCTTTGTATTATATTGAATAATAATAAAAAAAATGAAACTTTCCTGTATTCAATTCCATATAAGGAAGAGAGAATATTTATATTTTATCTTTTAATTTCACTTGCCCTATTTTTTCAGTTCAAAATATTGAATTTTACTTAAAAATACAGACCACAAGCTACTTTGATACATTTTAAAATCAAAATTAACTAACTTGGCTTTTGAATCTTTTTACAATACTTGTTAATTAATGTAACTCTATTCTAACTTGCCATCCGGTATGAGTTCACTTACTAGTAATATCCACACAACTAACTCTGTTACACACAAAGATATTAGCACATTCTCTTTCACATGATGCTTAAAAAATTCTTGGAAAAAAATTCCGTATTTTAGGGTTTCGTTTATTAATATGCTTTTTATAATTTGAAAGGCTTTCCCAAGTATCATTATTTTGGAAAAAAAAAACTTTTAGGGTAAAAAGCCATGCTTGAAATAGTATTTTTTTTACTCCTGAGAAATGTAAGAGAGCATCTGAATTTTTTTTAGATTGCAAATTCTTCATATTTTCTGAAGTGTTGATTTTAAAATCATTTATAAATTAAATCAATTTAATATCAATCTTCAGATGAATAAACGTTGTTAAAGTAGTATGACCTAATTTTTTAAATTAGTTTCAGTCACTCTTGCTTTAGTAAATGTTAAATTTAGTGAAATCAGTATATTTTAAGTTTATTAAACAATATAATACTTACTAAACAATACAATACTATACAATACTTATTAAACAATGCAATATTTACAATATGTTGTCTTTTTTGAAGAAAATTAAAATCTCTTTCCAAATTTTAAAATTATTTTTACTGAGCTAATCTTGCACACAATTGCTAATGTAGTGAATTTGAGCCTTACAACAGCTCACAATTATTTTGGATGCAACTCTACCAGTATTAGTAATAATCCCACTCCATTAACATGGGCATAATCAATGTGTATTCTATCATTAGGCCTGTCTAAATTTTCTTCTTCCATAGCACATTGTACACCTTTTTATGTATTCTTCTATATCTGTAGAATCGCCTGGCCACCATGACTCTAGCCTTAATCTCATTTTCTTAGATGTTATTCCGCAATGAACATCATCATGTACACTTTTTATAATTTTGCTCCTTTGCATTGCTGACAGAACCACTATATCTCCATTACAAATTACACCCTTTTCTACAGTTAACTTGTGTTTAACCTCTTTAAAACGCCTTTCTGCCCATGAGCAATTATTCCATTCTTTTTTTTATCCTGAACAATATACTGTTCAAGATGGAATCTCGCTTCGTATCCTTTCAACATAGTGTAAGGAAGTATCTTCGAATTTTTCCTCCTCTTTTTCACTTTCAGAAGTAATAAACCTCAATCTCGACAAAGCGTCTACATGCGAAATGTAAAAATCAAACGCCATTAATATTAAGGCCCATCTTAAAATTCTAGATGTTAGGAAGTTACTTCCGGTCGGAACTTAATAGGGATTTTTTTCCAATCAGAAACTGACGAGGTCTATTTGTCGTCCATGTTATAGTCAACGCTTCTTTCTCAATATTTGAGCAGTTCAATTCGGCTTTTGACAATTTTCTCAAAAGATACTTAATAGGATGACCATCCTGAGTTAATATCCCTGAAGTTGAGTGTTCCCTTGCATCTGTTTCCTTTCTAGGAACGAATATTTTTACTACTGGCTTCCTTGCCAGAACAGCTTTTAAATTTTCAAATGACACTTGCTGTTCATTTGTCCAAATAAATTCCACATTCTTTTTTCATAAAGCAGCAAAAGCTCAAATCGGAGTATCACTATCACCTGTTGAAATTTACAAGTCCTAAGAAAGATTTCAATTCTTTTTTGTTCTTAGGTACATTAACTTATAATATTTTGTCAACGATTGATCTGGCGATATGCCTTCCTTAGATATGGAATATCCCAAAAATGATATTTTGTTAGTGTCGTATACATATTTTTCGAGCACTTTTTAATTGATTCAGAACTGGTTTTCCATTTTAATTCTTCATCGTTAATAGCACCGACACAAATCCCAGTCTGTTAGCATATTATATTTTTTCGCTACTATCTTTATTTGCGTGTTTAATGTTGTGACTTCTTTAAAGTTTTTTTTCAATAGGTATTTGATGGTATGCCGACTTTAGATTAATTTTAGAGAATGTTTTCATACCTGCAAAGGAGTTCAAAGCCCATTCTGCATTGGGGATAGGATATGAGTCTGCACATATTTTGTGGTTTAAACCTATTTTGTATTCACCACAAATACACAGATCCCCATCCTTCTTTCTTACTAATGGGGAGGCCCATTTTTCCCTCTAGGTGGAAATCATTCAAGTAGATCTTGTTTCAGTATTTTTTTTAGTTTTTCCACAACTATTCGTAATAGATTAACTGACGCTTTTCATGCTTCAAAATATGAGGGATACATTTTCCTTTAGTCTTAACTTTGCTTCCTAGTTTTTAACATCCTAGTTTCTTCTACTTTGGCTTTTTTCACTAATTTTGTCGAATTTATGTTCAATACATCATTTCCTTTTAGACTGTGATTCTTTTCACAGTTTGCCACAGTAAGTGGTAATATGTCAAATTTATTTTTTTAGTTCCACGTAGGCTTCCAAATAGCCTAAAGTTTGTATCACGGATCCGTTAAACTGATTCAATTGGACATGGCTTTTCTTTAATCTTGGTTTTCCTAATTTCTTTCAGAAATTTCTGGGTATCAACCGCATATCATTTCCAGTATCTGGCTACATATCCAATAAAACATTATTGATTCAAGTTTTTAATAGCCCTTTTTCATTTATTCTTTTTTAATGAAAAGACGTCAATACTTATTTCCTTTTCATTATGTTGGACTATACATTTTTCTGATTTGATTTACACATACCTCTAAAATGATTCATTTTGAAATCCTTTTTTTTTATATGCCGGATATTTTTGTTTTTTCTTTAATGTTGATATCCACAATAAGTACATATTATTCTTCCTTTTTCTTTATGGCCATGTTTTCATTTCCTCTACTAGATCCGTAACATTTGTTCTATTAAATTTTTCAATTCTTGTTGCTGGACAAATTCAACACACTCTTCTAGTGACAACTTTCCCAGTTGTAAATGCATTAGAGTCATTTGCTGGTAGTCCTTCCTTTGAAGGCTATCTACCAGTTTCATTTGGATCAAATCCTCATCGATCCCAGTTTCTCAAATTCACAATATTTAACGGACTATTTTAAACGAAGAATATATTCGATAACTGGTTCATTCACCTTTTGAGAAATATTCATAAACTTAGCTCTCTCTGCATTCACTAGTTTGTTTCGTGGGTGTTATGTTTTTCACTATTAGTTGACTTATATTGTCAAACGTCATATCCTCCAACTGTCTTGCGTGTTCATTTGCTCATAATTTTATAATGGCTTCACAACTAGCAATTGCTAACAAGAGATCCGTTATTTGACTTTCTCCTCCGATTGATTTTAAATTCTTTGTCATTTTTGACCTGCTAGTATTCTAAGCCACGTTTGTGCATACTCATAATTATCAAGTCATTAGATCTCGGCAACGTCATTGTATTTACTGACTCACGGGTAGTAGTATGCAGTTATTTATAGTCTTAGTGGCTTCATGTGCAAATGAGTCACCTCACCTTTGTTACCCCATCTTTTCCTAGCAGGTCCCTTAATCATCAAAAACAAACGAGCTTGTCCCACTCAGGCATGATGGTTCCAATTCAAGAAGTTCTGCTGCTTTCATTTATGGGTAACATTACTTCATTTAGTAGCTCTCTGCCTTGAGTGGCTTTTTAGCTTTGTATTATATTGAATAATAATAAAAAAAATGAAACTTTCCTGTATTCAATTCCATATAAGGAAGAGAGAATATTTATATTTTATCTTTTAATTTCACTTGCCCTATTTTTTCAGTTCAAAATATTGAATTTTACTTAAAAATACAGACCACAAGCTACTTTGATACATTTTAAAATCAAAATTAACTAACTTGGCTTTTGAATCTTTTTACAATACTTGTTAATTAATGTAACTCTATTCTAACTTGCCATCCGGTATGAGTTCACTTACTAGTAATATCCACACAACTAACTCTGTTACACACAAAGATATTAGCACATTCTCTTTCACATGATGCTTAAAAAATTCTTGGAAAAAAATTCCGTATTTTAGGGTTTCGTTTATTAATATGCTTTTTATAATTTGAAAGGCTTTCCCAAGTATCATTATTTTGGAAAAAAAAAACTTTTAGGGTAAAAAGCCATGCTTGAAATAGTATTTTTTTTACTCCTGAGAAATGTAAGAGAGCATCTGAATTTTTTTTAGATTGCAAATTCTTCATATTTTCTGAAGTGTTGATTTTAAAATCATTTATAAATTAAATCAATTTAATATCAATCTTCAGATGAATAAACGTTGTTAAAGTAGTATGACCTAATTTTTTAAATTAGTTTCAGTCACTCTTGCTTTAGTAAATGTTAAATTTAGTGAAATCAGTATATTTTAAGTTTATTAAACAATATAATACTTACTAAACAATACAATACTATACAATACTTATTAAACAATGCAATATTTACAATATGTTGTCTTTTTTGAAGAAAATTAAAATCTCTTTCCAAATTTTAAAATTATTTTTACTGAGCTAATCTTGCACACAATTGCTAATGTAGTGAATTTGAGCCTTACAACAGCTCACAATTATTTTGAAAAACAATTGATTCATAACTGAAATAACTTCTTAAATCATGGTTGTGCTGAATATTTCCAAAATTTTGACCAAATTTCAAAAGTTTTTGTGGGAAGGGCTTCTTGGGTGAATGTAGAAATTTTAAGCACTCCTTCAAAAGTTGCTCTTTCTAAAGGATTTAAAATTTGTTTTATTGATAATATTAAAACTTTTATAAAAGTTACAATGTTGACATTTTTGCTTTTAGATGCAATTTGCCAGTAAGAAGTCATTTCTGAAATATATAAAAAGATAATGTATAGAAATACTACAACACATTTAGATTATCAAAATTTTATTCCTGTGATGGAAACAATGTGAAAAAATAATGAAGTGATATAGTATACTGACACAAAATGTCTTTAAAATCTTATTTCATAAAATTGCTAAATAAACTAAAATTTAAGAAACATCATCATCAAAATTATTATTATCATCATCTATGTGTTGTGTCCTTTCAGGACATGGACTATCACAACTTACTATTAGAGCTACCCACAAATTAAAAATATTGAAAACTGACCAAATCTGTACAAGTAAAAACAATTAATCTTTAAATATAATGACTGCCTGAATTAAATGATATTTAATTCTTCTTTACATAAAATATGTAAACTAAGTCTAGAATTTTAAATGATATTAAAAAATAAATATTGTTTTTATATAAATGAGATGTGATGAGATAGCTGTCGTTGGATGTTTGGTAAGCATTTTCATTCTGATTTGGAATGCTTTGTAAATAATTTTTTTTTGAAATATGATAGATTGTTCAAAACGCTAAGAAACAAGTCATTCTAAATACTCATGCTTTTTTTTTAAAATGTTTAATACCATTCAAGATAACATTTATGTTTTCTAGAATGAAAAAAAACAAGTTTCAAAATATCATCCAGGGATATAAGTGCAAAGAAAATTGTCTAATCCAATGAAATTTTTACAATGAAAGATAAGATGGATTTGGGGGTATTGATTTTAAATTCTTTTTTTAATATTCTAAAGATTCCACTACTTATCAAGTTATATCAATACAAACTTTATTATATATGCAGTTGAAATGTTAGTCTTAGGCACTTCGTTGACTCTACAACAAAAAATGCTTTCTCATTTTTGTATTATTTCTTATTTGTTAACTTTTAACTAAACAGCTAATAATAAATTTTAATTTATTTTGTGTAGGCCATATTTTATTTATGCTTAAATTAGAAAATATATTTTATATGGAAAAATCATCCCAACTTAGTCAAATGAATCCCAAGTTTTCATTTTATGGTTAAAATTTAATTGATCAAAATTATTTGATTGATTTAGTATTCTACCATTTAACAAACATCTTCAGAAGATTATCATATTTTCAAATCCAGTTTAAAATTACCTTGTTGAGTTTTATTTAGCTTTTTTAAGAATTAGTTCTTTTCTCTAAATTCTTTATCAGTGCAAGTGTTGCAATAGTATAGATGTCACAAATACTTGCTTATGAAAAATGAAAGTTGAATTTCATTATGAATGCAAATTGTTTTAGTACATATACCTGTATAAACTGACTGATTGCACAAATTCCAAAAAAGCAGAATGGAAAATTTGATAAATCAATATATATAATTAAATATTTCAACTTTACCATAAATATCTTATGCTCTAATATGCAATACCTTGAAGTATTATCTCAAATAAAAATTTGAATTGATTGAAGTGAATTGTAAAATATAAAAAAATATTTGCTGCTAAGGAAGACTATAGAAATAAATAAAATACTTCGCAATATTTCATAGCATATTCTGTAGATAACAAAAGAAAAAGTCTTGTAATTTGCATGAGTGGAATAATATTTTCCTGTGAAAAATTGCTAATAAAAAATATAGTAATTCAAATAAGATACCATAAACATTTGAACATGTATGAAACTAAAACATCAAAAAAGATTCTATAGCCTTGAGCAAACTGAAAGGTCTAATGTAACGAAAGATATATCAGCAATCAAAATTTTATTGCTTTAGTCAAAGCAATTTATACATTCATTCTGAAGTAACTGAAAAATATTTTATTTCTGTATAAATTTAGATTATAAGAGATTGAATTCAGTTAATTATTTAGTAGTTTGCATTTTTTAATTATACAGTAATTATATTACTATTTCATTTTTGCAAAGATTTTTGACAAAAACCTCTATTTATTTAAGTGACTAAACAATAAAAAAAATTATATTATGCATATTTTAGCAAAACAACATTTGAAAATTAATAATTTTCAGAAAATTGGTATTCTGTAATTAGTCATTTCAAATTTACAGTCTATTTTTATTCATAATTGGAGTGATTTTTTATTGTATAAATAAAAGTTGGTGTGGCATGCTTGGAAAATTAACTTCAATTTTCAACTCAGTTTAATTTTAACATTAATAAATTAAATTAAATTAGCATTAATTGAAGGATCCAGTTATTTATTTTTGTTCTTATTCCTGCATACCAAAACTGGAACCGGTGAATGATGGACACAGTAATCACTGACACTTCCCATGATAGTACGCTGAACTTTTCCAATTCCTCTAGAGCCTAAGATCAACAATATAGCTCTTTCTTTCTTCACAACCTTTATTATAGCTTCACCTGGTTTACCATTGACTTCTAAAAGACGCCCCTGAAGCTGAAAAAAAAAAGATTTATTTTGAAAAATTATTGACAAGGAATAAAACAACATGAGTATTATACAATTTGGTATGTTACTATATTTTCAAAGATTTGTGAATAACTGTATCATCTTCTACTCAATCATTATGGCAAATTTGTGAAAACCTTAGGATGAAAGTTGTTAAAAACCAAAAATATCTGAGGAAAAATTATTACGTGTAAACTAATATTTGAAAGTGTCAAAATTTGAAAAATTTTAAAGAAAATAGTGTTATTTCTACAGATGTAGAATATGTATAAAACATACATACAAATAATATTCAATGCTTGCTTTTAAAAGATTATCAAATAATTTTAAAGATGAAAGAACATCTTACCTTAGCCATTTTGATTTTTCTTGTGTACTTTTCCATTAATTTCTTCACCATCTCTTTCTCTTTTTTTATCAGCTCCACCACAATTGCAGGATCAACACCACCAGAGGTAAGAGCTGAAAAAACATCAAATTTAAAGGATCAAAAAATGAATTTAACTAATAATTTACTAATTCTAAAGACAGCTACCTGTGTGATAATAAGGCAATTAAAATTGCAATCATGATATGAGAAAATACTGACAGATTGCCATTTTTTAGAAAAAATTTTAAGAATGATCATGCAACTTAATAATGTGTATAAAATAGAATACAGAATTCAGACCAAGTTTGAAGAATATGACAAATGGAAAACCTGTTTCATTGAAACTAGATTATACATTTTGCCCTTACCAGGTTTCATCAGATCACAAATGAAAGAAAGAAATATCTGTGTGTGTATTTATGTGTGCAATGATTTATTATTTAAGCATACACACAAATATATGCACATATTTTTGTTTTTGATCTGATGAAGCCTAGTAAGGGCAAAAACCATAATCTTGTTCCAATGAAATGGTTTTCCATTTGTCTTATTTTTCAACTTAATAATCTAGTAATCTCATTCGTATAAATGAAAAAGTGAACTGTTATATCTGCATTGGGATAGTCAAAGATGCATTCCTAAAGCTAAGCAGAGTATTAAGAGACAGAAAAACTTTGCTAGAAACAAAGAAAAAAGTACTGATATCTGTCCTTCTATATGGCAGTGAATGCTGGACAATCTCATAGATGAAGAGACTTGAAGCAACAGAAATCTGGTTCTATACTGACGATAAGGTAATAAGTTAGATATGTTGGTGTTGATGTAGTAGTAATTTGAACTTATTATTTGTTGAGTGTAACAGGGTGGGGTTTTGTGGTTGTTGAGATAGTTAAAGTAATTACTCCTTTGCTATATGTATTCGTAGTGAAGAAGGAATCCATTTCTCTTTTTTTATATTAAAAATGAAAAGAATTAAAACATCCAACAATAACAACAATGAAATGTTGAGACAAGTGTTAACATAAATGGCAAGAATTTGTATTTTCTTTTTGTGATGTGAATTACAGAATATTGGTAGGGTGTGTGTAAAAATGTTCTCAGTGTCTCTTTTATTTAAAAGTCAGTGCTTACTTGGATTGGTTCTCAGAATTTCGTTTGTGAAGAGGCATTTGAAATTGTCTATTTTCAATCTTCACGGAGTGCTGTCAGATGTGTGTTTATGTACTGCTACTTGTCTACTGACTAATGCTATGGGTACCCTAGTCTACTCTACTGACTCTCTTGTCGTGGAAGGGTTGTTTTAATAATGATGAGGGTAGGATGATGAAATATCCTTCTTTTCTATCATCCCTCATGGCAAGGTTATTTTTAGAATGATGAAATATCATTATTATTCTGGACCATAACAATACCATAGACCAAACATGTGAGCAATATTGAGGTTTTAGAGAAAATGGTAACAAAAAGGAAACATATACTTAACATCAGAAACAGACAGTTGAAATTTGCTCCTAGTGAGACAGGAAATGCTTACAATTACTATTATTATTATTATTGTCATCATCATCATAATCAACATTATTGATGTTGTTATAAACATTACCCTTCCTAAAGTAATTTATTTTCTTTATCAATTTATTTCTAATTTTTCAAAATTACAAAATAAATAATTACAAATCAAAGTCTTGATTACAGTCAAAGAGCAATAACTTACTCACCTTGTGAAATCAAACAAATATTTTGGAGTATGTATTATCCATCCACTTAGAGTTTTTCCAGTACTTTCTCTTGTATTATTATTTTTTTGAAAATCCTCATAATGATCACAAAGTGGTTTCTTTCACAGCATTTGCTTAGTCCCATGTGATCATTATGAAATGTTAATATCTCTAGTCTAAGTATTTTAGATATGACAATACAATTGTCCTGGAACCATAGTAAATTTTCATGGACTGACAATGCATTCCAACTTGAAAAATATGGCTTTATGCCTTCTTTTATCCCTCCTTCTTTATGTGATCATCCATTAATGTTATTTCCTGTAATACTGTGTCCTCTTTAGCAGCTATTTCTATTGCATTTAATTTTTATTTGATGCTGATTTGGATCTTGCCAAGCAGTCTGTGTATTCTGCAACATCTTTCCTGGTATTATTACTATCAGTGTCAGATAAAGGACTACCTGATAGTGTATCAGGTACAACTAGTGCCTTCCCTGGAATGTGTTCTGCTACTAGGTTATATCTTATCAGTCTATTCAAAAACCTTGTTGATGTAATGGGGTATTGTACAGATCATGTGTGTTTATTAATAATGGTATAAAAGTGGTTTGTGGTCTATTAACATTTTAAAAGATTTGAATCCTGTGACATATCTGTCAAACTTCTCATATACTGTTGCCCATACACAGCTGAAACACTCTTTCTCAATTTGTGAAGATTTCTTCTCAGTGCTATTGTGTGTGTGTGAGGCAAATGCTATTATTTTTAAATTGACATCTATTTTTTGAAACAAAGCTGCACCAAGACCATAAGTGTAGATTATCAGTTATCTAATTTGAACTATTTCTATAAAAGGAACTCTTCAGTGAGGATATGGCTGTTTTGGTTGTTTATCATCTAAGAAAGTTAAAAAAATGGTAGTAGTCTGAGACCCAGTAATTTTGTCGGATATTTTATATTGTTTTGCGTTGTACACATTGCCACTTATACTGTGTCTCAAGGTGACAACTCTTTAAAATTGCCACCACCATTAATGCCTAAAGAGATGCTGAATGGAAAAACAATTTTTAACAATATGGCAAATGTATATGGACTTAAATAAATGTACACAAGGTCCAGCAGTTTTTCTCAGTTTGACAGGATAAACAAGAGATTGTGTTAGGGACTTGCAATTTCAGGAAATTGGTCGGGAAAATGGAGTCAAGAAAATAATAGACAAAACTAGACACATTGTTTATAAAAGATGAAAACACCTGGTCTTATCTAGCCTTTAAGGAATTTTAATCTTACAGGTGCCCTTTCAGCATAAGTATAACGGACTTTTTGATTTAATTTGAATACCTGTATCTCAAACTGGGTAATTTTAGAGTTGAATTATTGGAGGGTGTACATGCCTTTTTTACTGACTACAGTAAATGTGTCTGATGAAAATGATAGACTGGCTTGTGCTATGACTTATGAAAATGAAATACACAATAAAAAAAATTGGGGGGGATCCTGGACATATATAGGACCACCATGTGTCAAATCTGAACCAGTAACCTAAAACGAGAGTATATTTCAAACAAGAAGTTCTTATAAAAATTTAATTTTTATTATTTTAAAAGTGTTATAATAGTATGTATTTATTTGTCCAGATTTTTTTTTTAATACATGTTATTTTGAGAGACATACATTTTTTATGAAGACCAGTTGATTTGTGTAAAAATTGTACATTTTTTATGGACCTTTTGGCTTAGCAGTTGATACCACCAAAGTGATTTATTGAATTGTTGTGGATTCATCTTTTGAATTTATAGAGAAAGGTTTTTTAGGTGAAAACTTGAATTGAGCCGGTATGATGCCCCTTTGTTCAATAAGCAGACTGCTATTTAGTGGATCAAAAGAAAGAATGAACCATTGACAAAAAAACAATTAACAGTCAAGGAGGAAGCTTTAGTGCCCATTCTTCAAAGATGGGGGACTAGTCCAACCTATGGGATCATAAATCAACACGGAAAGAAAGAGCCTACAAATTTAAAGCAGATTCTACTCTCAGGACAGAACTTTACTTTCTGTGCCTTCCTAAAAAAAATTTAAACTGAACAAACATTCAAGCTACTTTTCCATCAAAATACTGTAAAAATCCCTTGTGACATAGCCTGTAAAAATATGAAACTTTCATGCTGAGATGTCCCTATTGAGTATTCAGAAGAACTGAGGTGGGTGCACTTTGTATTTACTGCCTTGTGCATTTTTTACTTCCTCAAAGTTTTTCCTTTTTTTCCATATTTAAAAGGTGCAATCTTTTTGTTTTTAAATCTGTGTCATTTCTAAAAATTGTAACACGTTTTTCCTTGTATCTGATGGTGATTCTTTTTTTGTAGCATTGGAAAATTGTCATCCTATCATAATAGGTGCACAAATGGAAATATTTATGCAACCTTGTATTTTAACTTTTTTTTTGTAAAATAATTGTGTTTTTCCTTTTAAAGTTTTAAACAGTTGTTGTTTGGTTTTGTAATTTTGCCCCTATTATTGTGTTGCTATTCCCACTAGAGTAAGTTTTTGTGTCTAGCACAAGAACTTGGATTTGGTAGTGAATAAAATTTTTATATTAGAGGTGGCCGAACATTTCCTAGCAGAACTTATGAATAGATTCCAATCCAATCATGAAGGATGGAAAAATTGAGATGCTTAATTGTAACTCTACAAAACACTTCTCAAGAGATTGCAAACATTATTGAGAAAATATAGGAAATGTTCAAGAGATTCACATAACCCTATATAGCACAGAACTCCATGCTTCCAGATCAGTTAAAGAGTCTTTCGGAATGAGCATATTGGACAGTGCATGTATGAAAACTGTCACATGGCTGGACATTTTTATTGATACATTGACTAAGACAAATAATTAGTTGCATATTTTTTGACTGAGACAACATTTAAGTTTGGAGATGGAACTAAGGTTACGGCAACTAGAAAAGTAAAATTTCTGGCAGTTACTGGCAGAAAAACAGTTATGATTGAGTCATGGGTAGTGAATAAAGAAATTCCATTGTTAATGAGTAAAGCCTATATGAAGAAAGCTGGAATTATTTAAAATTTTGTGATTGATACAGCAAAGGTTTTGGGTAATACAATAGATTTGATTTGTACCTCATCAGGCCATTAAAGTATTCCACTAACAAATTTGTTATTTGACAAGTGGGGTGAATTGAAAGAGTCAGTGGTGTTGCACATCACTTCTGATAAAACTACCAGAAGAGAAATGAAAAAAGAAAACAATTTAGCTACACAGGCAATTTTCACATGCCTCAGAAGAAAAGTTGTGTAAACCTGTGAAGGGGTGTAAGGATCTTAATGATACTGAATTCCTTAAGATAATTGGAAAATGTGATTCATGTGAAGTATGCATGAGATATAAACATGTACATTTATGTCCAGTTGTAGTTTTGCCTGTGGCTGATGAATTTAACCAAATTTTGTGTATAGACTTAAAGGAACATAATCACAATAAAACTTCGATTTTGCATGTGACTGATTCTGCCACAAGTTATTCTTCAGTCTGTTTAGTGTTTTCTAAACAAGAAGATGAAACTGTACAAAACATTTACCAAATGTGGATAGCTTATTTTGGGGCACCTAGAAAATTCTTGAGTGATAACAGCGGGAAATTTTCAAATAAAAGATACAGTGAAATGAATAAGAAACTAAATATAGAGACTGCAACAACAGTAGGTGAATCACCATTTAGCAATGGGATTGTGGAAAGGCATAATCAGGTACTGGTAGAGGCATTTTACAAGACCATTGCAGATGTTAAATGTGAACCAATAATTGCATTTGCATGGGCAGTAAGTGACAAGAATAAATTACAAAATAATGGTAGTTTTAGTCGAAACCAATTAGTATTTGGAGTTAACTTAAACCTTCCATCAGTATTAAAGGATGAACTTCTAGCTATGGAGTGTTCATTGAGTGATATTATACATCAGGAAGCTTTACACAGTGCCAGACAAAACTATATTGCAGCAGAATCAAGTGAAAAGATCTGGAGGGCACTCAAACATAAGGTGCACACTTATTTACATGTAGTGTATGATAATGGTGATAAAGTTTATTATCATAGAAAAAAATTTAAATATTGGAAAGCAGTTGGGCTTGAGAAAGAAGAACAAACTATATTGGTACACCATGGAGGAGATATGTCTGATAGTAGATGCAAAAATTCACCTCTGGATGTAAGTAATCAACCAATAAGAAATTTTTTTTATCATATACAAGATGGGGAATGAAGAGACAAAGAGATGTTTTGGGTAGATGAGAAATTACAATTCCTTGACAAAAAGAGATGCTTCTACACTTAAATTGTTAGAAGTACTTGGTACATCACAAAAAAGGTAGACTAAATGAAGAGAGCTGCAATGTGGATTATCAGTTATCTCCCTTGAACTATTTGAACAAAAGGAACTCTTCAGTGAGGTCATAGCTCTCTGGTTGTTTATCATGTTGGGGAAAGATTCCTTGAATCACTGTTTGAATAAAAACAATGAGAGAAAAGATTTTTGCATGTTCAAATAAAATGATATTTATTTAAATGTAGAATAAACAAATTTTAACTGTAATTACTTATCATGAAATGAAAGTTCTTCTCTTTGAATGAACTGTGGCACCCTGCATTTTTAGAAAGACTAAAAAGAGATATTCATAGAAATATGATTTAATTTTTATTCGGTTTATTAACCAGTTGTTAGTTATTTAGAAACGAAGAATAATTGAGTTTTGAGAATAATTCTCTAACTGTATTTAGGCGATCCAAAGAGAAGAAGAAAAAAAAAAAATAATAAAAAGAAAGAGAAAGAGGAATAGATAATACAAAACCCGGTCATAAGTAAAACTAAGACAAGACAGGTGTCAAAATATATCAGGTCAAATTACCTGACCGAAATCCAGGGAAATAGAAATTGTTATATTTGGTTGAAGAAATAGAGTTTGGAGATAATAAAATAAAACAAAAAGAAGAGGAAAGACAGAAACATAATACGAAACCAGGTCGTAAGCGAAAACACACACGTACGACCAGCACCTAACAAGTGTCAAAATTATCAGGTCAAGCACTTGAACTAATTCCGTGCCCGCGTAGGATGGAAGTTGTTAAGGTTGGCTGAAACAATAAAGATTTTTTAGAACAATGGAAACGAAATTTTAATCGGAGGAAAGGTGTTTTTTTTGTGTTGAGGTGGTGACCGGTGGAACTGTATACAGATTCTGACCTGTTAAAAATTGGAACCCCACGATGATGAAGTGGAGACATTTTCAATTCAGATAATTAAGATTTTTGACTATCAGGTCTGACCAAAAACAAAGAAGGAAAGAAAACGATTGTCTCGGCTCACAGATAGCGCCAATATTCTTTCCTGAAGTCACATCTAATTAGCGGCAGGCTGTTTTGACAGAACCCAGGTGAGAAAAAGCCAAGATTATCATTTTTCGTACGTGTGAAAAGGGCCAAATTAGATTTTGTTTTTTTTTAACAAGAACGATGTAAGCCACGCCCGATTGGAGACGGGAGGCGTCCCACCACAGTCTCATTAGCCGAAAGCGGTCACGTGATATGCGGAAAGAGGAGGGAGAATGCTCGATCAAGAACCATTGGTCGAAAACGGTCACCTGACATACGAGAGACCGGGAGAGATGGGTATGCGTCTTCCCCCCAGAGGCACTGTGAGGAAGTAGGGGTGAAAATAATAGCGATAATGGGAAATCAGAACTAATGCGACTTTTGGGATTATCGAGAGTGCCCTGACGCCGACAGACCCACCCCGGTTTGCTGCGGCGTCAATAAAAGCAGGACCCCAATCGACAAAAGAGTGAGTTCAGCCCCGGACGGCAGCGAGAAGAGATCACCTCGGACGACAGAGAGTTGCGGCTGAGTTGCGGCAAGAAATTCTTCCAGCCCAAGTCGAAAACAAGAAATCCTTCCAGCCCAAGTCGAAAACAAGAAATCCTTCCGGCCCAAGTCAAAGACAAGAGAAGTTCTATCTAAGTCGACGAAGGAGAAGATTACTCGAAAGCCGCGGAGAAGTTGCAGCCAAGTCGAAGACAAGGCCAAAGAGTTACTGGACGGAAGAAGAAGAAGAAGTTAAAATCAAGCCCAGCCGAGAACAGAATTCGACCCAACCAGATCGAAGTGAAGAAATACAACTCAAGTCGAAGAGAAGAATCAACTGCGAATGATTGATAGAAATTAGCCCCAGTGTCGAACTAAACCACACTCCGACATACACAATTCTAGAGAGTAGACAATTCGAAATCGTTAAGTTGTATGATAGAAGCTTGGTGCCATGGTCCACAGAGCGGGTCGGGAATGAGAACAATTTTTCTTTATGTAACGGACATTAGATATAAAAGGTTGTCACCCTTTTTTTATCAGTAATTTTTTTGTCTCGTGAGTTTTTTTTTTCTTTTACTTGTGTTTTGCCACCCCCGTCGGACTCAACTTGCATACGGCCCAATCCCTGCTGGTCCCGTCTGTCTAAGATCTAAACACAGCGTGGGTAGACAGACCGGAGATCAGTACAGTTGCTTTAGCAACCAGGTATTGGAAGCGGGTTGGGAAAGGCGAGGCTGGTGATCATCTAACCAAGAGGTTGGAGCGGCACGCTTGGGACCAGGAGGAGCGACCAGGAGGAGCGACGTCACAGTTGGCGCCGTAACCAAAGGATTCGACCCTGGGCCAGGTGTGTACCCGTCACAATTGGTGCCAGTGACCAGGATCAACCCTGAGACAGCCGCGTCACGTCACATCGATCGACCGCCGTTGCTGAAAATTCAAATAGAACTCAAAACGACCGGGACCGAAAGGAACAAGAACAGAATCGTCTGCAAGGTAGGACACCTTATTTTATTTCCCAACCTCGATTGTTGCTGCATAGATTGTCTTTCTCTGTAGACATGTCGGACTATGATTCGGATAGAGCAGTGGGGGTGAAGAGGAAGTAAGTCGGGGGTTGTCAGTGGATTTAAGGAAGCTGTTAGGTGGACCGAGGGTCCCAGTATTTGATGGCAGCGGGAAGGAGTTTAAAAACTGGCTGGCAATCCTTGAGAAGAGCCGAATCATCTACGAGCTTTCGGACCAAGAAACCCTGTATTTGGCATACGATGCCACAAAGGGAAAAGCGTCTGAGTTCGTGAGGGGCCTCTTGGAAAATCAACCCTGCTTGTCTTGGGAAGAGATAAAAAGACTGCTAACCAAAGAGTTCGCCGACGAAGGTACGGCCATAGAGGCCATGAGGGCCCTTTTAAAACTGACACAGCTACGGGATGAAACCCCGGGAGAATTAGGGACCCGAGCGGGGAAGCTATCATCGTTGGCATTCCCCGAAGTGGTCAGGGATAATGCAGTTATGCAGGCCCAACTGGCGGACCTGTATATAGAGGCGCTGAGCGACGACCGTGTTCGTCACGACGTACTGAAGGAAGGACCGCTCAGACTGTCGGCAGCGGTGGAGCTGGCCAGGGAGAGCCAGGGCGTGTCGGATAAAGTGAAGAGGTGTGGGAAGAAGCAGATGCCAAGTCAGGAGGCTGGAAAGAGGGGGGTAGGCGGAAGACCCCCCGCGTGGAATCAGAGGGTTAAGGATGAGGTGGATCGGGCAGAATTATGGGAGGAGGACCCCAATAGAAAAGCATGGTCGACCAGGCATGGCTTTTATAAGCCCACGCCGGGTCGATACGGGCTGGTCTGCTGGACCTGTGGGCACGAGGACCACAGGGCGGCGGAATGTCCGACGAAGTGGGGGTTACCCCCAGACTTCGATCAGGACAGATGCACCAGGTGTGGTAAGAAAGGACACCTGGCCAAGTGGTGCGGGCTGAGGAAGGGTGCCCCACCGATATTAACAAAGAAGGCTGAGCCCAAGAGACCGGCCCAGGGAAAAGCCAGCGGGCCACCCCGGAATTAAGAGGGTGGGTGGCCCAGTTAAAAAGAAGAGAAATAAAAACTTGGACCAGTGGACGGGCGAACCGCTTGAATAGAGGACGGGTTCCCCCGGGAATAGACACAAGGCCAACCCAGTTGAAAAGGAAAAGAGCAAAATGTTGGACATGTGGTCGGGCGGGCCACTTTGCGGCAAGCTGTCCAACAAGAAGGTGCTGGTTTTGCAGGAGGCCAGGACACCTGAAGAGAAACTGTATCCTTAGAAACGAACGCGGGAGACCGGGAGACAGGGAGAGGTCCGGCCGGGGTCGCCCAGGTGCAGGGGGCGCAGAACTCCACCTCATGAGAAAAATGAAGGTGATTTATTACTACCGGCACCCATGGCTGGGTTGACCCAAGGGTGGAGACCCAGGAAGAAGAAAGCTCAAGTGTTCTCTTCGCTAACGCAAGAGAAAGAACTATCCTGTAGAGCAGAGATAGGGGGTAGGGAGATGAGGGCTCTGGTGGACACAGGAGCATCTGTGTCATTGATGAGAGAGGAAACATACAGGCGGGTGAAACGGAAGAGAAGGTTACGGGAAGCGGACATAGAGATCACGCAAGCAGATGGAGCCCCCCTGAAGATAAAAGGGATGGTGAGGCTCCCGGTGAGGATAGGGAAAGTAAAAAGCACCCAAAATTTTTACGTAACCCCCGACCTGTGTACGGAGGCAATCTTGGGAGAAGATTGGCTCCGGAGCCAGAGGGCCCAGATTGAGTTTAATCCTACTGTGTTGGTGGTGAACGGAGAGAGAACGCCATTGGGATGCCCACCAGAGGAAGAGATAACCATAGTGGTGGAGGAAGATGTAAAGTTACCTCCTAGAACCGCAGTGTCGGGAAAGGGTAGGTTAATGTCAGGAAAAAGGGTATGGAGAGGACCCCTGCAGTTGGTCCCTGTAGAAGGAAAGGGCCTAGAAGATAACGAGGTAACCCTGTGCGAAACGGTAGTGGAGGCAGCCGAGTTGGTGCCCATAATGATGGTGAACCAGGCCCAAAAGACTATAAAGGTTAGGAGAGGGGAGAAGATAGGGAGAGCACTTCCCCTACGAACTCTGAGTCGGGTGAGATTCGAGGAGGAACGAAGGAAGCTAGTAGAGCAAACAGAGGGAATCTTAGATGAGGATATATTAGCACCGGATCAATTTAGAACCAGAGTGGGGGGTCTGTTAAGGAACAATCGAGATGTGGTGGCCCAGTCAGACAAGGAGCTAGGTCAGACCCACACAGTCGAAATGAAAATCGACACCGGAGACCACCCCCCTGTGAAATTGAAACCCTACCGGACACCTATACATAAAAGACCACTTGTAGAAGAGGCAGTAGAGGAAATGTTGGAAGCTGGGATGATCGAAAGATCGATCTCCCCTTGGAGCTTCCCAATAGTAATAGTAGGTAAGAAAGATGGCGGGCATCGTTTCTGTGTAGAATTTAGGAAGCTAAATTCTATATCGAAGCCGTTGGCAGTGCCATTGCCATTGATAGACGACATTTTGGCATTATTAGGGAAGGCAAAGTACTTCTCTACGTTGGACTTGAGGTCCGGGTATTGGCAAGTAGCCCTGGATGAGGCTGACAAGGAGAAGGCCGCATTTGCGTGTCACCTGGGACTGTTTCAGTTCAGGGTGATGCCATTCGGTCTAGCTAATGCCCCGGGAGTCTTCCAACAGCTAATGTCAATAGTGTTAGGAGGATACGAGAGCTTTGCCATGGCGTATTTGGACGATATCTTGATATTTTCGGAGACAGTGGAACAACACTTTTTTCATTTAGGACAGGTGTTGGGAAGGTTGAGGAAACACGGATTAAAATTAAAATTGTCAAAGTGTCAGTTTCTGAAGGAAGAAACTAGGTATTTAGGCTTCGTCATAAACGGAGACGGTATTAAACCCGACATGGATAAGGTAAAGGTCATAAGGGAAATGTCAGAGCCTAAGACAGTGAGACAGGTAAGAGGTTTTATAGGAGCTATAGGCTACTACCGACGCTTCGTCCCGGCATTTTCAAGAATTGCCATACCACTAGTAGCCCTGACGAAGAAATACGCTAGGTTCAAGTGGACAGAGGACTGTCAACGAGCATTTGATTCGCTAAAGGGACAGTTGACAACCATCCCACTGCTGACGTACCCAGACCTCAGCAAGCCCATGATATTATACACGGATGCCAGTGAGCAGTGTGTAGGGGCAGTACTTACCCAGCCGTGTCCTGATAAGGAAGGACCAGTGCCTGGCATACCAGAGGAAGTACCGATATACTTCCTCTCCCATAAGCTCTCAGAGACACAACAGAGGTGGCCAGTAATAGAAAGAGAAGCATATGCCATCATGTATGCTCTCCAAAAACTGGACTACTATTTAAATGGTGCGGTCTTTACTATAAAAACAGACCACAAACCTTTGCAGTACCTATTGCAGGCAGAGTGGACAAATAATAAGAAAATTCAACAGTGGGCACTTAAGTTAAGTGGCTACCACTGTAAGATAGAGTATTTGGCAGGAAAGGAAAACACGTGCGCAGATTTACTCTCAAGAATACCGAAACAACTGGAAGAAAGATCTGTAAAGGTAGAACAGGGAGTAGATGATAAAGCCTATAGAATAGGAGTAATTAACTCTAATAAGCTAAAAGATCGCCCCATGTTAGAATCGGACGAAGAAGGGGACGCCCAGATAATAACCGATCCCTACTGGACAGAAGGAATTGAGAAGGAGCAAGCAGACAGTGAAATAGCTGCTCTGAGAGAGAAGGTGAAGGCAGGAGAGACCACCAAGTATGCCATAATAGAGGAAAGGCTGTATTATCTCTCAGGCAGGGATGAAGAAGTCAAGCCCAAGTTGTATGTGCCCAAAAGTTTAAGACCAGAGATATTGGAGCAGTGCCACGAGAGGTTGGGTCACATGGGAATTGATAGGACATGTGATCTCATAGGAAGAAAGTACTATTGGCCCAAACTGTACGGAGAGGTCACTAACTATGTTCGGAGTTGTGTAGTGTGCCAGTCGCAGAGCAGAAGGCAGGAAATGGCACCCTTGGAGGAAACAGACGTACCAAACTTTCCCTTCGAGAAGGTGAGTATGGATGTATCAGGACCATATGGAGAAACTGCACAAGGAAACAACTATATAGTGAGTTTTGTCGATTGGCTAACAAATTGGCCTGAAGCATTTGCAGTACCAGACAAGAAGGCCAGAACTGTGGCCGGGTTGATAATAAGTGAAATCTTCCCTAGGTATGGTGCCCCTGTGCAATTGGTAACAGACAATGGCACGGAGAATGTGAACAGCATCATGAGAGAAGTTTTGACAGGTTTGAATGTAGAGCACATAAAAACATCCCCATATCACCCCCAGGGAAATGCTAAAGTGGAAAGGTTTCATAAAACCTTGGGAGATGTATTGGCCAAGCTGGTCAGAGAAAACACTGGAAATTGGGACTTGTATTTGACGCAGGCTCTGGCGGCCGTGAGGTTTACGATAAACGAAACCTCCAGATTTTCTCCTTACTTTTTGTTGTTTGGCAGAGACGTGGTCCTGCCTGTGGATAACCTACTGAAGCCCCGAAGAAGGTATATGGGAGAAGATCATCATCAACTATTGCTGGAACAGCAACATAAGATATTTGTACAGGCCAGAAGAAGAATAAAGAGGGCCCAGAAGAAAAGAAATGAGAGGGTGAATGCTGAAAGAAAGGTAGTAGAATTGAAGGTTGGAGACCCTGTCTACTATAAAATCCAACAGAGAGAGGGAAAGCTGGACCAAAGATGGGAACCGTACTACCGGATAGTAGAGCAGACGGGCCCAGTATCATATGTAATATGGGATCAAGTGGCAGGACGAGCGAGGAGGGTTCATGCCAATGATCTGAAGAAGGCTGAAATAGCTAACCTGGAAATGAGCGAGCCGAGGCCTAAGAAGACAAGGAAAAGGAAAGTAACTCTGGTTGAACCGGAAGAAATGGAAACGGAAGAAGACTCCGAGGAGGATGCGGAGATAGGTCGACTTGGCCAGATAAACGAAGCAGTCCGAGTGACAGAGTTGGAACCCTCAGCGGGGATTGGCGATGTTCAGTCGTCGACTGAATCGGTACAGAGAAGACCCCGTGAGATCGCCATCACACCCCCATGTCCGAAGAAAAGGAAGAAAAAGACGAGGAGGTCCAATCAAGCAGTCGAAGGCTCTAAAAAGAGGCACCCTGAACAGGACGAAGGACCCAGCGAGTGGGAGGAGGAGGATCGAATACCCCTTTCCCAGCTCAAGGAAAGGATAAGGAACAGGAGAAATTTAGACATAGAGTCGAAAGGTATTGAGGACATTCAAGGCGAAGACTCTAAACAGAAAGAAGAATCAGGAGATGAAGAAGAGGAAAAAAAAAACCTCCTGGACGGAAGTTAGACACAGAAAGAAGGTTAGAGGTTGAACAGGAATCACCTCAGAAGATGAGATCAGGGAGGGAGAAGAACCCCAAATCTCAGTAGAACAAAAGGGCTGTGCAGAATACAAGCATTTAGTGTCGACAGATAACGACACTGGCTCATCCAAAATCCTATTGGCTGACTATGGTAGATGTGAGTGGAGGGGATGGAGTCGCGGGCTGCACCTCACAAGGGACGGGAGAAGATCATTGGCATTGTTGATTGATCACCAGTGGTGTCATGAAGTACAACCTTTAGAGTGGGCGCCACGCACACCTGACCAGACCATTCTGTCCGCTAGAGGTTAGTTAGAGGAGGGAAGAGCTGAACTTAGTAAGAAGTTATAAAATAATTGAGTGAGGAGTTGAGCGACACGAAGTAGTTGTGAAGAATAACAACAAAAGAATTTCGTTACCTTTCAGGAATGATCAAGATGAAGGGGTTGGTTATGACGATGATGGTGGTAGCCACGCTGATGGTGACGATGGCGGAAGCTGGGAAGCGCAGCCGAAACACCATTTTTAAAAAAACGAGCGAAGTAATAATAACCAGGTCTAAGTGGTTGGTCACATTCGTGATAGATTTGAACCCGTATGAGTCGCTACTAAATAAGTTAGGAAACGAGCTAACGCAACTGGATGCAGCCCGGTTGAAAGTAGGACAAGATTATCCCAAGCAAAAAGGGTATCTCAGTTTATTGCACTCCCTAGAATCAGAAGCCACTATGATAGAGGCTCAATGGAAAGACATGCAAAACTACCTGCAGGGAATAGAGTTACTGCAGACGCGGGAAAGGAGATCCGTAGTCCCGATTGTGGGAAAGGCATTGAGTGTCCTGTTTGGAACAGTGACTGAAGATGACGTTAAATTCATAAGAAGGAAACTGGGAGAAGTGGAGGTAAACCAGAGGACGCTTGCCCAGGTGGCAAGGGAGAGTGTGACAATATTAAATGTGACAAGGTTAGAGGTGTCCAAAAATAGAGCCAGAATCAATTGGTTAATAGACAACCTGGCGAGGTTGAGACAAGAGGTAATTAATAATACAGAAACTGTAATGATTGAATTACAGGAAATGAGCGGATTCATGCAAAAATATTTCCAGCTGATGACAATTACGAATAAGGTACGACAAACGAGTCAGTCGTTGACGACCTTGCTGGAACACGTGAGGGCGCAATTAGACATGCTGTCATTAGGACACCTCTCCCCAAGCATAGTAAACCCGGGTCACCTAAGGGAAGCGCTACTCGGAATACAGGCCGAGTTACCCCACCATTTAAGGCTGCCGGTGGACCCCACCAAAGAATTGTGGAAATATTATAATGCACTAGGATGTGTGACCTTGTTAGAAAATAGGCGACTATTGGTTGTGATATCTGTTCCGTTGTTAGATAGCGAGAGTGTATTCGAGATATACCAGGTTATAAACTTACCCATCCCCTACCCCAGAAGAGATCAAGGTTTAGGAATGATAGCAAGGTACAAGGTGGAAGCAGACTACATAGCTTTAAATTCGGGGAGAACGAAATTCATGTTGCTATCAGCTGAAGAAGCTGGAAGGTGTAGAGATGATGCTCTAGGGACTTGTACCTCGTTAAGCCCTATCTATAAAACTGGTAATCGCAGAATGTGCATACTAGAATTGTTTGATGGGAAAAGGGAAGGAATCAAAAGAATCTGCCAAGTGGAGGTATTAACAAACACTGCATTACCACAAGCTATCAGTGTTTCAGACGGGGTGTGGGCAGTAGCCACACAGAGACATATCAGCTTGTCTAGGGTATGTGGGGGAGAGTCCACAAGGACATTAAGAATAAGACCACCGTTATCCCTGGTGACGCTACCCATGGGATGTTCGGCGGTTGGAATATCCATTTCCTTACCCCCCTATTACCAGGAAGAAGAAAGATATGAAGAGAAAGATTCAATCATAGAGATGATTGGTAGAGGCTTAGTCAATTGTACAGAATTATGGGAGCCGATAGTGAAGAGATTCTCTAATGTTACCTTAAATAAGATGCCAGTATTAATGAAGCCAATAGAAAAGATCGATATGGATCAATTGAGAGACAAGTTAAGTGCGTTGGGAAACGAAGGTGTGGCTTGGGAAGACGATGAGCAGATCGCGATAAGTTGGTCAATAGTAATGGGTACATTCCTAGTTATAGCCATCGGGGGTGTATTAATATGGAAGGTTAAGAGTAAGAGGAGATTAGCGAACGACAATCTAGTGAGCGTGCAGCAACTCGAGAGGGAGATGCCGAGCAGTGTTCCTCGCTCAGACAGGACGGGCGAAGAAATTGCTGAAAGACTAACGGAGGAGGCTGGCGTGAGACCACCACGTGCGGCGGAAAAACCTCCCACAGCGGAGAGGAAAACATTGACCAAGAAGAACAAACCATAGTAAACACATCTGCACCCACAGACACACGCACATATTACTTTTGCATGTAGAACAAAAAAAAAAAAAAAAAAAGTGAAAAAGAACATTACCCTTGCATGTAGAACAAAAGAAGATGAAAAAGAACATTACCCTTGCATGTAGAACAAAAGAAGATGAAAAGAACATTACATTGCATGTAGAACAAAAGAAGATGAAAAAGAACATTACATTGCATGTAGAACAAAAGAAGATGAAAAGAACATTACATTGCATGTAGAACAAAAGAAGATGAAAAACAACATTACATTGCATGTAAAAAAAAAAAAAAAAAAAAAAAAAAGATGAAAGGAACATTACATTGCATGTAGAACAAAAGAAGGTGAAAAGAACATTACCCTTGCATGTAAGAAAGTAGAATAGAATTGCATGAGACAAATGCATGGTGCATGTTAAATGATGTAATTGGGTTTAGGTGTCATTTACGGGTAAATGACAAATCGGTTAGGGGAGGATTGTGGCACCCTGCATTTTTAGAAAGACTAAAAAGAGATATTCATAGAAATATGATTTAATTTTTATTCGGTTTATTAACCAGTTGTTAGTTATTTAGAAACGAAGAATAATTGAGTTTTGAGAATAATTCTCTAACTGTATTTAGGCGATCCAAAGAGAAGAAGAAAAAAAAAATAATAAAAAGAAAGAGAAAGAGGAATAGATAATACAAAACCCGGTCATAAGTAAAACTAAGACAAGACAGGTGTCAAAATATATCAGGTCAAATTACCTGACCGAAATCCAGGGAAATAGAAATTGTTATATTTGGTTGAAGAAATAGAGTTTGGAGATAATAAAATAAAACAAAAAGAAGAGGAAAGACAGAAACATAATACGAAACCAGGTCGTAAGCGAAAACACACACGTACGACCAGCACCTAACAAGTGTCAAAATTATCAGGTCAAGCACTTGAACTAATTCCGTGCCCGCGTAGGATGGAAGTTGTTAAGGTTGGCTGAAACAATAAAGATTTTTTAGAACAATGGAAACGAAATTTTAATCGGAGGAAAGGTGTTTTTTTTGTGTTGAGGTGGTGACCGGTGGAACTGTATACAGATTCTGACCTGTTAAAAATTGGAACCCCACGATGATGAAGTGGAGACATTTTCAATTCAGATAATTAAGATTTTTGACTATCAGGTCTGACCAAAAACAAAGAAGGAAAGAAAACGATTGTCTCGGCTCACAGATAGCGCCAATATTCTTTCCTGAAGTCACATCTAATTAGCGGCAGGCTGTTTTGACAGAACCCAGGTGAGAAAAAGCCAAGATTATCATTTTTCGTACGTGTGAAAAGGGCCAAATTAGATTTTGTTTTTTTTAACAAGAACGATGTAAGCCACGCCCGATTGGAGACGGGAGGCGTCCCACCACAGTCTCATTAGCCGAAAGCGGTCACGTGATATGCGGAAAGAGGAGGGAGAATGCTCGATCAAGAACCATTGGTCGAAAACGGTCACCTGACATACGAGAGACCGGGAGAGATGGGTATGCGTCTTCCCCCCAGAGGCACTGTGAGGAAGTAGGGGTGAAAATAATAGCGATAATGGGAAATCAGAACTAATGCGACTTTTGGGATTATCGAGAGAGCCCTGACGCCGACAGACCCACCCCGGTTTGCTGCGGCGTCAATAAAAGCAGGACCCCAATCGACAAAAGAGTGAGTTCAGCCCCGGACGGCAGCGAGAAGAGATCACCTCGGACGACAGAGAGTTGCGGCTGAGTTGCGGCAAGAAATCCTTCCAGCCCAAGTCGAAAACAAGAAATCCTTCCAGCCCAAGTCGAAAACAAGAAATCCTTCCGGCCCAAGTCAAAGACAAGAGAAGTTCTATCTAAGTCGACGAAGGAGAAGATTACTCGAAAGCCGCGGAGAAGTTGCAGCCAAGTCGAAGACAAGGCCAAAGAGTTACTGGACGGAAGAAGAAGAAGAAGTTAAAATCAAGCCCAGCCGAGAACAGAATTCGACCCAACCAGATCGAAGTGAAGAAATACAACTCAAGTCGAAGAGAAGAATCAACTGCGAATGATTGATAGAAATTAGCCCCAGTGTCGAACTAAACCACACTCCGACATACACAATTCTAGAGAGTAGACAATTCGAAATCGTTAAGTTGTATGATAGAAGCTTGGTGCCATGGTCCACAGAGCGGGTCGGGAATGAGAACAATTTTTCTTTATGTAACGGACATTAGATATAAAAGGTTGTCACCCTTTTTTTATCAGTAATTTTTTTGTCTCGTGAGTTTTTTTTTTCTTTTACTTGTGTTTTGCCACCCCCGTCGGACTCAACTTGCATACGGCCCAATCCCTGCTGGTCCCGTCTGTCTAAGATCTAAACACAGCGTGGGTAGACAGACCGGAGATCAGTACAGTTGCTTTAACAACCAGGTATTGGAAGCGGGTTGGGAAAGGCGAGGCTGGTGATCATCTAACCAAGAGGTTGGAGCGGCACGCTTGGGACCAGGAGGAGCGACCAGGAGGAGCGACCAGGAGGAGCGACGTCACAGTTGGCGCCGTAACCAAAGGATTCGACCCTGGGCCAGGTGTGTACCCGTCACAGAACAACAAAATCAAAATAGTCTTTCAGTGAGGAAAAGAGGAATTGAATTTGGGAGACAAGATTAAAAGGAGTCCACTGTTGCTTTAATGAGAAAGACAAGCTGCCAAGGTTGACTCATGTCTCTTTACTGCTGCCAGTCCTTTTGCTGAGTTGAATTAATGTGTAGAATCAGATTCCTACATTTTTTTTTAATCTTAAATTTTGTGCAAGAGGCTACCAACCAAATATAACAACTGATGAATTTTGATTGGTTGTAAAATATTAATTAGGTGTCGTCAACTACGTCCGAAGGTACTGACCCAAATTTTGACCTATAGTTGATGCCATAAAATGTAAACATGTTCACGAGCCTCACCACGTGACCAAGAGAACTAATAAAAACGAAACTTCGAAATGACTTGGTCAGTGGGCACTTAAAATATTGAGTCGGCAGTGAGTTGGCCTTGACCTTTTTGCCGTGATTTTTGACTGTTGCAGACAGCTTATTATCGCTCAACTCTTTTTTTGGAATTTACCCTTTTGCATTTTGATCTTCATTTTGGTTAAATTTTGTTTACTTTAATTTTAAATTTTTTGCGACTGCATTGAAAAAGTTTTTTGATTTTTCTTTCTTCTCTCCATTTTATTTTTACCCCCCTCCACCTTTAATTTTTGCACTTTTTTTTATTCCAGTTTTCCTTTTTTTTTAATTCTTATTTCTATCCCCTTTAATTTTTGCTCTTTTATTCTAGTCTTCCTTTTTAATTTTCATTTTCTTTAATTTCTTTTTTTAAATCTATCTTCGTTTTCTTTATTCTGTGTTTCACTTTATTTTTGATTAATTTATTTAATTGTTACTTTCCATCCTTTAATTTTTACGTGTTTATTGTTTGTAATCGTTTGTATTATCCAATTTATTTGTTTGTTTTCTTTTGGTTCGACTCGCTTTTCTTAGGGTCGGCCATTTTGATTTTTTTTAACTAGCTTCAGCTATTCTCAAAGTTTTGTATATTCTTTGTTTTCCGTTTTCATTGTCTAACGTTTTTTATTTTATTGTTTATTTTCTTTTACGTGTTTTCTTTTATTGTTTCGCCTTTAGGCGATATTTGTTCTTTATTGTTTTTTCTAAGTTTTATTGTATTTTTTTAAATTTGTTTTACGTATAAGTGAACCATGTTTTTTGTTCTTTTCGTCATGTACTTATTTTTGTGTGTGCATATTTATTTTATTTTGTTCATTGTTGTCTCACTTTCGGGTGAGCTTGTTTATTTTTTGATTTAATTTATTTATTTAATTTTTTTTTTTAAACTTTCGCCCATAAATTTGTTTAACTAGTTCCCCCACCCCTTTTCTCCCCTCCCCTTCTCTGTTAAAAAATGGATAAGAAGGAAAAAAAAGTTCCTTCCTTTTTAATATTAAAAAAAAGCCTAAAATCGCTACTTTTCGACGCACTGTTTAACCCTAAAAAAGATCCCCTGGACAAAGACAATAAGGATGAATATCCTGATCTGCCCACAGTTCCAACAAATGAGGAAATTGTGGATATACTGAAAAAAGCCTCCAAAGATATGGAGGGTGAAAAGAGCAACAACTGTGACCAAGCTAATGACAACTCAACTGCTAATGCAGAGGCCGGGGAATCGCCTTCTTGTTGGAAGTCTCCTCCTAAATGCATAATCGACATTGCGGAGTTCTTGGATCGTGCCAAGGGTTATGCACACCTTGTGGTGGAAGGTGGGATCTTGCAGGATCCAATAGAACTGAAGAAAGTTGAGAAAAGAATAGTGTCAGTTTTTGTTGTCGACAAGCGATCTCGCAAAATTTGTCTTTCAACTAAAGACACAGTGTTCAAATCACAGGAGGTAGCATGGACTTGGACAAATAGTGGCAACTCGGCTCCTGGCACGCTTGCGAGCTACCTGGACCGAGTCTTAGTTAAGAGAGTCGATGTAGGGCTCTTAGGGTGTCCAAGTTTCCACTATATAGTTTATACGTATCATAGGCTTGTCCGGGTCCATGTAAACTTAGATAAGCCTAAGGTTAGAATGGCTGGTTACTGGAAATTTAAATGTTCATTATTTGGTGAGCAGGGTTTCCGGGACAAGCTGCTACTAATGATTCAGAGGGAATTGACGGGGGTGGTTGTGGAAACGCCTGGTGGGATAAATTAAAATGCAAAATTAGAACGTTTGCTGCCGATTTTAGTCGTCGACTCAAACTAGATAGATTAGCGGTGCAAACAGCTTTAGAAGAAAAAGTTGATCGGGCCGTGAAATCCTGTGTTAGTGGGGAAATAGCCTTAGCTAAGGCAGAGTTGTCCTTCTTGCTTATCAAGAAGGATCAAGCTCTAGTAGTTAGGGCTGGGCTAAAAAGAATGTCTTCTGAGGTGACGAACATGGCCGCTGAACTGCGTGCAGAGGAGATTCGGAACGCGCCAAGGCGACATATAGCGTGCGTCACATTGCCGGATAAGCGGACCGTGACAACAGACACAGGCATATGCGAGGCCTTTCGAGATTACTTTCAGGATCTTTTCACCAGGGAGCCCAGTCTGAGCTCTGCTCAGTTCGACGCCTATTTAGCTGACTTACCCTGCCTTGAGGCAGCTGAAGTGGCTAGGTGCGAGGGTCCCATTACAGAGTTGGAAATCTGGGAAGTGTTGAAGCAGGTTAGCCTGGATAAGTCTCCGGGACTAGATGGTCTTCCCTACAAAGTTTACTTGAGGTTGTCGCCCGTTTTTGTTCCTTTGCTGGAACTGATTTTCAACCACTGGATGAAGCAGGGGTCTATACCTCAACGCTTCACTAGGGGTGTGATCAAGTTGCTGCGTAAGGACAAGGACGGTGGGGATGGGTTAGGGAACTTTCGCCCTTTAACCATGTTAAACACTGAGTTAAAGATTTTGTCGAAGATCTTAGCCAACCGTTTGCAGCTTGTCCTGTCTCGTCTGATTGGCCCTGAACAGACTTGTGCTGTGAAGGGCAGGACTATTCAGGATAACCTTCATATGGTACACTTGATCTTAGAACAAGTCAACAGTGAAGCCGTGCTGATCAATTTAGATCAGTCCATGGCCTTCGATAGGGTTGACCATCGGTTTCTGGAGGCTGTTCTTTCGGCGGCCAGTTTCGGAGCCAACTTTCGCTCCTGGATCCAACTTTTGTATGCAACCCCCGGTGCGCTGGTGGAAGTGAATGGGGTAAGATCGAAACCTTTCATATTGTCTCGCTCCATTCGTTAAGCTTGTCCATTTTCACCTTTGCTTTACGTTCTTGCATTGGAACCTTTCCTTAGCAAGTTAAAGGTGAATCCGGTCCTGCGTGGAATTTCCCTGCCTGGGGCTACCACCTCAGCCAGGTATTCTGCCTATGCTGACGACGTTTCGGTACTTGTGTCGAGCAAAGCCGAGATTGATGAAGTCAGCAAAGAGATCAGTGGCTATGAGATGGTGACAGGGGCCCAAGATCAACCGCGATAAGTCTGTTGGCTTGCGGTTGGGTGTGTGGAAGGGAGTTTCTCTTCCCGGACCTTTCCTCTGGACGGATGGGCCGATCAAGATACTCGGCGTCTGGTTCGGTCCTGATCTCCAGTTGGAAATGAATTGGTCGGAGGTGCAAGGGAAGGCCGAGATCGCGGTTAATCTGTGGGCTCGGAGGAGACTTTCCCTGAAGGGAAGGGCGGAAGTATGTGTTTCACACATCTATCCGATACTCCTGTACTGACTCTCTGTACTTCCACTCCTGTATGCCAGCCTAATTTTATTAGTACGGACCTTGTTCTCTTTCTTGTGGAGAGACAAGGCCCCTATGGTATCTCGCCTGCATCCCTCTGAGGGCGGCCTGGGTATGCCTAGCATTGAGATTCGTCAACACATGCTTCGCATCACCTTTCTAGACCGAATGTGTCGCGGATCAGATGAGGAGGGTGCCTTTTGGAAAGAAGACGTCCCATCCCTGAGAAGTGTGTACTCGTACGAGGAAAAGGCCCGCCGTACACCCCGAGCCGAGTGCTCCTTCTATCACGAATGTCGTCGTGCTCTGAAGCTCCTCTTACGGGCTTCGGATGGCCTCTCCAACGCCCAGGCGTTGTCTCGTAAGGCATTATATCAACTGTTAGTTAGGGGGGCCGTTCAAGATGATCTAAATGGCTCGCTCGGTCTTACGAAGCAAGAGGCTCGCTCGATATGGCCTCAATAATGATGAGGCATCACTCACCTGGCTGATGATTCGTGAGGCCCTCTGGGTCGGCAAGAGACTTTGTTCAGCAGGCTTGGAGAAATATCCAAACTGTCGTCGCTGTGGGGGGGGAGTCAAGACCATTGGTCACGCCTTCTTTCACTGCAGGGTGGTAGTGCCGTTGTGCAAGTTTGTTAAAGACCTCATGGTTTGCATGCGGCAGGGAAAGTTTTTTGTCCTTGAAGCCAGTTCAGATGACGAAGGTTGAACACTATGTGTTCTGTTGCTTACTAGGGGTTATGAGAGTCGTGATTTGGACGACACGTCAGAAGGAATTCTATCATGGCGAGAAGTTCACCTCTTCCCAACTGATCTTGTTCTTTAAGCATCAGCTTAAAGTCAAGATTAGGATGGAAAGGCGGCGGCTCACCTCATCAGAATTTGGCAAAAGGTGGGTGAATCTTGTGCGCATGTGCCGAGTAAAAGAGGCTGACCTTAGTGGCATCTTGATGTCGGTTAGACGTCAGGATATTGTTTTCCTGGGTTGAACTTGGGCAACCCATCCCTGTTTTTTTTTAGGCTAGAGTAGGTTTTTTGGTTTTGATTTTTTTTAGTTTCTTTTCTTTTTCTGTAAACTTAGCTACGGTGTGTTTGCTCAATGGCCCCCTTTTTTTCTGTCCCCTTTTCTTTTTGTTTTAGTTTAACTCCCCATCCCATCCCTCGTTAGGTGGTCAGTATTTTCAGTTCTCTGGTGGATGCAGGACGCCTTTCGTTTCGAGGGTTGTTTTTTTTTTCGTATTTGTTGTTGTGTCTGATTCAGTGCTTGCCTGTGTGTGTGGTTGGGAGGGATTGTTTTTCTATATTTTTAAAGTCCCGTGTCAATTTCGTCCAGTTAATTGATTTTACTGTCACATTTAGGGTTTGTGGGGGTTTTTATTACTAATATAGTTTTGTTTAGTTTCATGTAAATATTTTTGTCATTGTATATATTCATATTATTTTTAAGTAGCTGCAAGACAGCACTAGCGGAAGGCCGGTATAGATGGAGGCATGATGAAATCCTAAAAGATATAGCAAAGATAGTCAGTATGGCCATCAGCACCAATACTTTAAACACAGATAAAAGAGCCATAGAGTTTCATAGAGCTGGTGAGAACCCCCCCCAAAAAAAAAAGCACAAGAACATAGCAAATACTCTGTCACTGGCAACAGACTGGGAATTAAGGGTCGACTTAGGAAAAAGACTAAAATTCCCGGACCACATCGTACAAACATCTTTACGCCCAGATTTAGTATTCTTCTCTAATAGCATTAAGAAAGTAATAATGTGGGAACTGACAGTGCCTTGGGAAGAGCATGCAGAAGAAGCCCACGAACAGAAGATATTAAAATATGATGAACTAATAGCGAGCTGCAGAAACAACGGGTGGAAATCAAGCTGTTTGCCAATCGAGGTGGGTGTAAGGGGTTTCGCTGCAAGGTCCCTATGTAAAGCTCTAACGGACATTGGCGTAGTAGGTACTAACAAAAGAAAGGCGATCCAGACCATAACTAATACAGCAGAAAGGACAGCAAAATGGTTATGGATTAAGCGTGGTAGTTCTTGGACATCAATGTAACAAGCCGGGCAAATTTGTAAATAATGGCAATATTGTAAACATTATAATTTTTTTTTACTTATTTATTTTATTTTATTCTTTTTTTTGAGTATGAGTATACATATACAAATTGATTTGTACAAGTACAGCCAAAGAAATTATCTCGTCAACTTGTAAATTGTGCTATTTGTAAACATGTTGTTTTTATGTTCAACCTATGTTATACGCAGTATTTTAAGTTACTTGTTAAGTTACTATTTTACTTTTTAGCGGTTTTGGCACGACACATTTCTTAAGACTTTGTCCAATATTCTTTTTTTTTTTTTTTATTCGAACGTAAGACCTTTAGTCAATTTTTTTTTTTTTCGACCCTATGTCTTTTTTAATTTCACATTCACCCGAACATTTCACATTTTTATATTTTAAAGCAGAACCATAACAACGTATATAGTGTATTTAGTGTTTTTTCTCTCGATCATTACCATATATATATTTGGTTGTATATTATTTTTACTTTATTAGTTTAATGGTCAGCGGTTTTAAGCGATACATATAAATATAATATGAAGCTTCGTTAATATTTGATATACTTTAAGATCATTTCGTCGTCTATTATATTTAACGACTTCAAATTTGTATATAGTTTAAATCTATATTAAGGAATATTATAGTGCTTACTGTACTTTTTTTATTTTTTTTTATTTCATTTTTGTATGTACGGAAATATATATATATATATATATATATACATATATATATATATGCCATGTTTATGGACAATTATTATCTTAATTTTGCGAATACATCCAATAAAAGTTAACATGCAATAATGTTAAGAAACAGGCTAAACGATAAAATATGATAATAGGGTTGAGTTTAAGTATCCCTGCCAAAAGAAAAGAAAAAAGTACAAATAAAATAAAAATGGCAAATGTTTAAACCATACAATACTTAAGGAGAAGCGTAAGATTTAGGAACATTAAGATTACCTCCTCGGTTATCCATCGAAACCGCAATCTACCAAAATAAGAAAAGAAGCCAGTCCCCACCATGGGCCATTTAAAAGATATTTTGCACATCGGATTGGTTGTTACAAACATCCAATCGGATGTGCGGAATATGTGGTCTTTCTTCCTCTTAGTCTTATTCTTTAAAAATTCCAGAGTGGCTGTTAGCGTTTAGTTGGATGGGGGAATCAGGGGTTGATCTCCCCTGATTGGGTCAATTTGGTGATGGGGAGTATGATGTTGAAAGACCCGAAACTCCCTAATGAACCAAATCAAAACATCACTGACAACCCCCTTGGGCGCCCACTTAAAAGCGTATTTGCGAATCATTGGGGTCGTTTTTACTTGTTATATTTTATTCCCCCCAACAGACATTATTTGTACATATGGGGTTAATTAGGATTCTCATTGAGACAATGAGGTATTTTGGTGGTTGTAGGTAGAAAGGTAATTATGAATGTGGTGTTTTTGTGGTAGGAATATTGTTTAGTATGTTTGGGCCAGTGGTTGTGGATAGCTAAGTTTAAATTAAGACAAATGATGACTGTCCTTTTTCCCAAACCCCTCTTTTGGCCTTGTGCCACATTTATTGTATTATCTACAATAATAAATATAGTGGACACTTAAAATATTGAACCAATTCACTTGACTTCATTGGAAATCAACACAGCAAAGGAGCCAAACTTTATCTTCAACACAACAAACCTTGTCAACCATTTCCAGGCTTAACACTCACTCCCACAAAATATTCTATTCCACAGGAAGAATCCCTGGTTAATGAGCGATAACTCTATAACAATCAGTGAGTCAAGAACAATACTTTTTTCTATTTAATACAAAAACAACTGTTTAATTTTCCTATAAAAACAATTATAGCTAACTACACCTTCTCATTTTCACACATACAGTACAGTAACTCAAATTCTTTCGGTAACACACACCAAAGAACTCTATTGTGTTTATCAACTTTTGCAATATATGTTATGTATCTGTTGTGTTTATAGAAAAATATTTATTGTTGAACAAATTCATAATTTCTTCTACTTGATTATTTCTCTTGTTGTTGTCTTTGTTACATTTGATATTGTAAAAATTGTAGAGGGTCAGTTTTTATTTCTATTTATAACCAATACAAATTGGCTGACCCACTATAAATGTTTGGTTTCTATGGTCTTGTTTAGGCTCCAGAGGCCTGTGTTTATTTACTGGTGAGAACTGATTTTATTGGCTATTCATTCTTATTAAATTGTAAACATTGGATGTTTGAAACCAGGAAGGTTGTGTGGAGCCTTTGCGCAGTGTGTTTAATTTTGTCATTTGCTCCTTTGATTTGATGTTGTTCACTTCTGCCTACTCTACAATCGTCTAAGCAAGTTAACAAAAGCTGCTTGTACCAGGGCTACATAGGTTTGGTTGGATCACAGTATGATAGAATTTGTAAAGTGTTGATTAGTACGTCGGGTTGATCAATTATAGAATGTACTGCTTCTCAAGTGTTGTGGTCACCAATGTTGAATGGGTTAAATAGATAATGCGGCTGCGTGTTGAGAAGGTAATCAACATTCATACATAATACTTAAAACATCAAGGAAAAAGAACAATGAGAACCAATTTTGTTTAACGAAGAAATATGTATATTAAATTCAACAATAATACAAAGTAGTTGCAATATGAGTGAAATAGGGAGAAAAAAGTAGCTTCCCCTTGACTGTAAGGAAATGTCTTAAAGAAGATTTGTCTGAGTAAATGTTCAGAGTTCAATGTTGAAAATAGAATTTTTCTTTCAGAAAATTGTTCAGTAGTTGCAACTTACAAAGTTGATTTAACTTGGTGTGTCCACTGAGAACTGGTGGTGTGTCACATAAAGTTCTGTAGTGTGTATGTACGTGCGGGGTGAGTAGGATGAAATACATGAGCGAGTAAATGAGAACTATTGTCTCTGGGTACCTCAACTGTGGTTCTGAAATTACTACAACTGGTTTTTTGGAATGCATCCAATATTTATACTATCTGGAGTGGCTCCAAAAAGAGACGCTATAGTACATTTTTGAATATACATGAAAAATATCCTATTGGACAGAAAATGGACCAATCAGCGATTTTGTAGCAAAGCTTGTTTTGAACAAAGTGTAGGAACAAATTTACTATGGTGGAATGCGATAGATAAATTGTCCTGTTATTTTTAAGTATGTATTTATTGACCAATTAGAATTAGAGAAAATGTAGGTGTGGCACGACAAATTGGTGCTTGAGTTAGTAATTCCTTTACTCTTTTCAAAGAATTCTTTTGTGAGTGATCCCACACCCACACAATGTTCTTTTTTAATAATTCCATTATTGGTTGTATTATTTCAGACAAGCTTAGTGAGAATTTACCTAAGTATCTGACCATTCCAATTATACAACATAATACACTTAAATTTGTAGGTGCTGGTAACTCCTGAAAGGATATGTCTTTCCTTGTTGAGTTGAATCAACACCACCTAGATAGAAAACCTGTTCGATTAAATGTGACATCACCACAAGTAGTATGAGCAAAGCTGCTGAAAATGAATGATTACGGGCTATTTTTTTTAAACTATAGAATACTTTTTAAATTACAATTTAATAAAAAAGAAACCAGGGTTCGAATTTCATCTTAGAACTTTATTCAATATTAATTTATAAAAATAAAGAAAAAAAAAACAAGCAAAATATTATTTAAAAACGTTTTATTACGTAAAATTACGATAATGACAATTGAAGTTGACAGAATTTTTCATATCAGACAAAGAAAAGTAAAACAGGGTTAGATTTTTATACCTTACAATCATCTTTGAATAAATAAGAAACAAACAAACAATAAATAGATTAAAAATTTGTTTTTCTTTTAATCATTATTCCATAAACTTACTATTGTGAGAGAATAAACTAATAAATAAAATAATAATAAAAAATAAAGAATTTAATTTTCCAATAATGCAAAAGGAAACCAAAAAGGGTTTTCGGTGATAGGTAAATTTTATGACCCCACTTCTTATGTTTTAAAAATTAAAATACATTCACTTTTGGTCCATTTTGATAATTTCCTTTGCATTTTGGAACAGCACAAACATACAACATTTTTTTTTTTGCAAATTATCTCAGTGAAAGTATTAAAAAAAATATTTAGAAAACAAATAAAAAATCAAGCTTTGTCAAGAATATTTCTTCTATACTACATACAGAGATGTCAGCACATAAGCCCCACCCATCGCACAGGCCTTCTACCTAGTGTTGGTTGAATTCTGTCTCCAGTATGTGCCCAAAATATTCTAGTCATGTTTTTTGAATTCACACTTTTATTTATTAAGCTTGATCCTGGCTTTTTGTAATGTTTGAAGACAAATTTTTAGTCTTTTATTGTCCTTCTGTAGTTCTACCGTAAATTAAAGTTGTCGATAATTATTTCAATATCTTGAATAATTTTAATTCTGACATCTTTCTTTGAAATATTTCCGGAGCTGATGTTATACTGAAACGTAATCTTTTGAAGCAATATTTCTGAAAAGGAGTGAAAGTAGGTTGTTACTTTACTTAATAGTGAACACTAACAGAATTTGGTAGAATCCACTGGTAGCATTCAATTTAGAAAAAAAAAAAAATTAGTCCCATTTACTTTAGACAAAATATCATCTTATAGAATCGTCAATGTTTGTCTACTCACCCCCGTTAAAAATAGACTCTTCTATAAGAATTAGCTTTGACCAATCAACACCACACATTGTGAAACTCGGCTTGTTATTGGTCGAGACGATCCTAGAATGTGTATCCATGGTCAAAAATCTGCTTTCCCGCCAGGCCGCTGGGAGCCTACTTTGATTTCCCAAATCAAATAAAAGGACGAATTCCAGTCCAATTCACCAGTCAGACCTCCACACCTAGAGGGAAGCCCATCAACTCCACGCCAGTCAAAACTCTGACTTTGTCGCGCACAAAAATATTCTCTGACTCAACAATCCACAAACACACACTATCTCTCTCTAGAACATTTCTCAAACTTCACTTACTATACTTTCAAAGTGATATTTCTCGCTACATAACAAGTATCAGTAACTAACGATCTATTTTTCATCAAGCAGATAAAGGTATGCAACTTTGAACAGTTTTAAATATTTGTATAAACACACTTACGCACATACACTAACGATTCAACCTCAACACCAAACATTTTTGTACGTGATCAAACAAACAGTTTAATTCTGTGAACAAACCTAATCAATACCTGCAAACGCACCCAAACATTCATAATAACACAATACACAATTAGATACATTAATCCTCATTTATCCATCAAATCTTAAAGCCACTGTATATTAAATTGTATATAAATTGATGTTATTGTTATGCATTCAACTTTTGTCCTGTTTTTTCAACTTTATTTGCATGATTTGTTCCAAGTATTTGTGCAAAATAATTGTTGTGGACGAATGTTGTAGAACACGAGATTGAAATTCCTTCTGGTCAATTTAAACACAATCACCAGTCTGCAACAAATTGATGACCCCAACGTTCATCGTTCGACGTTGCCAACAAATTGGTAACCACCGACATTTGTACCAACAAAATTGCTATCTCTGACTTCTGAATAAGGCTACAACATGACTGATAACCACATTATTCCCTACAAACCTCAGTCGACATGGCAGATCCTATACAGCCAACCGAAGCTGCACTCAGGATGGAACTCCCTACCTACACCACGAATGCACAAACATGGTTCATACAACTCAATGTGATTTTCCAAGCCAGGCATGTAACGTCCCAGCAGTCGAAATTCGCATTTGTGGTGGAGAAGCTTCCCGCTGAAATTGCTGTGGAGCTAGCGGATGTCCTTATTAATCTCCCGCCCAAAAAGCCGTATGAGGTGCTCCGGCAGGCAATCTTACAATGAACAGGCTACTCCGAGAAGCGAAAGATTAAGGATCTTCTGACGAATGTCACACTCGGGAACAGCAAACCCTACCAACTTCTTCGGAGAATGGTAACGCTACTCGGTAACAACACTATATCCAAAACAGTATTGAAGCAAATATGGCTGGAGAAATTGCAGCCTGATATCGTACAAATATTAGCAGTCCTAACTGAGGTCGATGTTCACAAGTTAGCATCGATCGCGGATAAAATAGTGGACACGAGACCAATTCGCCAAATTTCCTCTGTCGTAGCATCAGATGACCCGACCCTGGATGTTAACCAGCAACTTCATGTTTTGACAACCAAGCTAAAGAAGCTGTCTTTACGCCTTGACAGAATTCAAAGTATTCCTGGACAAAGTCACAGTTATTCAACTAACAGACACAATACCGGTAGGCAGCGATCAATGTCGAGACAAACTCATCACCATCAGAGAGGCTATTGCTGGTACCATAAAGTGTTTGGTGCCCGCGCAAGGAAATGTCAGTCACCATGTGCTTATAAAAACGCGAGAAACGCTGAACCTGGCAGCCATTAAAGGCATGGGCCACTAGGGCAGATAATGGAAATCGCCTATTCTACGTATTCGACAACAACAGCAAGTTAAAATTCCTAGTTGACACTGGTGCTCAAATCAGCATTATACCGCTGAGCTACTGTAACAAGTTATCAATAATACCCAGACAAGTCCAGCTAAAGTTACAGGCCGCAAACGGCACATCCATAAACACGTATGGCAAGCATATCATGTCTCTAAGTATTGGCCTACGGAGGGAGTATACATGGACCTTCACTATAGCCGATGTCGAGATACCTATTATAGGAGCGGATTTCCTCGCACACTTCAACTTGTCCATCAAACTGTCAACTCGTACGCTTACCGATACATGCACAGATATATGACGACGAGGATTTTTATCCAAGCTTTCCACGATTGGACTAACTACTTTGATACCTAGTGCAAATGGTTGCGAAGATCTGATTAAGATCTTTTATCACCGTTCACTCATACAGAACCCATAAAGCACAAGATGACACATACAATTAAGACAACTGGACCCCCAGTCCACGTTTCACCCCGTCGTCTACACCCAACTAAATTACGGGTGGCTAAGGAAGAATTTGATAATATGCTCAAGATGGGCATAATAAGACCATCTTCCAGTCCTTATACCACACCGTTACACATGGTCCTTAAGAGCGGACCTGATAGCTGGCGACCATGTAGAGATTACAGACTCCTAAACGCTCAAACCGTGCCAGACAAATATCCAATTCCTCATATTAAGGACTTTGAAGGTGCTACTGTTTTCACCAAACTAGACCTAAGGAAAGCTTTTTACCAGATACCTATCGAACCGTCTGATATTCATAAAACAGCTATTACGACACCGTTCGGTTTATACGAATTTACCCAAATGCTGTTCGGACTCCGTAATGCTGCGCAATCTTTTCAGCGCCTTATTGATGAGGTCCTCCGCGGATTATCTTATGCATATGTGTACATTGACGACATACTAATAGCAAGTAAAACGCCCGAGGAACATCGTAACCATCTACAGTCAGTATTTGAGCGGTTACAACACTACGGACGATAACGTCGATAAATGCTTATTCGCTGTCCCCAAATTAACTTTCCTTGGCCACGTCATTGATAAGAACGGGTTAACTCCCCTAGACGAAAAGGTCAAGGCGATTAATGATTTCCCACCACCGTCAACATTACGACAGCTACAGCGTTTCATAGGCATGATTAATTATTATCGCCGATTTATACGTGACTGTGCCATTATACTTCTTCCACTGACAAATCTCCTTTCTAAGCACAAACAAAAAAACCCGAAGATTGTATTATCTGTGGACGAGCTGGGTTCTTTTCATAGAGCGAAGCAAGCATTGCAGAACTGTACCAAACTTGCGTATATTACATCTGCACCCGACACAAAACTAACGCTAACTACCGATGCGTCGTCGGATACAGTTGGTGCAGTACTTCATCAGATAGTCAACGGTGTGGAAAGACCACTGTCATTTTTTTCAATTAAGCTAAATACAGCCCAACGGAAGTATAGTACCTTCAGCCGTAAACTGTTGGCAATTTATTTAGCCATCAGACACTACCGGCACATTCTAGAAGGTTGTGATTTTTCCGTTTTTACAGACCATAAGCCACTAACATACGCCCTACATGCTAAGTCGGATAAACACAATCCGCGTGATATACGCTACATGGACTACATATCACAATTCTCATCGGATATACGCTACATTAGTGGAGCTAGTAACACCGTGGCCGATACTCTGTCTCGAACAACTCTCAGCACAGTACAGAGTACCGCACTGAACTTTGATAATCTCGCTGACGAGCAAGCCAAAGATGAAACCATGCAAGCTATTCACTCAGACACTTCTTTAAAAATTGAGAAAAGACCGCTCCCGTTTACGAGCAGGTCAGTTTATTGTGACACCAGCATGGGTAACCCGCGTCCGTACATTCCACCAAATATGCGCCGTCTAATTTTCGAACATTTTCATTCACAAGCACACCCAGGAGGCAAGGCGACGTTGCGGACCATATCGGACAGATTTATCTGGCCCGGTATGGCAGCCGACATTAAGCAGTGGTCCCGCACGTGTTTACGTTGCCAAGCCACCAAAGTTCGCAGACACACGAGGGCACCGACATCAACCTTCGCCAACCCAGACGGTCGTTTCACCCATCTGCATGCTGATTTGGTGGGTCCACTTGAAAATGTGAACGAATTTGAATACGTTTTAACAGTAATCGATCGATTTACGCAATGGCCAGTCGCCATCCCTCTGCAATCAACTACAGCTGAAACAGTGGCAAGTGCTATTTTTAACAACTGGATTACAACTTTCGGATGCCCTTCAGTGATCACTACCGATAGAGGTCCACAGTTTTAATCAGCACTTTTGAATGAGTTCACTAATCTATTAGGGATTAAACACATTTCCACTACAGCATATCCCCCTTGTTCCAATTGCCTTGTGGAAAGATTTCACCGACAGCTTAAATACGCTATAACTGCTTCTAACAACGACCAAACTTGGGTTGATAAACTTCCCCTGATCATGCTGGCTTTGAGAAACACTGTCAAGCAGGATCTGAACTGTACTAGTGCTGAATTGGTTTTCGGGACACCTCTAACCTTGCCAGGACAGATTTTCGGCCCTGTATCGGACAACCTACCTACTAGCCAGTTTGTCAGCGACCTCCGACAAAAAATGTCTGAAACAATTTATACGCCGACCAGAGCTTTTCACAGGCCTTATTAAATTCCAACGGATCTGCATACAGCCAATTTCATATTTCTACGCCGAGATATGGTCCGTAAACCACTAACGCCTAACTACACTGGACCGCACCAGGTTATTTCTCGAGCGTCAAAATATTTTGTTATAGATCTCGCCAGCAAGCAAACTACGGTCAGCATCGACCACTTAAAACCAGCTTACATAAACAATGACGACAAAGCTGTGACCACTCAGCAAACACCAGTTTCAGAGACTTTACACAAACACCCATCTTCTACGCCTGAACGGCAAATTAAGCCACCTACACGGACCAGGTCCGGCAGGCGCGTTCACTGGCCAGCAAAGTATACTACATTTTATACATATTAATGTCCAACTACGCTGACCATTAATCTGGAGAGGGTATTTATAGAATCGTCAATGTTTGTCTACTCACCCCCGTTAAAAATAGACTCTTCTATAAGAATTAGCTTTGACCAATCAACACCACACATTGTGAAACTCGGCTTGTTATTGGTCGAGACGATCCTAGAATGTGTATCCATGGTCAAAAATCTGCTTTCCCGCCAGGCCGCTGGGAGCCTACGTTGATTTCTCAAATCAAATAAAAGGACGAATTCCAGTCCAATTCACCAGTCAGACCTCCACACCTAGAGGGAAGCCCATCAACTCCACGCTAGTCAAAACTCTGACTTTGCCGCGCACAAAGATATTCTCTGACTCAACAATCCACAAACACACACTATCTCTCTCTAGAACATTTCTCAAACTTCACTTACTATACTTTCAAAGTGATATTTCTCGCTACATAACAAGTATCAGTAACTAACAATCTATTTTTCATCAAGCAGATAAAGGTACGCAACTTTGAACAGTTTTAAATATTTGTATAAACACTTACGTACATACACTAACGATTCAACCTCAACACTGAACATTTTTGTACGTGATCAAACAAACAGTTTTCTGTGAACAAACCTAATCAATACCTGCAAACGCACCCAAACATTCACAATTAGATACATTAATTACAATTAGATACATTAATACACAATTAGATACATTAAATCCTCATTTATCCATATCTTAAAGCCACTGTATTTAAATTGTATAAATTGATTGTTATGCATTCAACTTTTGTCCTGTTTTTTCAACTTTATTTGCATGATTTGTTCCAAGTATTTGTTCAAAATAATTGTTGTGGACGAGTCTGCAACAATCTAAATTTGCTAACATGTAATGTTTCTTTTTCACTGCTAGATTTAGCTTATTCAAATCTACACATATTCAAACTTTTCTGTTTCTACAGGTACTATAGGTGCGTACCAATCAGTTGATTCTGTAACCTCAATAATTCCCTCATTTTCCAGTCTATTCAATTTTTCCTTCAACTTTGGTAAAATAGAGAATGGGACTCTTAGCTTTTGTTACACAGAGGTTAAAGGATCTTTTTTCAGAATTATTTTAACTGGATCTCCATTCATACACACGCCGGCATCAAATGAAGTTCCTTGTTCTACCTTGTCCAAACGTTTCACTAAATTTATTTTTATAGCAGTTTATCTAGACAATAAGTTATCTCCCTTTATGCATTTATATATTTACAAATAATATTTGTCCTTACATTTTTCTGTAGTGGTTTTAAATTTTTCTATGCACTGGACTATTCCTCCAGGACATGTGAAGGTGTAATTTAGTAGTTTTGAAACAGGTTTTTCTCCCAGACTTTTGTACATTTCAGTTGAGATTATGTTGGTGTCTGTGTTGATTTTAAACCTCACTGCTATTTTACAATTTTTAAAATTTTTATACCATGGATCATTTAAATCTGTTTCTGTTAGCTCTCCTAGGAATTATATTTCTTTTTTGTCTTTTACTGTTTGTATCATAGTTTTAGTTCTGCAGGCTACAATGAAATGTGATTCATTTTTCCACATTTCTTCTACTGTTTCCCTTCTGCTGGACAGTTTTTAAAATCATGTTTTCTATTACATCTACTCCATTTGCTGTTGCTGTTTTTAGGGTTTTTTTTCTTCTTGCATCTCCTGCATTTCTCAGGTTTTTAGTTTGTCTACATTTTTCTCATACATTTCTTCCATTTGAGATTTTATTTGCTCACTGCTCCTGACCATCGCCATAATCTTTTCAAGTTTCAAATCAGAAATTAACTTTAATAATCTTTTCGATATGCCCCTATTCTGTAGTCCTATCACAAGATGGCCTTTGATTTAGTATTTTTTTATTTTTTTTATTTTGGAAACTTATATGATTCTGCTATTTCATGCAATGTGTGAATAAAGGTTTCCACTAATTCTCCAGGTAATTGAACTCTAGTGGCAGGAAAACATCCCTATTTTAAATTAAATAGTACAGTGTAAATTTTGTTGATTCACTTATTGCTGCAAGTATCTGATGTAGGATTTAGCATACTAATAAATACCTAGCTGTGAACTGATGATATTGAGAATGTTGTTGAAAATAAGAAACAATATAGGTTCAAGGACAGAAACAGGGACATTCTCGCATTAATGGGAAATGGTCTAGAAGTGGACATTCAACATGATCTTCATTACTCAATTTGTCAAGAATGATTAGATTATCTGGCAAGAGATACCATAGCTCATCAGCTTGTGAAGAAGGCCAGTCAAATAACTTTGAGATATCGAAAGCTACAGCACGAGTTTCAACAATTTTATATAAGGTCATCTAATAGACAACTTCAGTAATAACTGTTGACACACTGACACTAGAAAAATGAAAGCCAGATTGTTTATCTGAAAGAAGGATGCTGAAAGTGAGATACAATTCAACAATTCAGAGTTGATTAGAGCTTATAGTACTTTCCAAAAAGTCGTAAAAAACTAATAGGATGATAATTCAAGGGATCGGAAGGTTCACCAGAGTTCTTAATGATAGGAACTATAGAAAAGGATTTCCAACAAGCTGGAAACAGCAAATAATTTACTGTAGAATTTGGAAAGAACAAGAAGCAGTTCAAGAGAATACTTCCTTAGGAGAATTGCAAGGATACTGTCAAATCAGCAAAACTTTTGGGAATCTAGTTTGGTGATGATGGCAGAAAGCATGGATGAAATTATGTTCATACCACTCAGGAGTGACTCAGTTCTAGGGAGAAAATCAGGTAAAGATACTACTGAAGAGTCAAGAGTGGAGTTGAAAGAGAATTTTCATGCAGAACATTCTGCTTTATCAGCAGCAGATGACAATAATTAAAACTGATAGAAGCATGCAGGGATTGAGCTGCCAATAATCTCTAGAACCAAATTTGTGGGTAGTTATACAGTCTCTTTCTAAGAGCTAATAGCAACTTTGCCTCTTTGAGGACATGCTTACACTCATTACGAGCAGATACAAAGGGGTGTCTGTTATTGGAACTGTCACATTGGTATATCCAGAAGTTATTCCAATTGGTTATAGTAAGTGAACAAGCAAAGAGAATACTATGGTTTCACTTGATATTTCCATGATGGTATAAATGCTGGTTTTCACCCAAGAAGAAACCTCAGCAGCACAATTTTCAACAGGAAGAATAAAAATTTAATTTCAAGGAGCATTGTGAAGAAAATCCTAAAATGAGTCTCGATCAGTGCATTTGTAACGAAAGATATCCTATTAATAGGCGATTTTTAGATGAGTGGAAAGAACTGTCAACAGACACTACTGCATGCTCAGACTTGTAAAGAATCTGGATAGGATGTAAGGAACAGGACAAGTAAAGAGTGTCTGTCAGAATTACTAAGGAAAGGAGTAGGAAAATCTACTATTTAAGTGGGAGATTGAGCAATTGAGAAATTCAAAGTTTGGATGCTGGTGAATTCGGTGACATTAGAGTGTTGAAAGTTAGTGACATAAAGATATCTTCAGATGAATGTAGAGTTTTATCGAAACTATCAGAGATTCTATCTAACAGGTATCAGTCCTGAGAAGGGGAACAATAAAGAAGAAGAAATAGCTAACAGATTTTAATAGTAAAAGTTGGAAGCATGTACAAGAACAATCTGGGGACTCAAGAGACAATTCCTTTGAAGAGATTTTCATGAACATAGAAACCAAGAATATGCATATAGACACTATAATCCTTTCCATAGAGAGGAAGATAACTGTGAACAGAGAATTTTGTAGTAGAGATTGAAAAGTTTGGGTTAGTTTTACATAGAGCCCGGATGTCTTGGAGAACGTTCCAAGAGAAACGATTTTACACTGCAGAAATTGGTAGAGATAGCATAAATGTTGGAGAAAAACAGTTTGAAGGGCTAAGGTGTTTTTTTTGCAAACTGGTTTAGTTTTATTTTCTTTAATCATTGTAAGCTTTTAATGTGGAAGAGATCAAGAATAATAGTAACTGCCAATTATCTAAGGCAATACATGAAGGTGGAAAAATTTGCTGGCACTGTAGACTTCCCTCCTTGTCCTTACAAGTGAGTGTTATTGAACAACTTTGGCCATACCAGACAGTTATTTTCTAAGTCAGTAGGTACTGCCTGACTAGATTGGGTTTTTGCTGCCTCTGACACCCTGATAATGAAATACATTGTCAAAGTAGTTCTGTCTCAGGCAGAAAATATCAAAAAGGCAACCTGACAATTTCTACATTAATGAAGATATCACATCTGTAAATTGCATTGCGAAACGCTTGTCCCTTGGACTAACAAGTAAAGATCTGGAAGAAGGATGGTGCCCTATGGTGAAAATGTGGCAATGCAACTTCCCTTCTGGAAGTGCATTGGAAGGGGTCACCAGGAAAAAAGGGTTCTCTTATCTTATCTTGTCAGACACCTTCCAATATGTGGATGGTTGTGGATAACGATCGGCATCATCATGCAAAGAGGAAATGCAGTGACGAAATGTTGGGATGATCAAACAAACAAAATATCACTTAAAAGAATGCTAATGGAGACTGGTACACAAATGAAGCAGGCTGATCCCTGCAAAGGCAAATGGTGTGTGGATGGTAGAGAATTTACCATGTGGGTTGACGCAAGTTCTTTAGTGACTGGAGTTACAATGGAATCTGATGGGTCCATTGTCAAAGACGCATGTTGGTTGAGGCTAGAGTCAGATACACAACATATTAATCTCAGTAATTGGATGTTAGAGGAGTCAACTTAGTCAGACAATGAGAGACAAAGACCATACACCTAAAAACAAACTTGCTATGTGTGTATAAATATCTCATGGACATGCTGACAAGCAAAGCTTGGGTGAGCACCAATACTGCAGGTGAAATGTTGATCAGAAGAAGGCTGCAAACCTTCTTGGAACTAGTCAAGGCATTTGCTTTGTCAGTGGATGTTACCCTTGTCAGTTCAAACCAAAACAAGATGGGCATGATTACCAGAGTCCCATGGAGATAGCTGGAAATGAAATATGAAGCCAAAGCTGCAGTGGAATGGAGTTCAGCCACATTAAGAAAATACACCTGCACTGCAGACATTCTGATGTTAGATGAACAACCTACTTTGTTAGGAAGATTGCCCCAGTTAGATCCTGTTTGGAATATCATTCAATTGATCCAGTACCAATCCGATGCCAGACAGAGAAACTGGACACAGCAGGTGTATGGCAAAGAGTGAGGATGGACATCACTCATTATAGAGGTGCCCATTACTTGACCCTCATAAACTGCGGGCCTTCCTGGTTTGCCATTTGGTAACCCCTAGCATGAGAAGTGTCTGCTGCTGTAATCCAGCATCTCACAGCAATCATTCTTGAAAGAGGCCCACTTGAGAAGATCCTGACAGACAATGGTACAGCATTGAACAGCAGGAATTTCAGGACATTTTATGAAGATTTAGGCATCTGCTTGTGATTTTGATGTGTATATGCATCATCTGGAAATGGCATTGTTGAATGCTCATAAAGAACCATAAGGCAGATCACTGCCAAGAAGCAATGCTCTGTTCAGGAAGCAGTGTACTGGTATAGTGTTACACCAAAAGATGGTGTTGAAAGTGAGACTGTTCCAGCCAATGCATTGTACTATGAAGTTTGGATGAAAGGTGTTGATAAGAACGCACCACTGGAGGATGAACCTAGATAGGGAATATATAAAAAAGGAGATTTCATGCTGGTAAAAACATCACTGAATAGATGCATGAGTAAATATAGAAATGGAACAGTGACCAGAATCTTGAGTCCCCAGGCAGTAGAAGGAATACCATGCTGTGCAACAGACCTTCACCATCTCCCTCAAGTAGTAGGAAACCCTGGAGTTTGAGGTCGCCACATCAAGTGATGACGGAATGTCTCTACCAATGGATGATGAGGATGACTATTTGACTGATGGTAACTCTGATAAATTGAGCAGAGGTGATGATAAAGAGGATCAGCAGGTTGTAGCAGAAACTGTTGAAAAGTGAGCCTGTTGTACCAACATTTTGGTGAAGCACCAGACACAAGAGACACAAATATATTACTACAATACACTAAATTTATATCTCATGCATGATGTGACCCCCTTAAAATTAGCTTCAAAATTAGGTCTTCAAAAGTTGCATGATATATGAGTATATATGGTACTCACCATAATGAGACTGACCACAATTTTGATTTTAAAAATGCTACTCTAATTAAAAGAGAAAACAACTAAGGAAAAATGTTTAGAAAGTGTTTTGATTGATAGATTATACCCAGTAAATTTGCATCCAGGATTTTATGTTTCACCATTCATGTCAGATTTTCAATGTGGGATATTTAACTGTTGGAAATATAAACAAAAAGAAAAAGAATCTATCAGGTAGATTACATACGATGTGTTTTGATATTAAAAAATTAAAAAAATTATTTTTAATTTTAAAAATCCCTGTGCTTCTCATTCATGCATACATGTAGTTGCATCATAAACTTGCATGCATAATGTTTTGTCTCACTATGCATTTGTGTGAGTGAGCACACTTGAGTTTATATTTGTATACTGGATAACAAGCACATATAGTAAAGTATCTACATATAACCTCTACAAATTTAATATCACTATAATCATCATTTGAAATTTAGTAATAGGTTCAAAAATATGAATTCTTAAAAAAAAGATTTATGGCCTTACGTGAGTTGATGGCTTCTGTATATTCAGGAGCATGAACAAAGATAATTCGGTCATTTTTCTTGTAAACATTCTCCAAATAATCTGGAAAAATACATAAAGAAATTAAAATCATATATTAACATATAACAGGATTATGTTATTGTTTATATAAATGTTCCCAGCATTATTTTTTGTAAAATGGTAAAGAAAACTTAGAAGCGCCTTTAAAGTTTACTCAACTCTTTATTTTTAAGTGTAAACAATCAAGTAAAATACATGATGTACTAGAATAACCTAAGAAATCGTTCAACAGGATGATGAAGAAATTCTGATGGATGTCCTGCATGGCATGTTTGAAATAACACCACCCACTAACATACCAGAATGCATTGATACATCTACACCAGCTTTGCCTGTATGATTGAGATGTTATTCACCTCAAAAGAGTAAAAGGAAAAGAAAACCTACAGTGTGGTTAAGTCCAGACCCAAAAAAGAGAAAGTATTAGAAAGCTAAACTTTCTAGAGGAAAATTTCAGCTCGTGTGGAGGTGATGTAATGGAATAACCTGTCACCCCCATGAGTAACTACACTATTATTAGTAACTACCTATAAGTAGCGGTAAGTCAATGGACTGCAGGATCTAGCTGGGATATGTTGAGTACAACTCAGACTTCCGTGAGAATTACCAACCTTCCAGTAGTAGCACTCACTACTGGATTGACTTGTAATGATTGTGCACTTAACTGTTACCTTATTTTTTATTGTACTGGTTTTACAATAAACCTTTACTTATTTTATCCACCATATTTGTCAAGTATATATTCCTATTAGCACAGAATATAACAATACATTAAGAAACCTTTTGAAAATTTTAAAAGCTAAGGCACCACATGAACATGAAAGGAACATTGGTCAGCATGTTAACACTTGAATTTCTCTACTTGCTTGGCACAGGTTATTTTTGGACAAGATAGTTACTAACAATGAAAAATAGATTTATTGCAAGAAATCAAAGAATAACCATCACTATTTCAAAATAATGTGTTTGGTGGAACTCAAATGAAATTCTATTTTTTTTAATTATTTCACTCCAAGCAAGATAATAAAGTTGCTAAAATGCAAGGGGAGTTACTGAGTGTGAAAGAATATGAGAAAAAGAAAAGCTTATTAAGGAAAAAGGACAATAAAAGAACAGGAATTAAAAAAAAAATAACATAACAATTGAGATTGCATTTAAATTTTCGAAGATCAAAGTTGGATGCAAGAATTGGGAAGTGAGTTTTGTAAGTGAGAATTATGAGAGAACATAGAACTTAGGTTTACATCTAGCCATGTCAACTGTAAAATGATGATACCTTACTTCCAATCTACCGCATGCACTTAAATTTATAAATTCTAGTTACCAAAGTAGAAAGCTCATCAAAACAATTACTACAAAAATATTTAAAGAAAAGGCACAGGGAAGTAATGTTACAATGTTGGGAAAGTGACTGAAGCCAAGATATCAGGTCATGATCAATAATATTGCTAATTCTTCATTGTTAGTTTATCTGGAAACTCTAAATACATAGAAGACCATATGTGACAGCAATATTCAATGCATAGATGGATGGTAGACTTATAAATGTGTAAGATAGATTCTGACAAGAAAAATTATCTAGCACAACATAGTGAACTGACTTTCCTAGCAGCAGACCTAGCAAATCGATTCAATATAATCTCACCACTCCATGTCAGCAGAAAATGTTAGCCCAAAAAGTTGAAGTGATTCAGTCTCCTGGAAGTTAGCATCAGTCATGCTGATGGAAGACAGAAAGGGTTCTCTCAGATGATTAATAGAGAGCAGTTTCATTTTGGAGGCATTAATACTAACAAACCATTCTTTGCCACAATTAACAACAGAATGTAGGGATTTATGAGATCAATTGCCAATATAAACATATAAAACTGACTTGCTGTTAAGACAGCAGAGATACCAAGTTGAGAACTGATGAAAATTAGGATCAATGTAGGGCCAAGGATAGAGTCCAGGGGGACACCTGCATTAGCACAAAAAGATATAGAAGAGTGGCTGTTCAAGACAACATTAATTTCATGATTTGATAAAGACTGAATCCATTCAAAAATTTGTCCCAAAATACCATAATCTTTCAACTTGTGATGAAGACCAGCATGCAGCAGGCTGCCAAATGCCTTCAAGATACTCAAAGCCCAAGTTTATCTAAAGCTTGATAGACTGTTTCTGGGGCAGGAATTGGCTGGTTAACTTTAATGCCTCAAAAACAAAACTGCTCTCTATTAATCACCACAGAGATCCTTCCCTGCCCCACCATTAGAATGTCTGATGCTCAACTTCTCGAGAACCCCTCTTTGCGACTGCTCAGTCTCACATTGACTGCTGACCTGAGATGGAACAAATACATTGAGTCAATTGCTTCGTCCACCGCAAGGAAAGTTGACTCCCTGTGCCACACCAGGAAATTTTTCTCCCTGGAATTGATCATTCAAATCTACAAATCAAGCATTTGCCCTTGCATGGAGTATTGCTGTCATATATGGTCTGGAGCCCCTTCTGTTTGTCCCAGGGTTCTTGATAAGAACCAGAGACGGATATACAATGTAATTGGCCCTGATCTGGCATCTTGTCTGCAGTCGCTCTCTCATAGATGTGTCGTCGCCTCTGTCTTTTTTACAAATACTTTCATGGTAATTACTCTGATGAGCTGCTTTCGCTGGTTCCAATACTTCATGAATTCAAGCATCCTACGAGGCTGGCATCTCGCTCTCACCCTTTCACTGTTGAAACTGTTAAATGTAGCCATCTCTTCTACTCCAATATTTTCATATCTCGTGCTTCTCGCCTGTGGAACTCCCTTCCCTTCTCCTGTTTCCCTGATAGCTATAATCTCCAACTTTTCAAATGTAATGTCAATCAACATCTTCAGTTGCCTGGATCTATCCACTATCCTTCTCATCCATTCCTCTATCACACCTATTTGCTCTCACTATAAATCCTCTGTAATCCCTTGCGTGCCAGTGGCTTCCCACTTTGCTTGGGATGAAATGATTAAAAAAAAAAAAACTTTTAATGAGAAAAACCATATGGCTCAGCATCATATTAAGAATTCATCCCTTCTGGTCACTACGTCAATGTATGACACTGCGCCGTCAGCCTGTAGTCAACTCCCAGTTGCAGCGCAAAGCTGTAAGTTTTTTCCACCAGTGTTTGGGGTTGACTCCTTGCCGCTGCCACCAGCCCGTGTCCTGGGCGTTCTGGTCATTCCCAGTTCGATACCAACTTGTCGTTCCCAGCTCACTTCCAATGTCTGGTTACCAAAATAAATACTTTGATCTCAAGTCTAACCTATCCACATTGTGATTTTGATCTTAGGTAGATCAAATCAATCAGGCAGTGGGCCATGGTGCAAGCTGAATCCAGGGTAAAGGTGATACCGCACAAGCGTAAGTAAAAGAAAATAATAAAACAACTCAAAAGGTTCAAATATGTTGAGAAGATAACAATTATCTTTATCTGTTGAATACAGGAGTGTGTTTCTCTCTCAGCCTGTTTCTATGGATTCGTCACACTTTTTGCATTTCTTAAGCGAATTATGGTATCTTAAGTCAATCATCAATAAAAATTTGTTTTTGGTAGGAAGACTAAGTTGAGAGGACATGGAAATCTTTCGGTCAGCTTCTGAGAGGCTGGTCTCCAACTGCAACTCAACTCTCCAAACTCGAACTGTTTGGAACTGACTGCAAACCTGAACTCTCCTGACTAGCTGCTTCGAGACGTTCGTTTATAGGGACACAAAGTCGGTGTGGGGGCCTGATGTGGTTTGGGTTGCTTGACAATTCTCAATTCTGAACAAGAATTCTCTTTGTTCTTAGGCTAGGAAAATTAATTACTTCCCATTTTTGGAAGATTAATCACTTTCCATGTCGGGGGTTTCTCAGTCATCCATGAGGGAAGGTCAAAAGAGAATTATCCTCCTAGACTCTTCCTCTCTCACATTGGTATCTCATACCAATCCCCTCAGTGGGTGTTAACAACTTCTCCATATTTCTCATACATTCACCTCCGCCTATCACCCATTCTACCAATGATCTCTCGGCAGCATAGGTGTGGCTAGACCGGCCTTCTTAGAATTATTCCAGAATTTTGTTTACAAAATCCTTTTTTTCTTTTTCCTTTTCCTTCGGCCGAAACATTTACAAATCCCAGATTGCCAATTAATTCTTTATCACATCCCAAATCCACTTAGCCCAGACCTCTACTGACTCATTAATCATTGTCAAAAAAACCCAACACCTGGGTTCTCCGCTAGTCAACTTTTAACAGTTTACCTGAAAATTAAATTTTTTAGTTTTCTCGTGCCTTAAAATTCTGTTATCACCAGATGCTCATTTTTGAGACACTATGTCTGATGTCAACAGTTTGAATAAGCAATAATAATGATCCCCTTTTTGATTTTCCTTCTCATGTCAAGATTCATGCATATACCAGATGGCTTTCCTCGCTGGAACCAGGAATTAAAGTTAAATGATATCTCTGAAAGATAATTAATATCTAGTCTCCAGTGTGGCCTCAGGCTGAAATTCTTTTTATGGTCGCATGCATTGGTTGGCTTTGGTTTTCTTTCAGAATTCTGTTTCATTTGGTGCATCACTCCCTTATCATGACATTAATTAATTTTGACAGAATCACAGTCTTGTTTTTTCTCACGGATTTTATGTCTTTTGCGAAAACTATCTTTCTTTTGTAAATAAAATAAATTCTTCTTTTTAATGTCGCTCAGTCTATCTTTTGATATAGCTCTTTCTTGCCTTAAGTATTTCCCATTTTTAATTTCTATGGTTAATTAGTTAGCCAATTACTATAATTAAATAGTGTTACAATCCTTCCCCTATCTATTTTTTCATATTTGTCATTTTCAAAATGACACCTATTTTTTTCATTTTTGTCATTTTTAAATGCATCATGCATCTGTTCTATGCAATTCTATTCTTCTTTTCCTTTTCACGGTTTCTTTCGTGATTCGTCATTTTCTTTTTCTCTGCTACATGCAATGCAATGTTCTTTTCATTTTCTTTTTCATGTAATTTAAAATTCTTTCTATCTTCTTCTGTTTTACATACAATGTAATGTTCTTTTCATTTTCTTTTTCATGCAATTTTAAAGTTCTTTTCATCTTCTGTTTTACATGCAATGTAATATTCTTTTCATTTCATTCTGTTTTACATGCAATATAATGTTCTTTTCATTTTCTTTTTCATGCAATTTAAAGTGTGTGTGTGTGTGTGCACCTGTGGGTGCATGTGTGTGGATATTAAGGCTTGTTTGTCTTGGTCAATGTTTTTCTCTCTGCTAGAGGAGGTTTTTCCGCCGTACGTGTCAGTTCCAATTTAGCTTGTTCTGTCAGCTTTTCTGCAATATCCTCCTTGATTCTGTATGGGTAAAGAACACTACTCAGCATCTCCCTCTCAAGCTGCTGCAGGCTCATTTGATTACCACGAATTAATTCCCTCCTACTTCTAATTTTCCATACTGCCATACATAGCAACATGAACTTTGTTCTAACCGAATTTAAAGCTATGTATTCCGTTTTCACCTTGTCTCCTTGCCACCATTCACAAACCTTGATCTCTTCTGGGGTAGGGAATAGGTAAATTTATAACCTGGTATATCTCGAATATACTCTCTCTATCCAACAACGGAACAGACATCAAAACTAATAGTCGTCTATTTTCCAACGAGGTCACACGTCCCAGCGCATTATAATATTTCCTCAATTCTTTGGTGGGATCCACTGGCAGTCTTAAATGATGGGGTAACTCGGTCTGTATTCCGAGTAGCACTTCCCTTAAGTGACCCGGATTTACTACGCTTGAGGACAGGTGTCCCAATAACAACATGTCTAATTGCGCTCTTACATGTTCCAGCAAGGTTGTCAACGGCTGACTAGTTTGTCGTACCTTATTCATAATTGTCATTAGTTGGAAATATCTTTGCATAAATCCACTTATTTCCTGTAATTCCATCATTACAGTTTCTGTATCATTAATTACCTATTTTCTCAACCCTGCTAGGTTATTTATTAACCAATTAATTCTGGCTCTATTCTTGGCCTCTTCCAACCTTGTCACATTTAATATTGACACACTCTCTCTTGCCACTTGAGCCAGCGTCCTCTGGTTTATTTCCACTTCTCCCAGTTTTCTTCTTATGAATTTAACATCATCTTCAGTCACTGTTCCAAACAGGACATTTAACGCTCTTCCCACAATCGGAACTACCGATCTCTTTTCTTTCGTCTGTAGTAGCTCTATTTCCTTCAGGTAATTTTGCATGTACCTCCATTGAGCTTCTATCATAGTGGCCTCCGATTCTAGGGAATGTAATAACCTGAGATATCCTTTCTCCTTGGAATAATCTTGCCCTACCTTCAACCGGGCTGCATCCAGCTGCCTTAGCTCATTTCTTAGTTTATTTAACAGCAACTCGTATGGATTTAAATCTATCAAAAATGTGATCAACCATTTCAACCTGGTTATTATTACTTCACTCGTCTTTTTAAAAATGATATTTTGGCTGTGCTTCCAAGCTTCTGTCATCGTCATCATCAGTGTGCCTATCACCAACATCAACCCTTTTATTTTGGTCATTCCTGCAAGGTAATAAGATTCTCTTGTTTTTATTCTTCTTAACCATTCCATCTTGTTCAATTCTTCACTCAACTATTCCATAATTTCTTTTCTAAGTTTGTAACCCTTCAGCTCTTTCCTCCCCTATCTCATAGCAGATCGAATGGTCCGGACATGCGCGCGGGGCTTTCCTCCAAAGGCCGTAACTTCATGACACCACTGCTGGCCAGTTAGCAATGCCAATCTTCTTCGTGAGGTGCAACTCGCGCCTCTATCCCCTCCATCTATATCCATCACAGTCAGCCAGTAGGTTTTTGGATGAGCCAGTGTCATTATCTGTCGACACCAAATACTTCTATTCTTCACAGCCTTCTTTGTTCTACTGAGATTCAGGCTTCTCCACCCCTCTCAATCTCATCTTCAGAGGTAGTTGACATTTAACCTTCTCTCAATGTTCAATTCCTCTTCAGGAGGTGTTTCCTTTCCTTTCCTTTTCTCCTGATTCTTCCTTCTGCTTCGAGTCTGTGCCTTGGACTTGGACTTGGATTACTTCTTGATTCAACGTCTAGATCTCCCTTGTTTCTTAGCCTTTCTCTGAGCTGGGAAACAGGTATCTGATCCTCTTCCTCCTCCCACCAGCTGAGCTCTTCTTCTTGTTTAGGGTGTTTCTCTTTAGAACCCTTGACCACTTGACTGGATTTCCTCGTTTTTCTCTTTCTTTTCTTTGGACATGGGGGCGAGACGGTGACATCACAGGGTCTCCTTTGCACCGATTTAGGCGATGACTGAACGCAGCTGGTCCTCACCGAAGGTTCCAACTCCGTCACTCGGATCGCTTTGTCTAGTCAATATCTTTTCATTTTCTTCGGAATCCTCTTCCGTCTTCACTTCTTCCGGTTCAACTAGAGTTACCTTCCTTGCTCTTGTCTTCTTAAGCCTCAGCTCACTCATTTCTAGGTTAGCTATTTCAGTTTTCTTCAGATCATTGGCATGGGCCCTCTTTGCCTGTCCTGCCACTTACATACGATACTGGACCCGTCTGCTCGACTACCTGGTAGTATGGTTCCCATCTCTAGTCCAGCTTTCCTTCTCCCTGGTGAATTTCATAGTAGACAGGGTCTTCAACCTTCAATTCTACTACCGTTCATTCAGCATTCACTCTCTCATTTCTTCTCTTCTGTGCCCTCTTTATTCTTCTTCTGGCCTGTACAAATATTTTATGCTGTTGCTCCAGCAACAGCTGACGTTGATCTTCCCCCATATACTTTCTTTGGGGCTTCAACAAGTTATCCACAGGCAGGACCACGTCTCTGCCAAATAACATAAAGTATGGCGAAAATCTGAAGGCTTCGTTTACCGTAAACCTCACGGCCGCCAGTGTCTGTGTCAAGTACAGATCCCAATTTCCTGTATTTTCTCTAGCCAGTTTAGCTAACACATCTCCCAAGGTTCTATGAAACCTTTCCACTTTAGCGTTTCCTTGGGGGTGATATGGAGATGATTTATGTGCTCTATATTCAAACCTGTCAGCACTTCTCTCATTATGCTGTTAATATTCTCTGTGCCATTATCAGTGACAAGTTGCACATGGGCGCCATACATTATCAAATCGGCTAGTTTCAGCCTTCTTGTCTGGTACTACAAATGCCTCAGGGCAATATGTTAGTCAATCAATAAAACTCACTATATAGTTATTTCCTCATGCAGTTTCCCCATATCGTCCTGATACATCCATACTCACTTTCTCAAAGGGGAAGCTCGGCACATCCATCCCTTCCAATGGTGCCATTTCCGGCCTTCTACTCTGCGACTGGCACACTACACAACTCCGAACATAATTAGTGACCTCTCCGTACAATTTGGGCCAACAGTACTTTCTCCCTATTAGGTCATATGTTCTATCAATTCCCATGTGCCCCAACCTCTCGTGGCACTGTTCCAATATCTCTGGTCTCAAACATTTGGGCACATACAACTTGGCTTTGACTTCCTCATCTCTACCTGAGAGATAATACAGCCTTTCCTCTATTATTGTATACTTGGTAGTCTCTCCTGCCTCCACCTTTTCTCTAAGGGCAGCTATCTCACTGTCTCCCTGCTCCTTCTCAATTCCTTCTGTCCAGTAAGGATCGGTCATTATCTGTGCATCCCCTTCCTCGTCATGGAGTGATCTTTTAACTTATTGGAGTTAATTATTCCAATTCTATAAGCTTTATCATCTACTCCCTGCTCTACTTTTACAGATCTTTCTTCTAGTTGTTTCAGTATACTTGAGAGTAAATCTGCGCAGGTATTTTCTTTCCCTGCCAAATAATCTATCTTACAGTGGTAGCCACTTAACTTTAGCACCCACTGTTGAATCTTCTTATTATTTGTCCATTCTGCCTGCAGTAGGTACTGCAGGGGTCTGTGGTCTGTCTTTATAGTAAAGACCATACCATTCAAGTAGTAGTCTAGTTTTTGGAGAGCATACATGATAGCATATGCTTCTCTTTCTATTACTGGCCATCTCTGTTGTGTCTCTGAGAGTTTATAAGAGAGAAAGTATATCGGCACTTCCTCTGGTATGCCTGGCACTGGTGCTTCTTTATCGAGACACGGCTGGGTCAGAACTGCTCTTACACACTGCTTACTGGCATCAGTGTATAGCACCATGGGCTTGCTGAGGTCTGTGTACGTCAGCAGTGGAACAGCTGTCAGCTGCTCCTTTAAGATATCAAATGCCCGTTGGCAGTCTCCTGTCCATTTGAACCTAGCGTATTTCTTCGTCAGTGCTACTAGGGGTATGGCAATTCTCGAGAATGGTGGGACAAATCGTCAGTAGTACTCTATAGCACCTATAAACCCTCTTACTTGTCTCACTGACTTAGGTTCTGACATTTCCCTTATGACTTTCACCTTATCCATGTCGAGCTTAATGCCTTCTTTGTTTATAACAAAGCCCAAATATCTAGTCTCATCCTTCAGAAACAGACATTTCGATAATTTCAATTTTAAACCGTGCTTTCTTAGTCTTCCCAACACTTGTTTTAAATTGAAAAAGTGTTGTTCTGAAAATATCAGAATATCATCTAAATATGCCATGGTATAACTCTCAAATACCCCTAACACTATTGACATAAGTTGTTGGAAGATTCCTGGGACATTAGAAAAATCGAATGGCATCACCCTGAACTGAAACAGTCCAAGGTGACATGCAAATGCGGATTTTTCCTTGTCAGCCTCATCAAGGGCTACCTGCCAATACCCAGACCTCAAGTCCAACATGGAGAAGTACTTCGCCTTCCCTAATAATGCCAGTATGTCATCAATTAGTGGCAATGGCACCGCCAAAGGCTTAGATATGGAATTCAGTTTCCTAAAATCCACACAAAAACGGTGCCCACCATCTTTCTTGTTTACTATCACCAATGGAAAGCTCCAAGGGGCAATTGATCTTTCTATCATCCCAGCTTCCAACATCTCTTCTACTGACTCTCCACTTGGGGTCTCTTATGAACTGGTGTTCTATAAGGCTTCAATTTCACAGGGGTGGGGTGATCGCTGGTATCGATCTTTATTTTTACTGTGTGGGTCTGGCCTAATTCCTTATCTGATTTGGCCACCACATCCCGATTATTTCTTAGCAGACCTCCCACTCTGGCCCTAAATTGATCAGGTGACAATATCTCTTCATCTGCTATTCCTTCTGATTGTTCTACGTGTTTCCTTTACTTCTCATTGAATTTCACTCGATTCAGAGTTCATAGGGGTAGTGCCTTTCCTACCTCCTCCTCTCTCTTGACCTTTATCGTCTTGTGGGCCTGGTTCACCATCATAATGGACACTAATTCAGTTGCCTCTACTACTGCCTCACACAGAGTTATCTCATTCTCTTCTGGGCCCTTCCATTCTACAGGGACCAATTCAAGGGTTCCTTTTTCCATTCTCTTCCGTGTCACCAGCCTACCTTTGCCCGACACCACCGCTCTGGGGGGTAGCTTTATATCTTCCTCTACCACTATTGTTATAACTTCTTCCAGTTGACCTCCCAATGGCGTTCTCTCACCATTTACTACCAACACAGTGGGGTTGAACTCTATCCGAGCCCTCTGGCTCTGAAGCCAATCTTCTCTCAAGATTGCTTCCGTACACAGGTTGGGAGTTATGTAGAAGTTCTGGGTACTTCTCAATTTTCCAATTCTCACAAAAAGGATTTTGTAAACAAAATTCTGGAATAATTCTAAGAGGGCCAGTCTAGCCACACCCATGCTGCCAAGAGATCATTGGCTAAATGGTGGCATGGGTGATAGGCGGAGGTGAATGTATGAGAAAGATGGAGAAATTGTTAACGCTCACTGAGGGGATTGGTATGAGATACCTATGTGAGAGAGGAAGAGTCTAGGAGGATAACTCTCCTTTGACCTTCTCTCATGGACGAGGGAGAAACCCCTCAAAATGGAAAGTGATTAATCTTCCAAAAATGGAAAGTAATTAATTTTCCTAGCCTAAGAACAAAGAGAATTCTTGTTCGGAATTGAGAATTGTCAAGGAACTCAAACCACGTCAGTCCCCACACCGAATTTGGGTTGGTGTCCATATAAATGAATGTCTTGAAGCAGTTAGTCAGGAGAGTTTGGGTTTACAGACAGTTTGAGTTTGGAGAGTTGAGTTGGAGTTGGAGACGAGCCTTGCAGAATCTGACCAAAAGATTTCCATGTCCTTTTGACTTAGTCTTCCTACCAAAGGCAAATTTTTATTGACAAACAACTTAAGATACCATAACTTGCTTATGAAATGCAAAAAGTGTCACAAATCCATAGAGACGGGCTGGGAGAGAAACACACTCCTGTATTCAACAGATAGATAAAGATAATTGTTATTTCTCCACATATTTGAACCTCTTGACTTGTTTTATTATTTTCTTTTACTTACGCTTGTGCGGTATCATCTTTACCCCAGATTCAGCTTGCACTATGGCCCGACACCTGATTGATTTGATCTAACTAAGATCAAAATCTGAACATGGATAGGTTAGACTTGAGATCAAAGTATTTACTTCGGTAACCAGACGTTGGAAGTGAGCTGGGAACGACAAGTTGGTATTGAACCGGGAACAACCAGATCAACCGGGATACAGACTGGTGGCAGTGACAAGGAGTCAACCCCAAAACGCTGGTGGAAGAAACCTTACAGCTTCGCGCCGCAACTTGGAGTTGACCACAGGCCGAAGGCACAGTGTCATATATTGACGTCGCGACCAGAGGACGTCACATATTAGTGCTGGACTGCCACCACAACCACCAGTGGGTGTGATATTGGTGCTGTGACCACCGGATTCGACCCTGAACTAACCACTGCCACAGGAGTTGCGGAAAATTTCGACCAGGACAACACACGGCATGTCAAGTAGACAAACAGAAATAGACTAGAGTGCGAACCAAAGGACTTTAATTAATTATAACAATACACTTCCAGACCCTCTAGTACGACAGCCCAGAACCTGAGAAGAACGAGCTGGAAATTGTCTGTCAGGTAGGACACGTTTTTCGGTTAATCTCCCAGGAAGATTATTCCAAGGAGAAAGGATATCTCAGATTATTACATTCCCTAGAATCGGAGACCACTATGATAGGAGCTCAATGGAGGTACATGCAAAATTACCTGAAGGAAATAGAGCTACTACAGACGAAAGAAAATAGATCGGTAGTTCCGATTGTGGGAAAAGCGTTAAATGTCCTGTTTGGAACAGTGACTGAAGATGATGTTCAATTCATAAGAAGAAAACTGGGAGAAGTGGAAATAAACCAGAGGACGCTAGCTCAGGTGGCAAGGGAGAGTGTGTCCATATTAAATGTGACAAGGTTGGAAGAGGCCAAGAATAGTGCCAGAATTAATTGGTTAATAAATAACCAAGCAGGGTTGAGACAATAGGTAATTAATGATACAGAAACTGTAATGATGGAATTACAGGAAATAAGTGGATTTATGCAAAGATATTTCCAACTAATGACAATTATGAATAAGGTACGACAAACTAGTCAACCGTTGACAACCTTGCTGGAACATGTAAGAGCGCAATTAGACATGTTGTTATTGGGACACCTGTCCCCAAGCGTAGTAAATGCGGGTCACTTAAGGGAAGTGCTACTCAGAATACAGACCGAGTTACCCCATCATTACAAAGAAACTAATGAGCATAATGCTACAAACAAACCTCTCAAACATATTAGACAACAAAAATTCACATAAATCTCAAATAGCATGGAAATGAATCTTCAAGAGAACTGCCAGTATAAACAGTTACAGGTCAGAATTAATTTTTACAACTTTTATTATTTGTCCAGCAAACAATATTTTACAGACTCATGTGAGTCTGGGTAAATAATCATAGAAGCTATCGCTTTTAAACAAACAATAAATGTATTAACAAAACATGTTTACCAAAGTGGAAGAAATGAAAGGAATTTCATCACTGAACTTACCAAAAGTTACGCACAATCTTCCACTGACGTCTCTGCAATACTTAGTGCTAGCATTTCAAAACACTAACTGTAATTTTAGTAATTAGTAATTTTTTGTAATTTAGTAATCCTATGAAACTGAATGGCTGACACAGAAAAAGCAGTCATAAAAAAACTTGGGAACCTCTTAGTTTCAAATTATGCACAACAGAAGCTGCCACCTCAAAAGAGAAAAACAACATAGGATATTGACTATGACAATACAAAAAAAAATCTTTATCAACAACAATCACTCAATCAACCAACATCAACACCTCAATACTTAGAGGCCATTTCTAATTCTTGTTGCAACAGAGCAGAAGACATAATGAGATAGCATTCATCTTGGGTACCACCTGTTTGAACTGTTGAAGGGTGATATTTTAGTTATATTAATTCTAGGACAAAGTGCTTGAGGGACAGATTTTATCCATGGGTCCTGTGTAAAATAACTGCTGCTGCACCTGAGAATTTTCAACATATTCTAAACATTATTACTTTTTTTCATTCGATGCAATGTGTGTTTGTATTGGTGCACCTGGACACTGCTGTCCAGTTTCGTGCATTGCACAGTGACGAGAAGAATAAAATACAATTACTACTACATGAGAATTTAGCCTTTGATAGCACATTTTCATGTCCATAAAAGCTTGAACATAAGCTTTCTCTCCATCAAAAATGTGGTAAGTGCCAAATGCTTCTTTGTTTCTACTGGGAATAATATCTGATGATTGAACTTTTACACACACATACACACAATTCCTAATATTAGGTTGGTGCAAAAATAATGACGTAATAATGTCATTTTTTGATGTATTTTTTAACGTCAAAAAACAACATTATTACGTCATTATTTTTGCACCAACCTAATAGTTAAGTTTTTATTGCTTTTCCTTTTCTTTTCAGCTATATTTATAGATCTTTCTTGTTATTTATTTATTAGTTATATATAAATATGTGAAAATATCTGTGTTGAAATTTATTCATTCCATTGTTTTTTACCTACAAATTATGACAACCAATTATTTACATATGAAAATGTGCTTTTAGTTGAAGTAGAACATCTAATTAGTTATTAAGTCATAGGCTGCTGCTGATAGACAAACAGGAAAAAATAAAATCTTAAGTAAATTTATATTTCTTTGATAAGATATTTACTTGACCTCCCCAACAAGGCAGGATGTGACACAAAATCTTTATGTAAGAAGACCATACAGGGTTTTTTCTTTACTTATATTCTTCTTCTTCATGTGCTGTGTTCCCTCAAGACGTAGGCAATTATGGCTTTCCACAACTTGTCTCGTGTAGCTCTTAATAAATTTTTTCTTCCTGTTATTTCTCCTAAACCATATTCCACCATCTATTTATTCAATCCCACTAAGTATGTTATGCATTGTTTTTCTCTGTCTCTTGCTTTCAATTTGTCCTCTGAATATCAGACTTTCCAAGCCCTCATTATGTGCACTAGAAACTTCAACTTTGTTTTTGTTTCCATTTTCTCTAAAACTTTGTCATTGCTCATGGTTTGGTCTATGGTATACTCAGCATCCTTCTGTAGAACCACATTTCTGTTGCTTCAATTCTCTTCTTCATCTTTGAGATTGTCCATCATTCACTGGCATATAAGGTGGACAGATATCATGTAACAGTTTAGTACACTTTTCCTTGTATCTAGCAATTTTTTTCTATTTATTAGTACTCTGCTTATAGCAATGCTCACAAAAAATTAAACAGATTTTGCTATAAAAAAATAGGATATTTATAAAATATAAATTGATCGAAGATTTTTGGTTTTTAAATTATCAAAATCCATCCATAACTTTTTGAAATAAAAGTATTTGAAGTTGAAAAAAAAAACATTTTCCTGAAAATATTGGGTCGACATTTTTGTTTTCATTTGTTTTCCATTTAAAAAAACTATTCAAGATAAAGCAATGAAATTTGGCATGTATATGTAAAATTTGCTGCTGAGTGTCATGAAATAAAGAAGATAGCTCAGCATTTGAGCACCTCATATAAGTTTTAACGAACTGACCCCCTAATTAAATTTGTTTAATTTACAATTGCTTACTCTTACTTCCAGCATTCCTGGCCTTTATGACTTCCGGCTACACATTGATCGCTACTTCCAGCATCTCTCTCTTAACCTACCTGGTTGATCAGTATAACTGGACCTTCTTACAATAGCCATGAACTTCCAGCTACACATAGGTCACTACCTCTGGCTTTCCTGTCAACCTAACTCACCTGGTTTAGGCAGTTGCTGTATACATATCATCCAGATTTTAAACAACCTATTCTGTACACTTCAGTTAAATACTATGGAAGGTTCATCATTGGACTTAACCAGCAAACTATCCGGACATTAACGCAACATTGGCTAATAATTCTTTTACCACTACATCATGGATTTCATCAATGCCTGCACTGGACAGTACAGCTGTTTTGGCCTAGCTTCAAATATCAACTTTTTGTGTTCCCTGTCAATCTAACTCACCTGGTTTAGGAAGTTGCATCTTTATCGTCTAGACTCAAACAACCTATTCTGTACACTTTGGTTAAATACTAAGGAAGGTTCATCATTGGACTTAACCAGCAACTACTCAACTCCAGTACTGAACGTTTAAATTGAACTTACTTCCTTTTTGGCTATATTGTCCAGACTCAAACAACCTATTCTATATACTTCAGTAAAATACTACAGAAGGTTTATCATTTTACTTAACCAGCAACTATTCAACACTTTCACCAGACATTTAAACTCAACTTTCAAACTGTGATTTTTGTGCCAACTGAACTTACTTGAACTTGACTTTTGACATTTAGTCACATCTATATCATCTAGGTTCTTCTAACTGATCAGTATCCTTTCATTTACTTAATTCTTCCTACAATTGATTAATTGATTTCTTCATTTCTTTAATCAAAACACTACTTTTACTTTTGTATATTATTGTAGTCCATCGTTACTCCATCAACATGACCAAGGGCTGACTTTATGTCTTGATGACCTTGATCTTTTCCTCATACGTTGTCACACACACTGCAATTTAAGTTCATTTAGTTTCATGATAAGCCTAATCACTTTTTAGTTCTTTCAATGTCACGAACCTAGATGGAATACACTTTGTGGACATTTTATGCCTTTTATATTTCATAGGACATCTCAATTTATTTTTCTTAAGTTTTTTAGTACTTTGCAGGGCCAGTTAATGTTTACAATTCCTTTCCCTATAATCTGGTGACTTCTCACTAAGCTGAGAGAAATAGGGAGGAGGAGGAGGAAAGATGATTCAAGTCTGCACCGGTGTCAACACAGGCTCTGTATTAAGTTACAGTCCTCTTTTTTTTTGTCTGTTAACTGAATGCTAATTGGTCTTTCCTATCTATTCTTACTTCTAGCACTTTTTCCCCTTTACTATTTCCAGCATTCTTGGCCTTGCTACTACCTTAGACCCTTTCTTCCGGCTACACCATAGTCCCTACTTCTGGCATCACTATTGCAACCTAACTTACTTGGTTGATTGTTATTAATGGACCTGCTTACAACAGCCCTTAATTTCCAGATACACCAATGGTCCCTGCTCCTGACTTTCCTCTTCCCTGGTTTAGGAAATTGCTGCATGCATATCATCCAGATTTCAAACAATCAATTCTGTACACTTCAGTTAAAATACCACAGAAATTTTACCATTGGATTTGATGCAGCACCGGACATTTAATTTGACCAGCAACTATGCAGCACTGGACACTGGACTTTCTTTTCCTTGGCTAATTTCAAATAACCTATTCTGCACACTTCTGTTAAAATACTATGTTCATCACTGGACTTAACCAGCAACTTTTCAACACTTTCACTGGACATGTGAACTTAACTTTCAAACTGGACTTATATGCTAATTTAACCTACAAGGATTCTAGTCTATATTCTAAATTAATTTTGTATTAAATTTTGAATATCCTCATTCTATTGTCCATTTTTGTTTCACCTGTCAGATATCACATCTTTAATTTATAAACATTAGCGGGCCTTCTATGACTATCTTTATTCAGAGGTATAAGCCCCCAGGGGGCAAATACAATATGATGTAAATAAATTTTGTATTAATTTTAGTTTGTCATGTTTTTATTTTTTAAAATGTTGGTGGACCTCCTGTGACTATCTTTATTTGGGTGTACTGGCAATATTATATTGTGCCTGCTCCAGGGGGCCCACTACACCATGCAATTATACACACTTACGTGATGTGAACAACTTTTCAAACACTAATTTCACTGATTTTATTGAATGTAAAAAAAAAAAAAATACTCTGAAAACAAGTCTAGAAAATGTTTACAATTATTACATTAAAAGTAACTAACAGTTATTATTATTACTGAGCACCTGATTTTTTTGGCTTTGGTAAGATTTATATTTTTGAAAAATTTTAAAACAAATTATTTTTCCTACTTAAAAAAAACATGCTGATTCATGAGGTTAATGTAAACATACTAAAGTTATGTTTTAAAAATCAACTAACATTTTTTTTTTTTATAGCAAAGTTTTTTTCTAGTGCAACAATGTATAAGTTATTCACTTAAATTTTGGGGCAATGCCAAAGAAATTTTGCTAAAATCTATCATCTTGGAGTTATCAGCAATAAAAGTATAAAAACTATTTAACCAACCAAACCTGAACATATATTACCTAAAACAGCATTCTTTCCTTGATTTTTAAAGCCAAATTTGACCAAATTCCCACCACTGTCTGCTTTGGAATTGAACTATACTAGCACCTTTTATCGCACTTGACCATAAACGACATTGATAAACTTAGTTAAATTAATTTCCTTACACTTGATGTATGGTTTGACAGGATTTTATGGGTTTATAGTGATTTTAAGAGTGTCTTTCCGATGGATACACCAAAAAATGCTGTTTTAGTGATGTTTTACAAGCAGTTCTTTTGGAATGCAACTTTGGCTATCCCAATACATCTTCGGAATTCAATGTCAAACTTTCCATCCTCTGTTAAAACAATTCCCAGATATTTAAATTTCCACACTTCTTTAATTTTGGTATCTCTGATTTACAATTCACACTTTGGGCACTTCCTTTTCCTGACAGCAATGGATAAATTGTTGTCTAAGTTATGCAAAAATGAAAATAACACTGACATCTCATTTTAACAGATATATTTACCAAAATTACACAAAAATATCTTGAAATACTAAAGAATAAATTTATTCAATAAAATCACCATTGACTACAACCACGGCCTCCAGAATATCCTGCAACTCTTCTGGACGGTCTCCTTGTTTAAGTTGGTGAATGCTGCTATAATCCTTTCCTTCAGTTCATCTTTAGTTTTGATGCTCTCTCAGTTGCACCTGATACATAATAATAAAGGGGGTTGCAGTCTGGGGAGTTAGGTGGCCAGATGTAAGGAGTGATGTGGTCACGGAACTTGTCTGACAGCCATGACTGGGTTCTCCTGCTTGTGTGGCATGATGCAAAGTCCTGTTGCCAGACACGGAGTTTTCCAGCAGAGTGGTCACTCTCTTGACCTGATGGAGGCATAACATCACCATCATTAGTGATCACTTCAAACACTTTCATAATCACCAACCAACTCCTTCTGAATTCTCTGCAGTGTCCTCAGATTAACACCCAAACACTCTGCAATTTTCATATTGAATCTTCCAGTATGAATGCCAAACAGTACAGCAAGCTGTTTCCAAATTTCTGGCAGAGTGAATTGTATCATGGTGGTCTTTTTCTCACAGATGTTGCCAAACTGACCCAACGCAGTCAATAAAATAAAAAAAAAACAAGCATGTGTGAAATTAAAAATATAAAATGGCGACAATTTACTCATTTTATCCTGTATACATATATCAATGTCCTTCTGCATTTGTATTGTTCTTTCTGATAATATTCTGAGCATAAATGCTGCATTCTTTGTTCCAGTGCCTTTGATTAAACTACACTGTTCCTGTTTTATTTTCAGTCTGATTCTGCTGAGTGCTATATTCATCAGAATTCAGATGATAAGTTTTAGGTTGATTGTCCAGTGGAGTCCCCATTCATTTGCACCTGGCTTCTTAGGTAGTGCTATGAAAATAGATCTACTTGGGTATTCCACTGTTGTATATTTCCTTTATTATTTCTGTCTAACATAGATATGCATAAAAAATAAGAGAACTAACAGGAAAGTAACCAGGTAGAAATGAATGTGAACTCCGCCAGACAATCAATCTAATGAGCTACATAACAAAACTCATCATCCAAATTCTGAAGAATAGAGTATGCAGCAGAATCAAGCCAGAGATAGGACAAGAACAGTGTGGGTTTGTCCTTGAACAAGGAATGCAATATTTATGGTCAGAATGTCAACAGAAAGAGCAATACAAATGCAGAAGGACATGTACCTGTGTTTTTTTGACTGCACAAAGGTGTTCAACAAAGTACAGCAAAGATCTGGTAGGGATGCTCAGCAACCTTGATATATTCGGGAAAGACATTAGAAAAATTAACACTCTATATTGGCAGCAAACTGCCTGCATATGGACAGAAAATATAGTTCAGCAGATATACAAAAATAGAAAAGGGTGTAAGACAAGGATGTGTCTTCTCACCAGATTTATTCAACCTATAGTGCAAGGTAATTCTGAGAGAATTAAAAATCCTACCAGGATTCATCATTAGCGGCTACAATATAAGATATACAGATGACACAGTGCAGATAGCAGACACAGAAAGGAAACTACAAAACCTTCTACAGAAGGTAGAAGGGAGAAGAAGGGACTAAGCATAAACTACAAGAAGACAGAATACATGGTCATCAACAAAAAGATGAGCCCAAAATGTAAATTACAGGTCTGGGATACAAAAATCAAGGAGGCACAGAAATGGAAAGTGTGACACTGAGATCCAAAGAGGTATTGGGATGGCTAAAAACACATTCCAAAAGCTAAGCAGGAAAAATTTGTTGGAAACAAAGAAAAGAGTACTGAACTGTTACAAATCTGTCCTCCTGTATGGTAGTGAATGCTGGACAATCTCCTCAAAGATGAAGAAGAGACTTGAAGCAATAGAAATGTAGTTCTACAGAAGCCTGAAGGGGATAGAATATGCTGAACATATGAGCAACAATGTGGTTTTGGAGAGAATCAAAACAAAAAGGAAAATTATACTTAACATCAGGAAGAGGCAGTTGAAATTTCTGGGGCATATAATGAGGAAGGAGGGCTTGGATAATCTGATACTCACAGGACAGATAGATGGAAAAAATGACAGAAGAAAGCAAGATGGTCAGGCAAAGGATCAATCTCAAGGAGTTTAGCCCCCTTTACACTGTTTATGCTAGCACTCACTGCACATGTCACTCCTTACCAAGTGTTGTGGTAGGATCCACCTAATTTGCATAGTGGAATACCGACCATATAAATATGGTTGGTACCGGGAAGGAATGAGCAGATCCAACCAGAGACTCTGCCCGACTGCAACTCAGTCAACACATTCTCCAGGAACTGTCTTCCCAGGAATATACAAAAGACTATATGTAAATATTGTGTACACTTTCTTGTTTCAATACATTTTGTTCTAAGTACATTTTGTGTTGCATTATTATTCCATGCATTAGTCAAGATTCAACAATGGCGACAAGATAGAAAGAACCATACGAAAAAAAAAAGAACCATACGAAAAAAAAAAGAATTAATAATTGATAGCTTTAAACAATTGGGACAAGTCAGTGAAGAACCCAGGCTGAAGAAAAAAAAAATTATTAGTTAAAAGTCCAACATCTAACGGAACGGCGAAGGATTCTGAATTTCTGGATATTTAGAAATCGTTAAAGGACGACTAAGGACTAAAGGACATTCACTCAGAAAAATTTGAAAGGTTTCGTAAACGAATAACTCTGATTTTAAATTGAATAAGTTATCTACGAGTCACCCGTTAAAAAAAAAAAACTGTCCGACTACAAAAACATGCATGGAATTAAAAGGCGCACAAATACACCGTGTCGATTTTGAAAGGTAACGAACTTTTAAAAAATTATTATTTGTTTGCTCAACAATATTTTATAGTGACAAATTTACCTCTGATAATAAAAATCAGGTTTGTCATTGAAATACGCGAACAGAAGTAAAAAAAAAAAAAAAATTACCAAAGTTGATTATCACGGGCTTGAATGTAAAAGCAAGACATAAAATAAAAAAGTCGTAAGTTGTTTCGATTTTTCTGGTCAGCTTATATTATATCCATAGATACACAAATTAAAGGTATATTATTGGTTGCATGAATATTATCAGCTAAAGATGGATTAATTATCCAAAGTCATATCTGAATTATTCAAATCCCAACAGTTAAGTCAGGCTGAATTATTCAAATCCCAGCAAAAATATCAAGAAAAGCAAGAGGAAAAACTTTTAGAAATTCAAGAAAAGCAAGAGGAAAGACTTATAGAAATTCAAAAGTTAATACTGGAGAAATTAAACAACAATCAGGCAAATGAGGGAAATTCTTCATATTCTAATAACACCATATTTAATTCACTGGAAACTTTCAACTATGTGCCAGACAAAGAAAAACCGTTTGAAGCATATTTTAAATGATATGAAGATATTTTCTACACAGACTGTGAAAACTGGTCGAATTCAAAAAAAGTCAGTCTATTACTAAGAAAGCTAGGTACAGCAGAACATAGCAAATTTGTAGATTTTATTCTACCGAGAAGAACAAATGAATTGGAATTCTCGGAAACAGTGAAATTGCTAAAGGAGCTGTTTGGAGCAAATATGTCGCTTTGGCATAAGCGATGGTTATGCATGAATGTCACTAAATCCGACGATCAGGATTATTTAACATATGCATCTATAGTGAATAGACATTGTGACAATTTCAGATTGGCAGAGATTACGGTTGAAGAATTCAAGTGTTTAATTTTTGCTCAAGGACCGGTATCCAGTAAGAGTGCCGAAATAAGACGTAGAGTTTTGTCTAAATTCGAATCTGAACAAAACCTTACCCTGCTGAAAAGTTAGCAGAGGAATGTCAGCGGGCCATAAGTTTAAAGAAAGAGTCTCAAAAAATTGAAGAAGCTGGCATTGCTTATATTAAAAAAATTAAAAAAACAGTCAAATTACCCATCAGAAAAAAATTGGAGTAAAAATTCGGCGTATTTTAAAAATAGACAAGAAAAATTAAATAAGAAGAACGAGGAGAAAAAAAAAGGTTCCACCATATAATTGCAGACGTTGCAACGAAAGACACTGGGAGGTAAATTGCCCATATAGAAATAAGAAATGTTTCGTGTGCCACAAAAAGGGACCCAAAGGATCGTGTTGTAAAACGAAAAAATTCAATAGCCGAATTAGACAAACAAATTCGAATATCAAATCAGATAGAGATTTGAGGAAATATGTGACGACTGAAATATTTAAAAAGAATATCAAATTTCAACTCGATTCGGGTTCAGATTTAACAATAATGAACTATAAAACATGGAAAATTTTAAAAAGGCCTACAATAATGAAGTCAACGAAACGCGCTCGAACGGTAACTGGAAAGGAAATTAACTTCGAAGGCGAGGTTGTACTTCCCATGAAATTGAACGGGATCATTAAAAAAAATAAAGGTTTTCATTCTGAAAAATGGATAAAACTTGATGGGCACAGATTTTATTGAAACATTCGAATTGTGGGATAAACCGTTAAACTCATTCTGCAGAAAAGTAGAAAGTAATACGCAAACAAGACAGGACATTAAAGATGAATTAAAGAAAAAGTTTCTGGAAACCTTCACACCTGGTCTTGGAAGATGTAACAAGTTTGAAGCTAAATTTGAATTAAAGGAAAATACTATGCCAATTTTTAAAAAGAAACGTAACGTGCCTTTCGTAAGTGTAGAGAAAATTAACGAAGAACTTGATAGGTTGGAAAAAATGGGAATTATTTCGAAAGTAGAATCTAATTCATGGGCTGCGCCGATTGTGTGCATAAAAAAGAAATCAAACCAAATCAGAGTCTGCGTTGATTTTTCGACAGGGTTGAACTCGGTAATCAAGGACTACCATTACCCGTTACCGAGTCCGGAGGAGATTTTTAACAAGCTAAATGGTGGAGTTATATTTTCAAAAACCGACTTATCAGATGCCTATCTCCAAATTCCTGTCGAAGAAGAATGTTCGAAATTACTAGGGATAAACACGCATAGAGGGTTATTCAAGTACAACAGGCTTCCTTTTGGTATTAAAGTGGCACCAGCCATTTTTCAACAAGCTATGGACGTCATGTTGAATGATTTAGACTTTGCGTGCACATACTTAGATGACATCATAGTAAGGAGCAAAACCGTCGACAAACATCGAGAGTATCTCAATCAAGTTTTTAAAAAGATTCAGGACTTTGGATTTAAAGTCAAAGAGTCAAAGTGCGAATTTGGTTTGGAGGAAATTAAGTATTTAGGTCACATAATCAACAAAAATGGCAGATATCCAGATCCAGAAAGGTCCACTGCGATTAGAGACATGCCGACGCCCACTAATGTGGCGATGCTACAGAGTTTTCTGGGGCTCGCAAATTATTATCAAGCGTTCATTAAAGGAATGTACAATCTAAGGGCTCCGTTGAATGAACTACTAAAAAAAGACAAGGCATGGGAATGGATGGTAGAATGTCAGAAAGCCTTTGATGAAATAAAGAAAATGCTTACATCAGACCTCTTTTTAACCCATTACAATCCAAAACTTGATATTGTAGTGGCAAGTGACGCCAGTTCATATGGGATAGGAGCGTGTATTCAACACATAATGCCAGATGGTTCTAGAAAACCAATTGCACATGCTTCGAGAACTTTACTCCCAGGAGAAAGAAGTTACTCACAGATAGAAAAAGAGGCGCTGAGTATCATTTTTGCCATAACAAAATTTCACAGATACATCCACGGCAGACATTTTATTCTTGAAACGGATCATAAACCTCTGATCACTATTTTTGGTTCGAAGAAAGGGTTACCCGTGTATACGGCAAATTGTCTGTTGAGATGGGGAACCATTCTTCTCAATTATGATTTTCACATAAAGCACCTATCATCCAAAAATATAATTCATGCGGATAGCTTATCAAGACTCGTACTGAGTCAAGAAGAAAGATTCGAAGAATCAATTATTGCAAATATCAGAGCAGATTATGAGATGAAGAGCATGGTAAACAACATTTTAAGAGAGCTACCGGTTACATCAAAGGAAATCAAAAAAGAAGTTGAAAGCGATGATTTCATTTTAGAAATAAAAAGCAAAATGGTAGCAAATGACCAAAAAGTGCAGGAGATTTATTCAATTTGTGACGGAGTTTTATTATATGGTGAGAGAGTAGTAGTACCAAAAAAGTTGCAGAAAAGAATACTACGGGACTTTCATATGGGTCACCCGGGGATTAATAGAACAAAAAGCTTAATGCGAAGCTTTGTATATTGGAAAGGAATGGATGTGGATATCGCAAACATGGTTCAGCGATGTAAAGGGTGTGCGTTAGCAGCTAAGGCACAACCTATAGTACACAAACCATGGCCCAAGATGGATCATCCGTGGACAAGATTACACATTGATTTCACTGGTCCAGTAGAAGATTATTACTACTTAATAGTGGTAGATAGTTTTACAAAATGGCCGGAAGTACTACGCTGCAAAAAGCCTACGTCCAATACCACAACAACCTTTTTGCATGAACTATTTGCACGGTTTGGTGTGCCAGAGTGTATTGTGAGTGACAATGGTACACAATTCACTTCTGAAGAATTTAAGGAATTTTGTGAGTTATATCAAATTAACCACATAACGACACCACCGTATCATCCGAGGTCCAATGGACTCGCAGAAAGATTTGTCGATACTTTAAAGCGCGCGCTGAAGAAAGCCTCGGGAGTTCCAACGGAAAAGGCGCTTCAGCAATTCCTACAGGTATACAGAATTATGCCAAACCAGAGAACACACTCAAACATGGCACCAGCTGAACTAATGTTTGCTAGGAAAGTTAAGTCAGTGTTTGACAAGCTTTTGCCAGGAAAAAATAGAGTAAAGAATACTATGTATACAGCGAGAAAAAGATACACTTCCGGAGAGAAGGTGTTTTTCAAGTGCTACAAAAACAACGTTGAGTTCTGGGAGCGAGGCATAGTGGACAAGAGAATCGGTGACCTGATTTACATAATTAAAGGGCCGAAGAATACTCATAAAAGGCACCAGAACCAACTTAAAAAAATGTTACGTTCTAGAGCATGAAGAGAGTATACCGGATGAGGAGGAAGATCCCATTGATGTAATGTATGATATGTTTCAAGTAGAACCTCCGCAGAATATTCCTGAACCGAGAAGATCCGGTAGGAAACGAAAGTTCACGGAACCATTGGATGTGAATCCAAAACGGAAAAAATATTAAAAGTATGCAAATGGATCTACAAAGAAATAGCCATAATCATCAACCCATATAGGAAGCCAGTTTGAAATCCAAAAGGGATTCCAAGGCTTGGGAGGGGGGTGTTGTGATAGGATCACCTAATTTGCATAGTGGAGTACCGACCATATAAATATGGTTGGTACCGGGAAGGAATGAGGAGATCCAACCAGAGACTCTGCCCGACTGTGACTCAGTCAACACATTCTCCAGGAACGGTCTTTCCAGGAATATACAAAAGACTATATGTAAATATTGTGTACACTTTCTTGTTTCAATACATTTTGTTCTAAGTACATTTTGTGTTGCATTATTATTCCATGCATTAGTCAAGTTTCAACACCAAGCAAGGTGTTAATTCCAGTAGACTTAATCCCCTTCACTCTTTGGGTTTCAGATTTTGTTTGTTAAATGCCGCATTTCATCAGATTGATAATGGAGTGATTTCTCAATGCCTTCTCCACAGTGGTTTATTGAGACACCACCTTTAGTTCACTGGCTATTGACTCATCAAGAGTTCTGCCTTTTGTTCGGTCTTATTTTTCATTTCTTGAAGTGGAGTAGCTGGTTTAGTTGCCAGCCCTCTGACAGTAACATACATACTTACCTGCAGAGATCTGTGTGTGTGTGTGTGTGTAAAAATTGACTTTTCAGTTAACACTGAAAGAGGGTGTCATTTTTAATATTTGATTGCAACCAAAAGTTTCCAGTGGTAGTCAGAAGCTTGAAATTTTTATATTTATATTTTTTCCTATTCTAGCAAGTGGTGGTGGTAAAAGGGGAGAGGCATATCTATACATGTATATTGTTTCACTTTTTTATTCTTATTAAGTTTTAACTTATACTAAGTTGCAATAACTCTTATTATCTTAAGAAAGACACATACTAATTTTTATTCATCACAATTAATGTATATCATCACTACAACATATGACATGATGTTAGAAGTATAACAGTACCATACATATCTACTTGAAAAATTTCTGTATGAATAATGTAAATAAATTGCACTGTTGAATTTTATATCTACTTGTTCAAAGTTTCTTTAGTTTCAATTCTGACAAACTAAATGAAACCAATTTTAGCTATGTATTCTTTACATTTGGTGGCAAGAACAGGGAGTATATCCATCATTAATATCAGTTTTTTAGCTGATTTACATTCGTCACTTTACAGTGATTTATTGTAATCATATTTATGATATAACAGCAACTAGCATTAAATTAAAATGAACTTCATAATAATATTTCCAAATATAAAAGTAGACATTGAAGTCAACACCTAGAGGGGACAGTCTGTTTTATGCTAAATGCAATTGTCAGGCCATATTTTTATATATTAATTAACCCTTTAGCACAGATTACTTTTTTTTCTTTCATGGCTGATACCTCCAGTATCCCAATAGTATTTTTAGGAAACAAAAAACTGGTATTATATACAGAAATTAAGATATTTAAGATCAAAAGGGTTAAAAGTTGCAATAAGGTAGTCATTATTCAAGTATAAACATTATTTTTCATATTACTCAAATGTTCCTAATAGGCTCACACCTTTTAAAAACAGCATTAATGCTTAAGAATGAGTAAAATGAACTTTAACATTTCATTTGTAACTCTTATGTACTCCTCACCCTGTTGTGTTAATGGCATGAAATTAATTACGTGAGGTTTATAACAATTGAAAATATAATTTTCTTTTTCCTATCAACAAGCAACATTCAAAAAAATTTAGTAAAACATGTGATGAGGAAAAAGTAAAATTTTCATACTGTATATTTTTCATTTCAATTTTATGTAACCAGCAGAGTTGATTTCTATTTCATGATATAGATGTTGATGTCATTATAGTTTTCATATTTTAATTAAAAAATTCATGTGAGTATTTTTTTCAATCATCTTCAGCTAATGTTTTTTTTAATAAACGGAAATGTGAAACATTGAAAATTAAAAATGTTATGGTTTAATAATTCACATTGTGGTTGTAATTTGTGAAATAATTATATAGAAATTAAAAAGATATGCAGGCTGTTATAAAACTGGTTTGTTTCTGTTGATTTATTTTAATTTAGATAAAATATAATTTATCAGAAATTATCATCATATTTGTTGCAGAGTACCAGAGCAAACCTGCAAGATGGACTGATCGAAAAAGAAAAATAGCACACTCTCTTACTGAGAGAGTGGAAAGTTGAGAAGAACTGAGGTGAAATTAACCATTATTCCAGTAGACTGTGTTCTCAACTGTTAGTACCATATTATTTTTCAAAATAAATTACGACAACTTTTTGTGTGTATCAAATCCATTCAAGTTTCAACATTTGATAATGAGGGATTCGAAATTTACAGTGGATACCAATATTTGTACAATGAAATATTTGAATGTTAATACCAACACAGACTGAGGATTCGAGTGTAAAAATTTATAGTCATATACCAAGAAATTATTTGGCGACTACTCAACCTTGGATTAATTCCAAGTCAGACATGTAAAAATAAATAAGAATTTAATGTAGTTTTAGTTAATTTTTCTCTCTATAAAGAAACATGGAGGATTTTAAAGTGGCAATGTTGGAATTTATGAGGACCCAGCAGAAACAAAATGAATAGTTGGAAGAACAACAACGTTTGGACCAGGAATGGTTCAAAAAATGTTTGAATTGTTAGGGTTAAAAAAGGAAAAAGAGCAAGGCAACGCAAATTCTTTTTTTCAGGATTCAGTAAAAGGTCCTGAAGAGGAGGTAACTTTGCTGTGTATTTTCACCATTATGAAGAGCTCTTTCAAAAATATTGCACTACATGGCTGGAAAATAAATCCTTGTTATGGCTGGGGACAGATTCATTATCACAAGGAATGTCCATTTAGAAAAAAAAAATGCTTTAGTTGTAGCAAAAAAAGGACACAAGCATACAGATTGCAATAAACCCAAAAGTAAAAAGAGGTCAAAAATGGAAAAGACAGTTAACTCAACTTCAATGGAAAACAAAGGAAGAAAAGTGATAAAAAAACTTTGTGAATGTACAGATGAACAAGAAAAATGTTAAATTCCAAATGAAAACCAGTTCAGATCTGACACTGACAAATGAATAAACTTGGAAAAAAATTAGCAGTTCATTTTATTGATCACGAAAAGAATTACGCATAGTATTACTGGAAATAAACTAAATTTTGAAGGAGAATTTTACATGAATGTGACATTTATGGGAGTAACTACAAAAGTAAAAGGATTCATTATGAAATGGACATGGTATATGTTCGGTATGGACTGGACTGAATCATTCAATCTTCTCAACCAACCAATTAATTTGTTCTGCTGTAGTGGCTGTGTTAATTCAGAGTGGAAAAATTAAATAATGAATTAATGATAAAATTTCCTGAAATTTTTTCTGAGGGTCTTGGCAGGTGCACTAGAGCTAAAGTGACATTCAAACTGAGAGATAATGTGACACCTATATTTAGACTAAAAAAAAGTACTTCTTGTAGCAAAAGTTTCCATTAGTAAAGAGTTGGACTGTTTAGAAAAAATTGGTGTGTTAAGCAAAATGAACTACAGTGCGAGTTCCCAAAAAGGGATTCCTACACATACGACAATTTGACTTCAGAGATGGAGAACAATATTATTAAATTATAATTTTAAGATGGAATTCCTTCCATCAAAGAGGTTGGGTCATGAAGATGGGTTATCCAGGCTAATCATCAAACTATGTGATCCATTAAAGTAAACTGTGATAGCAGCATAAAAATAGAAATGAAAATAAAAAGTGTGCTATGCAACATCATATGGGAATTATCTGTGACACTCGGGGGAACCAAGATCAAAGAAAAAATAGACAAGTATATCACAGAAAAAAAGAAGCAAATTAGTAGCCAACATTACAAAAAGAAGGATGATGAAAATTTTTTTTTATCTGTGATGTTATATTAATGTACAGTGGACATGTGGTAATACTGGAGGCACTAAAAAAAGAATACTTAAAGATTTTCATACCTGTACATGTAGTGGTATGATAAAATTTTTGCATGAACTTTTTGCAAGATTCAGTGTTCCAGATATGATTGTGTCAGACAATGGCATGTAATTCACAGCAAAAAGTTCAAAGATTCTTGTAATTTTTTCAATTGTACATTTGACTACCACACCGTATTACCCATGATCTAATGGCCAAGCAGAATGATTTGTGCATACTTTCAAGCGAGTATTGAAAAAGTCAGATGGAAATGAATCAGTTGACGAGATACTACAATTCTTTATATATATACAATGAGGAGTATATTGGGTGACACCAAACCCAGGTACAAATTTGGGGTTGTCACCAGAAGAATTATTGCAGAATAAATGTTCACAAGAAAAATAAAATTGGCATTCAACAAGCTGTTACCAAAGGAAAATAAAAAAGAAATTATAAAGAAAACAATTACAAAATCCTATACACCAAGAGAAAAGATATTTTTCAAAGAATATAGGTATAGTAAAGAGTCCTGGAATGCTGGTGTCATAGATAATTACATCAGGAGATTGATGTACATAATTAAAGACCAAAAAAAAGACAGTTAAGAGACAGCACAACCAGATAAGGAAAAGGTACTTGGATGATATGAATAACCAAAAGGAAAAGCCGATGCAGGTTATTTATGACCTATTTGAGGTACCAATGCCTTTAGTAGCTCCAGAGAGATGTTTGAGTAAACAAAAAAGGAAATTGTCAGGGATTATACAAATAAACCGATAAAGACTACTTCCAGAGGAAGTAGTAAAATTAAAAAAAGGGATGTTGTAGAGTAGCGGAGTACCCCAACAAAATGCACAGATCTAAAAAGATAAATAACACTGGCTCTTACAGAGAGAGTGGAAAGTTGAACAGAACTGAGGTGAAGTTCACAATTAACTGTTATTCCAGTAGACTGTGTTCTCAACTGTTAGTACTGTATTATTCTTTGGAATAAATTAATACCACTTTTTATATGTGTATCGACTTATCCATTCACAATACAACAATATTTAATATATGTTGATATCATGTTTTATTTTGAAGTGAAATGTATGTAAAAATAATTTGAACAGGATTTGAAAATCTTTTTTTTTTTTAATATATGGAAAAAATTCTTATTTAATTTGTGAATACCTAGAAATATTAAGCATAAAATCTGCAAGAATAGAATATAGAGCCAGATAAACACTTTAAGGGTGTAAAAAATATTCTCGCTAATAAAATAGGTCTTCTCCTATTTTGAAACAAGAGTGTTTTGTCAAAAAGGTTTTATTTCTGAGGGTATTTTGTCTCATGGAAGTTTTTCTGAAATCCCATCTTATACATGTTAAATAAATCTTTGAACTGGAAGGCTTATGTATCGACATTACTACATATCATCAACTCCAGTTTACTAATATGTCGGTACCTCCGAAAAAGAAGACGTGATATTTAAAATGTATTTTAAAATGAAAAATCTTGAAGCTTTTATTTTACTTTTAATTCCAAGTTAATAGATTAAATTTAATATTTCCAATACATTGCTGTATTTCAAAATGAATTTAAATTGATTGGAATGTTTTTTTTCTGATTATCAGTAAAATCAATGAAATCTTCCATACTGGCAAATCAATCAACACAACATAATTCTCTTTATTAAAAAATCTTTCAAAAATACAGTGTACTTTTCTGAAACATTATTTGAGAAAAATTAGCTGATTTAAAGTTTAATTTATCTGATTTGAAACAAATATTAATTTAAAATATCACAGGAAAGCCTTTTTTAACATGGATGTGGGTGTTTTGGCACATTTATCGACAGACTAATGTTTTGTGAAATTTAAGTCAGGCGCTATAATTGTAATAAAACATTTTTATAAAATTTCTTTTAACTACCATGTAATAATAAGCATTCTAATATTTTATTCAATTTTAGGTACTTTGGCTTTATAGTTTTACTTATAAAGATGCTTGTTGAGGAAATCTTAGAAAATTACCAATAAATTTAAAATTTACTATAGTTACTGCACTTAATTTCTGATCATGTTATGTGTAGACATCAATATCAACAACGGTGACCCCATCACAGTCAGTGTGTTGGTCGTGGACAGCGCGTTATTAGGTTTTGATCTGCTCCTTGGGATGGACATTATTATGGAGCTGGGCGGCATACGCATCACAGAGGCAGGTGAAGTCAAGTTTTCTGATCCGCCTATTTGTGCAGCTTTGAGGATCAACGAACCCGACTTTAGCGCAGAGTTTGTCCAAAGGACGAAGACATGGACAGCACTGTGGAAATGGTCAGAAAATAACCCACCAGAAAAGCTCCATAACCGAGTGTCAGAATATTCGGTGCCCGACTGTATCAAGGAAGAATACCAGTGCGAATTGCAGGTGTGGCTGAACAATGGATGGCTGACTCCGTATCCCAAGAAAGAGCTTGGTCCTCCAAGAGGCCTCATCCCATTGATGGCCGTGGTACAGATGAACAAGGGAAAAGTGCGCCCTGTACTAGATTATAGAGAACTGAATGAACATGTAGACACATACATGGCTCATGCTGATGTGTGTGCACAAAAATTGAGAGAATGGAGAAGACAGGGGTCCAATGTCTCTGTGATTGACCTTTGAAAGGCCTACTTGCACCGGTCACTGTGGCCATTTCAGATGGTGATCCTTAATGGGAGGAGATACTGCTTAACGTGAATGGGATTCAGGCTCAATGTGGCACAGGTGAGAAAGCATCTTGCAGACTTTGGGCTCGAGTGCAAGAACCCAGAACGAATGTAGGAAAGTGCTCGTGTGCTCGGCTTGCAGGTCTGGGGGGAGCACGACATGCTTTACTGGAAACATGGAAGCGAGCTCCCAGACATTCCCAAACACATGACACAACACAGCGTGTTCTCATTATGTGGAAAGCTGGTGGGACATTTTGCTGTGGGGGGTTGGATCCACATTGCAACTGCATTTATTAAACGTAGGGTGACTGCTGTCACTTTTGACTGGGATGACAAAACAGATGATGCTCTCCTTAGACACATAATAGCGGAAGTCATTACCAGGGTGTATCCCCGTACGTGGTAAATGGTGCGTTGGCAGATGTGAATTTGATGTCTGGGTCGATGTGAGCTCCCTTGCAACAGGAGTGTGTCTTGAAATAGATGAAATTGTTGTGGAAGATGCCTGTTGGTTGCATCCCGAGAAGAATACACAACATATCAACCTATCAGAATTAGACGCCGTTATCAAAGGAGGAACCGCGGCCCTTCAATGGAATGCAAAGGTGTTGCATTTATTCACAGATTCCGCATGTGTGCATGAGTAGATAGCAGACACTCTTACGGGGAAGACCAGGATACGTACAAAGGCTGCAAGTGAAATGCTCATTCAAAGGTGGCTAGACACACTGGGAAAGTTGGTAAGTGAGTACAACTTATCAGTAGATATACAGCTGGTCAGATCAAATTGGAACAAGGCAGATACTTTAACAAGGGTACCCAAGAGATGGCTTGACGCTGTTAAGAAAGAGGTAGAGCTGGTAGGACATGTGTGTGCAACATCAGCAAGTGACCGTAATTCAGATTTACTAAAATCTATACATTGCCAAAGTGGACATCCCGGTTTAAAACAGACCCTATATTTTGTGAGGCAGATTGATCCCTCCATATCCAAAGCTGTTGTCAGGGCAGTGGTCAGAGAATACAAGGAGTGTCAGTTCATCGACCCAGCACCTGTGCAATGGCCAAAAGGACAACTGAGTGTGAGCAAAGTTATTTAGGACCGATTTAGTACAAATACAAGCCTCCACTGTGAAATAACTCCACAACACTTGGTTCACTATTTGGTGATGTCTGCATCAACAGGATTCTGCAAGCGCGATTGACCTCTTGCGGGCGTTGTTCTTTCAACGTGGACCTCCAACGGAACTCCTCACTGACAACAACACTGCATTCCGCAGTGGGCTATTTAAAGATTTTGGGGATTCGTGGGGAGTACACCTAAGATTTCGCTGCACATATGTCCCATCAGGAAATGGCATAATCAAGCGATGTCATTGGAGCATCAAGAGAATAGCTGTTAGAAAGCAGTGTTCCATGATGGAGGCGGTGTATTGGCACAACATTACCCCTAAAGACAATAATGTATCACCCTCAACTGCACCAGCCAACATGATTTACCAGTACAAAGTCCGGTTAAGAGGCATTGACGTGATGCGTTCAACTGAACGTATAAAAGAACGAGCACCGTATGACCTGGGCGATCGCGTGTGCGTGAAGGCTCCATATAGCCAGTGTACAACTCGGTACCAGGTGGGGCATGTCACTGAAATAAGAAACTCACACTCTGTGCTGGTTGATGGAATACCAAGACGTGTAAAGGACTTGCATCGCTATGTAGATTCAGATACTTCAACAAGTGACACTAGCAGTGAGTGCTCAGGAAATGAATGAATAATAACCATCGGAGGTAGGGCTAGCACCTCTTCAGATGGCGAAGACTGTGCATGAGGTTGTCAGATTGGAAGAATCCTCAGAAGACAAGTCTTCAGAACATTCATTAGATTGCAAAGACTATGCCTGAGATTGTCAGATCAGAAGAATCCTCAGAAGATGAGTCTTCAGAACATACCACACTATCCCTTCCAACAGTCGCCCTGCTCTGGAGAAGCTCAAGAATAAAGAGGCCCGCCCCCAAGTGTCACTTATGTGACAGGGGAGTGTAGTAAAAGTGATAATCAGTTACCCCGAAAAAAAAGTTCATGTTCTGTGTGCAATCTTTATTACCAAAAAAGTAGTTGGCAAAAATCTACTTCAATGACTAGTATCTATGCTAATGTTCTCCCCTCCCCTAAATGGCGTAACCAATCAGAAAGATCTCTCGATGAACCAAAGCCGTTGTTTTTCGCTTATAAAGGCAGAAGATTTTCTGAGCTGGTGAGCCAACACGCATTTTTGCTCGTGAGAAGTGAAGGTTGGATGTGTGACCCCATTTTGTTGTTTCTACTTTGCTTGTTGGACTGTTACGACGGGCTTTCATTTGAACTGCGATTTGGCTACAAGTGTTGCGGTCAAGAAACAGAAGAAATCTATTGCAGTTGCTACTATAAGTTGACAGTCTTTTCTTTTCTTTACTACAACAATTTAGAAAAATCAGCACATTTATACACACACACTCACAAAAAGTTATTGGCTGAGTTGTATTAAGTTTTTCCATTTATGATTAGTAAATATAGTTTTTACTTCATGTAAATAAATGACTTGAGCAGTATGTAATACAGAATTTTAAAACTTTATATAATTTTCATTAAAATTTTAAAAAATTCATTATTCATTGAAAATATTTTCTTTCGTAAGAAAGTATTCATAATAATATATTTTATTCATAAAAGCAATTAAAAGTTTTTCTAATCAAATAATGTTTTAGTGTTATTGCATTTTTTATTTTACCATTCAGAGCAGATTTTCTGTAACTGGGGGTCCTGTTTGACAACAGAATTTGATGATTTACATTCTCCAACGACTTGTCCTTATAACTAATATAAACACTAAGAACAATAAAAAATTTCATAAAATTAAATAAGTGGTGGGTCACAGATGTTAAAAAAGAAACCTTTCAAAAATTAATATCTAAATAAGTTCTGAAATTTTCATTAAAATCCGATGATTATCTGATTTTTTCCAAAATTTTGAAAGTCCTTAAAAGAATAAAAAATGTAATCTTTATATAAAAAAAATCCTTTGGTCTATCCTCTTAATAATAACACAAAGATTTTGATGATAAAACTTTGCTTTTAAGTTATGGATATTTTTTTATCATTCTCATTTTTTAGCAAATCTAACATGTAGGAAATCTAACATGTAAGAAATATTTGGAGAAATTTGACTTGTAAAATTATAGGAAAAAATAAAATTTTATTCACAACATATTAAGTTATTTTGATGGCATTGTACAATAGGCACTACAATGAAAAATAATAATTGTTTTTTTTTTCATACTCCAGGACATGATTGTTATTTTTTTTTAATTAAATTTTATAAAAGTTATAAGGAATTCCGTTTTCTATATGATTCTTTTTTTAATCATTTCACCAGATATGGCAGCAGTATTGAATGCTTGGATGAATGATAGGTTTATAAATGTGCAAGATGGATTCTGAAGAGAAAACTTGTCTGACACAATTATCTGAACCAACTTTCATAGAAGTAGACTTAGCAATTGATTCAATATAATCTTTCTACTTCATGTCAGCAGAAAACATGAGCCCTATAAGGTGCAAAGAGTTGCTTTCCTGGGGGTTAGCAACAACCATGCTGATGGCAGACAGAAAAATTTCTCTATAGTAAAATTTCTGCAGTAGATAACAACAGTTCAAATTGACTAAGTATTAGTTCTTTTTCAGTACAGAACTGCCAGTAATCTCTAGAAACAAACTTGTGAGAGGCTATACAGTTTTTCATTCTACATGCTTACTACACTCATTACAAGCAGTGACAAAGTGATGTCTGTTATAATTGGACTTTTCACTCTGATATAGCCAGAAGTGATTACTATGAGTTATAATAGCTGAACAGTGGCATATCTCTCAACAGGATGATTAAAAATATCATTCCAAGGGTCATTGTGAAGAAAATCACAAAATGTCACAATCAGTGTGTGGATAACAGAAAGATATTCTGTTAATAGTGGATTCTTGCCTGCTAGGAGAGTGGAAAGAGATATCTATAGACATTCCATGTGGGGCAGGACTGCATGCCCTGTCCCTCAGCTGATGCAGGAGAGGCTGCAATGGCAAAGTAGGAGCGACAGCAGGCAACCTTGATGAACTGAGTATGACAGTGCAAAAGCCCTCGATTGTTTACCTTTACATACCACAGTGAGAGAGTGATACAGCAGGCTGGTCTATTTGCAGAAGTCAAGTTTGAATCATGTAGACTGCAGGACAGCCACCAGGTACCGATGGTCAACCCTGTTGGACTTCTTGTTCTGATCCATACTGATGAGTGCAGCTTTATTGTCATCTTCTAAAACTTTTAGGAGCATGTGAATCAAATGCACATTGCTATAAATTGTTTAGCCCTTCACAGCACAAGTCTGCTTCAGCCCCAACAGAATCTCAATAACTGACTGCAAAGACTTTGCCAGGATATTGGCCAAAATCTTTAACTCTGTCTTTAGCAGAGTTATGAACCTTGTAATCATCTAAATCCCAACCACCATGCTTGCCCTTTTTCAACAGTATGATCACACCCCTGGAGATCCAATTGGGGCAGGACTCCTGCTGGAACCAGTTGTTGAACACAACTATCAAAATTGGAACAAACATGTGTGACAGCCTCAAGTACAATTTATAGGGCAGACCATCCAGTTCGGGAGATTTGCCACTGTTGAACCACTTTGATGCCAAGTGGATTTCAACCACTGTGTTCCAACCCTTATAAACAGCCATTTCAGTCAACAAAAGTCAGATGAATAACTGTAATACTCTTTGTCACAGAGACCAGGCCACTGGTAAATCAGTTGTGGAAATGCTGTCAAAACACCTCCCATCTGAGGTTGAACTGCCAAATCTAGCAATCAGAACCTTGACATATTTCTTCCTTACACAATTCTGCACATTTCTCAAGGGCCTGCTCAGCTAGGCCTATATCTAGGGAAATCCCTCCAAACTTTGCCCAGGCCTGACTATTACTAAGTACCTTCACCTTCTTAGCTAGGGTAAGTTGTCAGCTAAATTTGGTGGTGAAAGACCTAAAACCTAAACCTCTCCCATCACTTATTCCCAGTAAGTGATCCCACTAACTCCTGCTACACTAAAGTAGTCAACTGTTACTGTAAGTTCCTCTTGTCAGTAAGGACAAGTTGAACTTCCAGTGTCCAGTCATTCTATCCAGGTAGTTGACTTTCTGAGTAGATAGCCAATTATGAACCCACATCTCCTGCTCACGCTGATTGGTCTCATCAATAGATACTAGGTCAAACTTGCCAATCAGATTGACCAGGCTACAATCATGCAATTTCCTGCTAGCTCCCCACCTCCTATCTAACTTGGGGTCCAGGATGGCATTCAAGTTCCCCATTAAGATTAAGGTGTGCCGGATCCACTAAGAATGGCCCCCAACTAATGGAAAAATGAACAACACTCCATCTGATCATTCAATGACCCAATGCAAACTATTTTCACAGCAATATTGGCCACGATCAACTGGTCCCCTGTATCAGTATAGATTTGGTCCACCTTCATGCCCAGGGTATGCTTAACCAGCAAGAAACACCTTTGGCCAGCCAGTCCCCATATGCTGAATAGACAACAAAGTTACAGACAATACACAAGCATTGACATTGCAAACAAAGTGAGTCTCCTGGATTGCAGCCACATCCACACTAAAGGACAAGAGGTCACAAAGCAAGTGGGCAGCCATATTCAAGCATGCCAGCTTGATATTCATTTTTCAAAAGGCACAAACTGTCTGAAAAACTGTCCTATGCTCCCAGAGCCCACATTGGATGTAATCCATCTATCTAGGACAATCTTGCCAACATCTGTGTGGAATGTTAATTTTAGGGCCTTATATAACAAGGAGGGAGCAACACCGGCACACTCCTAGAACAATTTTTTCTAATTTGTAGAGCTCAGGAGACTCCACTTGAGCTGTCCTGAGCTTGGAAAAGGACTCTATTGAAGCAGACATATCATGCAGCCAGACTTCTGGATTATTGTTGTTACCCCAGCAACTTTACTGAAGTTCCTGGGGTCCTCCATGAGTTTAAACAAAGTCCTCAAGAGGGCCTTCCTCTGAGAAGAAAGGTTCTTCTTGAGGGCCTCCTGGTCCACTCTCAAAATTTCTATTAGAAGTGGGGAGGCTCCTTACCTTACTGGCATAAGTTTCTACCTTTTTCAGCCAGGTTCAGTCTTTTCTTCCTTTTTTTATTTGAGGGTTGCCTTCTTGTTAGTTAAGAGAAGTATAAAAGAGAAGTTCAGAAAGAGAGAGAAAGTGATAAGTGTTTTTTAAAGGAAAGTACAAATATTTTAATTTGAATTCTTTTTTCTATTTTATTTTTGTCGAGGCTCACTTCCAAAGTAATAATACTAGAAACAACAATAATAACAATGAAATACAAATTTTATATAAATTGATCCCTCTGTAGGAATCCTTCTACTAGGGATTTTTGGAGTGCTGGGATTTGATACAATAACATAAAATATTGTTGTGGCCTGTAATTAGGTCATTTAGAATAATCCCATGATTTTCATTAAAAGAATAAAATCCAGTAGAAAAAAACAACACAGTATCAACAAATAAACATTAATTTAATTATAACAACAAGAATACAAGAAATTGGTTATGTCTTTTTGTTTTGGTCAATAAAGTTCTGGAATAGAATATAAATTATATTTTGTGTACGTATGTAAGAAACAATGAAATGTTAATGTGAAAGAGTCGGTACGTGTGTATGTGGTTAATAAAGGTAATACCAGAGATAAAATTTGGTTCTTACTATGAACTGTGGTGCCGTAGTCTGAAGCAGTCTCTTTGTAGTTCGTCAGCCCTATTGTTTTTTGCGTGTAGACGTTAATGAAGTCGTGAAGATCAGCAGCTCAAGAGTGACGGGGACCTTGGTGACATCTGTGTGTATCCCATTTGGGGCTGGACTTCATGAGTTGTATACACTTTTTCGTAAGAACATCGGCTCCAGAATCATATTATTTAATTTATTTATTTTTAATTAGCCTTAAAAAGTCACGTGGTATGTCTTCTACGTGTCCACGATATTTTTTTGGTGGTCTACCTAAAATCATGATGATTAGTAAAATTATTTTTTACAAATCAGAAAGGTTATTTTACTAACTAAAATAACCTTTCTGACTTGTATTCTTTGGTTTTATTGGTGTGTTTAAAGATGTAAGCACTTTATTGAGCGTTATTGGTTTCAAAGTCAATTGTATTTGATATTTTAGTGGACACGACACCTAGAAGAAGCCAAAACAAATATGCTTCTAAACGACGTGACTTAAAAACAAATTAAATTCGTAATCTGAAGTGTTTCCTTTCTTCAATCAATACATGAAAAAGCATTTCAATTTCATACTCTTCTTAACTTATTTTTTATTACAATTGGTTCCTAAAACTTCCCCCAAATTTTAATATTTTAAATTCAGTTGCGTTCTAAAAAAAAAAAAAAAATGTAGTGAGCATTTTTTAAATGAAAAATAAAATTAAAAAAATTAAGAAGAAAGTAAAAAAAAAACAAATCAAATCCACAAAGTACACTTAGTAATAAAAATGTTATTTTCTCCTGGTTGAAATATAATTTATATTCGAACAACTAATTAATAATTTCTTAAAATTCTGAGACATTAAAAAATTAATTTAAACCTACTTCACTTCACTTCCAGAACAGAACTAATAGTGTTTTTTTTTTGGGGGGGGGGGAGACACACATACTGGCAGAGGTCAATAATAGCAAATCTTTTTGTGAGTCCTTGATCACGAAGGAGTTTTTATTTTTTTTTTTTTTTTTAATTATCTGCTTTCATAAATGGCAAGAAATTTTGTATACCTTCAAAAATTACGAATTCGTTCCTAAATGTTTTTAATATTAGGCTTTTAGTTTAGCCGAGCGGGGGGTTGATAATTGCCATTCTTTCTCTCTCTACGCGTAAAAGCGTCAGACAAGAAGACTAAGAAGCTAAAAATTTAAAATCATCACTATTTCACTATTCTGTTCACTATTTTTACTGAGGATCAAGATAAGAACAGAAATGAAAGCATAAATTAATGCAACTGTACAAATCGAAAAGAAAATGTTATTGGTTGTTGAAGAAGCAACATAGAAAGTAAAAAACAAGAAATTTTAGTCATTTGTTTATTTTTTTCAGTAGTCAGACGGAGACGTCTATATATTATTTTTCTGTCGAATCTGAAAGAAAATTTAATTTTAACGTGTTTTTATGCAAGCACCAATTCTCAAAAGATTTATTTAGGTTTTTATTGAATTTTTGGCAAAATGCGGGCTGAAATTCTGTGTGTTCAGACTCGATATTCATTCAGGGGTTTCTTCTTTTTTTTTTTATAACTAAAAAAATTGGATGAACACTTACTTCCCCCGTAAAATTAAAGAAAGTAGGCACGCGATATCGAAAATGTGAAATATACCCCCAAAATATTTCCCAAGGTATTTTTTTCAATAAAATAACACATTCAGTTATTTATTCATTAATGAATAAGTCCTGAAAATTTCGTTTGAATCGGATAATTCCCTTATTTTTGGCAAATAGAACAGTTTATCGATTTTTTACTTTCATTGCGCACAAAAAAAAGTATCCATTTTCGTGAACGTCGGCATAAAATAAAAAAGGTTGAAGATCTTTTTCGCTATACATGAGATTTTAAGTTTAAAAATGGATAAAATAACTGAAGGAGGGAAGTAAAAAAGAAAATCAACTTGTGTGTGTGTGTGTGTGTGTGTGTGTAAAATAAATACTTACATTCCCAAGCATTTTCAGAATGTTCACTTTGATCTATTGCAATAACGACAGTCCTTTCTTGTTCGTCAGTATCCAGCTTGGCCATTTTCAGAGAAATCGTTCTATTTTCTCGTAAATTGTAGTAATTATTACTAATGCTGAGAACCTAATGAGTAACTAAATAACTTGGACGCTGCATAACATTTTTTACATCCAAAACAGTGATGAAATTCAATTTGTTTGTATATTGCAAAATATATTACTACTACTACTACTCAACTGCAACCAGATTAATGCAGCAATTCCGAGTTACTACACTACACTACAGACAGTACAAAAAAACTGTTAGTGACTAGCAGTGTTTCTCATCAGTGTTTGTTATCACAATGTAGGATAATAATAGAAGTAATAAAAAAAAGAATCTAATTTCTAAATGAGATACCTCCCCAAAAAATACATTTTTAAAAAATTAAATTAAAAATTTCAGTGTCCTCTCTCCGTGCACAGTAGTCGCATCAACATAAATATCACATTTTTTTCTTTGAAGTCCTAAACAGCGAAAAGCGTCACACGAAAACTTTCACTAAGTCATAAATTTTCCTAAAGGTAGGGGGGGGAAAAAAACCAATAAGACTTAGGTACTACCGTACTTTTATGTATGAGATCGCTAAAAAATAGCATCATGATGAAAAAGACGCCAAACTTGACGAAAACAAAATTTTATTTATCGTCTTACTTAAAATGTTCATGTTATATTGTTATTGTTAAGAGTCTTAAGACTCTTAACAAATAATAATAAAAAACTGGTCTTTTCTCTTAACTTAAGAGAAAAGACCAGTTTTTTATTATTATTTTTTAAAAAATTTTCTTTCTTTTTAGAACATTCTAAATTTTGATTTAAAAAAACTTGTTTCTCTTTGTATCACCGGAACTAGTAAAATAACAGACAATTTTTAGCACGTTTTTTTTTTTTTTATGACACGCATTAATTTGGAAAATCTTGCAAAAATATAATAATGTTACTGAAACTTTCAGAAACTATTCACAGATGATCGAAATTATTATAAATAAGTTTTTTCTTTATAAAGTCATGACAAATATTTTTTTTATATTTATTACCCACCCCCATAACTAATTTTATGAAAACGCTAGAAATTCGATCGCATCAGTGATTACAATAGTTTTTAGTTAAAAAGCACAAGGCTTTGAGGAATGCAAATCATGTTTTTGTATTTTTAATTGGATCCGCACTACCTGAAAATAGCACTGAAAAAAAAACTCAATAAAACAAATATATTTTATTTCATTTCAAAACCTTGTTTGGTTTTAGTTGATTTTTGTATGAATATGGACAATATTTTCTGAAAGCAAAAACTTTTTTCGATGAAAAATGAATTTTTAATACAATTTATTTGTTATTTCTATAATAGATTTTTACATTTAAAATTGTTAAAATATTATAAAATTAGTTAAAAGCCGCATCCCCTTTCCTAAGTGTCCTTAATGAGATAGATCTTTTTTTAGCGCGTTGTAAATTGTATCGTTTTGAATTTGATTAATCAGAAGACCCGCAGTAATTAAGAAATGTAATTTTGTGTTTATAACCGGGCTGTAACGGAAGACCAACCAGAATACAATTAAGTTGCGTTATTTGAGTTAAGCATTGTTCTCCGCTGTTAAGGCCTTTACTTTTGCGAAACACGTGTGGAGAAGTTAATTTGATTTTTCAATTTCAACTGAGAAGGGTACCTACATCAATATTCAATCATCTTATGAAATTTATATGATTGTAGTGGATGGGTTAACTCAAACTGTGTGGTAATATTTGTTAAGAATAGGTTGCGAGTCAATTATTAACTATTTCCATTCCACTAACATCAAAATTGAAATACAAAATCCAACTGAATTGTTTATAAGTTAACGTAACAATAAATTTATTTAAATTGACGTACAATGTGCACGAAAGGATAGGACAAAGTTGTGTCCCTTTAACTTGGAATATTTGTACCAGAGTTCATATGAATGAAATTGGATAAAACATTTGCATACAGGTCTGTGTTACTGTTATGTTTGCAAAGAGTTCAGAAAAGTTCTTGAAAAGTTATTTACCTTTTACTGTAATATTTCTAAGGTCGTTCACATATAGATTTTCACTTAATAAATAGTAAATGTAATTTACTTTAAGTAAGCAATATCTAAGAAATAATGTCCACAGAATTGGTAGAGTTGAAAATATGTTAGCGAGTCAGCGTTGAGGTGTTTTTTTTTTTTTGTTTTTTTTTGTGTGTGTGGCGACAAAGTTAGGTTTCGAACGACGTGGAGTAAGTTAACAATTCTCTGTGGCACTGTTGCTGAGTTTCTAAAGTTGGTAATTGTCTTTAACGTCTGGTCAGCAATGACTAAGACGGGAGTCGGTGAAGGTTACATCTTGAAACTTGGTAATTACTACGTTATTTATTATGTAAAAAATACATAATTGTGGCACAAGGCCGAAAAGGAGAGGGGTAGAGGCTGGTCAACACTAACTATCTTATACCTAGCTAATCTGATTCACGACCCATTCATACATTACAATTTGCTCATTCACCACAAGGATTCATCCGTCACCAATCAATCCTTCATGCACCATAATACCACATTCTCACAAGGGGGACCTACAAAAACGCGCCCCAATCCATAAAAATTTGATGATGATATTCATGCTATACATAAAATTATAATAATGATAGAATGAGAGGGGAGGGAAGATGAACCCCATAATCAACTAAAAAATAACACAAAAAGCAAACTAAACATAACAGGTGTTAGTAGGGACCGTCCAACCCACAAAACGGAGAGGCCGCTGTATTCTGCCCAGGGGACAAAATCAAGAGGCAACTCTCGCTAAGGGAGTGGGAAAAGGCTAAAATATTAAACGGGAAAGGGAAAATGTAAAGCTGACCCAGTCGAGATAAAAAGGAGGCCAAAACAAACTGGGGAGGTTGGGAATTTCGACTTGGATCATAACCAAAGCGTAGCCGGGTAACAGGCCAGGAACAACACTTACTCATATTAACTAGGTACACTGAAGCTTGTCTAACCTAACCAAGGGGAGGGTTCCACAGGAAGCCACCCCGATGTGCAATAGGTTGACCTAGAAGAGAAAATCAAGGCTAGCACCGGTCACACGAACCAACCTCGCCTCTTGTACCCACCTTTCGCTAAAGAATTGGATTAGATGCTGATGAGAAAGACGGTTGCCTCGCAAGACTTCCTCCATTCGCGTCGTCCAAATCACCATTCGAGCCGTGGCCAGCAGCGTCAGAAACGCCATCCGTTTCACCGCGGAATACGGGGGCGACACATTGTCACACGCGTATGCGCGATCCATGGACACAAGCTGTTCGGGAGCGAGACGAGCCGTCAGCTCGCCGACATGATCCCATAAGGGGCGGATCCGGGGGCAATGGTAGAAGGCGTGCGAAGCCGTTTCTTCTAAGCCAAGACCACACCGTTCACAGTCTGGCAAATCCGCCAAACCCCATATGAAAGCCTTGTCATTGAGAGGCAGCCGATTCCGAGCCAATCGCCAGGTAAGCGAAAACTCAGGGTTACTGAGGTAATCCACCGCTGGCGCCCAAGACCAGTAGGAGCGATACTCCTCCTCCGACAAGCTGAGCGTATCTCGTAGGGAATCCTTCGCGGGCCCCTCCACTAATCCACGATAGAAGACCTTCCTAGGCCGTGAAAGGTCACTGGACCGGGGAATGGCCTTCAAGGCCAACCGATACTCGCGAAGCAAAACCGATTCATCCCGGGGTTTACGATGGCGCTCAACCCTCGAGATGGGGGCGCTGATGGTAAGGCTAGGGAAGGCGTCCCTAACAATCCCCTCCAGAATCGGATCTCCTCCAGTCAATGCACGGCGTAGGAAAGCCAACCTAGAGGCACGGATGGGACTCAACAGGTGCAGCATTCCCAGCCCCCCATGACACGGACGTTTAGTGCAGACTCGTCTGTCGACCCTGTTCGCGCGTCCCCTCCATAAAATGGAGGATAGCGATTGCTCGAGCGCCTTCCAGTGGGTCTCGCAGAGAGGAAGTACGGACAATCGATAAATAATCAGGGGGAAAATGTATGTAGCAGACAACTCCGCCCTGCCCTTCACGGACAACCGCCGTCGATTCCAAGTCTGACCGGCAGAATCGACCTTTGCTCGTACTTCAGACCAATTCTTCTCCAGCTGGAGGTCGGGCCCAAACCACACTCCAAGAATGCGGACAGGACCGTCCGTCCAACCGAAGCGGCCCGGAAGAGCGACACCCTTCCAGGCACCTAACCGCAAGCCGGACGACTTGTCGCGGTTTATCTTGGCCCCTGTCATCTTCTCGTACCGATCAAGCGCCTTCTGTACCGCCTCAATGTCGCTGCGGGACGACACGAAAGCAGATACGTCATCGGCGTACGCGAAAACCCTGGCTCGAGACCCTCCATGAACGGCGATTCCACGTAGGGCCGAACTGCCGGTCTCGTCCTTCAGCCGGCGAAGGAGAGGCTCCAACGCCAGAGCATAAAGGAGAGGCGACAGCGGACAACCCTGACGAACCGACCTAGACAGCACGAACGCGTCCGACAACCTTCCGTTCACCTGTACCACCGCACTGGGGGAGCGATACGGGAGGCTAATCCAGCGGCAGAAGTTGGGTGCGAATCCAGCGGCCTGCAGGACAGTAGCAAGGTAGCGATGGTCGACCCTATCAAATGCCTTGGACTGATCCAAATTGATCAGCGCGGCTTCTTCGTCGTCTTTTGCACCCTCTATGATCGTGCGGATCAGATGCAGGTTGCTCTGAATTGTTCGGCACCTCACAGAACAAGTCTGCTCAGGTCCCAACAGAGACTCGGCAACTGACTGCAAACGCTCCTGCAGGATCTTGGCCATAATCTTTAACTCTGTGTTTAGCAGAGTTATGGGCCTGTAATCATCTAGCTTCCCCCTACCACCTTTGCCCTTTTTCAACAGAGTGATCACGCCCCTGGTGATCCGGTTGGGGATGGACCCCGACCGAAACCAGTTGTTGAACACTGCAGTCAAAATCGGAACAAAGATGTGCGACAGCCTCGAGTACAATTCATAGGGCAAACCATCCAGACCGGGCGACTTGCCTCTGCCGACCTTCTTCAATACCGCGTAAACTTCGCCCCCCGTAACCTCTCCCTCGAAAGCCGAGGAAAGTCAACCAAATAGCTACGAAACTCCTCCTCACGGAGACCAGGCTCTTTGGTAAACCGGTTCTCGAAATGGCGCCGAAACGCCTCGCACATGTCATCAGTGGCCCGAAGAGTACGCCCCTCCGGGGATATGACTTCACGAATGTAACGATCGCCACCTCGACGGACCTCTTCCCTGCGCAGATCTGCGCCCAAGTTCACAGCTTCGGAAGACATCTTGCTTAACTTATATCTAATTACCTGGCCCATGTACCGCTCGCTATTCGAACAATCCAGGGCCTCCCTAGCTAAGGCTATCTCTAGGGGATCCCCCCCATCCACCGCCCGGGAATAACTAGTCTTAAGCGTCTTCACCTTGTCAGCTCTATCTAGAGCGAGCCGTTTGCTGAAATCAGTGGTGAAAGACCTAATCCGACACTTAAGTCGCTCCCACCACTTATTCCCGATAACCGCCCCCACTAGCTCCCGCTGCACTAGTCTAATTAGCTGCTCCTGGAAGTCCCGCCTGTCCAGTAAAGACAGATTGAACTTCCAGTACCCAGCCATTCTAGGCCTATTGTCTAACGCCACCCGGGCACAAATGAGTTTGTGGTCTGAATAGCCTACCCAGTGGAACGTAGGGCAATCTAGTAGATCTATGTCGGCTCTTCTAACTAACATTCTGTCAAGGTAGCTAACTACCTTGTCAAAAGGCCAATTAAGAGCCCACATCCACATTTTCCACCCGGGATGATCGACCCGGTATCTATCGACGAGACCATAATCGTCAATCAGATCAACCAGGCTACGATCGCCCCTTCTCCCGCTAGCACCCCGCCCCCTGTCTAACTTGGGGTCCAGGATGGCATTCCAGTCCCCCATTAAAACTAGGCGCGTTGAATCCACCAGGAACGGCCCCAACTGCCGAAAAAACGAGACCCGCTCCTCCCGGTCATTGGGCGCATAAACCGCAACGACTCGGAACGAACCACTTTTCACGGCAATATCGGCCACGATCAACCAGCCCTCGGCATCGGTATGCACAAGGTCCACCTTCGCATCAAGAGTACGTCTGACAAGCAAAGAAACTCCTCTGGCAAACCGGTCCCCATATGCTGAATAGACGACAAAGTCATCCTCCAGCACACACGCATCGGAACTGCAAACAAAGTGGGTGTCTTCGATCGCGGCAACATCCACATCAAGGGACAGAAGGTCCCGGAGCAGGCGGGTCGCCTTACCCCGATCCCTTAAGCCCCTCACGTTCAACGTCGCTGTCTTAATTGACATCTTCTAAGCCTGCAAAAAAAAGAAAAGAATAAGTGCAAAAAACCTATTCACATACGTGACGGAAATCTGCAGTTGACAGGACCCCGACGGATTGTCCCAGGCTCCCTACACCTAACTCCGACGTCATCCGTCCCTCTGAGAGAATCCCGCCGACGTCCGTGGGGTAGGTTAGTTTGATGGCTCTATATAAGGAGGGGTGGAGTAACACCGGAACCCTCCCAGAGCAAAATTGCCTTAGTTTTTTTTTAAATTGGAATTCTCCAATTCAAACATTCTTATGTTCGGGAACGCTACCCTCGCTTCATATAGATGGTTCCAAACTTCAAGCTGGTTCCCGGTTTCTCTTACACATGTTATCACTCCTGGAGCTCGAGGGAAATTTCGAGGATCTTCAATGCTTTTCCCCTCTACAGTCTCCATTTTATAGAGTACACCTAGAAGGGCTTTTCTCTGTTTTTGTACTCTTCTCTATCTATTCTACAGATCTATTCCGGGTCAGCAAAGGTCTTTTTCTTTCTTTTCTTCTTTTCCCTTGATGGATGAGGAGGGGAAGAAGTGAATGAGTGGGGCGGGGTGGAAACTGAATTAAGGGTAGGAGTGGAGGGAGAAGGGGGTGTAATACGGGAAGGGGAAGGAGAGTGACGCCTGGTTCTTGTCGGTTCTTGGACATCTTGGACATCTTTGAACGAAGCAAGGACAGAGATTGCCCTGGACCTCTCTATGACCCTCTCCGCCCTACCACGGTCATGGTGCCTTTGTGGAGGTTCTTCGTCATCTTCCTCCCTTGACCTCTTGAGGGATGTAGCCCGAGGTGGAGGCATTTGTTCCACCTCCATCTGTTGTTGATCTTGTTCCTGTTGTCTGGGTTGCTGCTGTTCCAACTGTTGGGGTTGCTGCTGTTCCGGCTGCTGGAGTTGTTGATGTTTATGTTCGTTTTGTTGATGCTGCTGCTGTTGTTGCTGCTTTTTGTCATGGTGTTTTTCTTGTGCCTTCTTTGGAGGCTGTACCTCCTTTTGTGGCAGCTTCACTTCTTGGAGCTTCTTAGGATGTGGTGCATCCTGTGGGGTCTGATTACTAGGGGATTTCCGACCCCTCACCACCTCTTTCCATGTTCCCTCGACTGGTTTGGAGCTTGACCCCGTTGCTGTTGGTTTCGCCACCGCTGTCGCTGCTGTTGTTGCTGGACCGGATGGATGTTTTGGGTTTTTCCCAGGGCACTCTTTGGCCATGTGCCCTAAAACGCCGCATGACCAGCAGAATGGTCACCTGCCCTCAACTACCACCAGCATCCTTTTCTCTCGGCATACCAGGACATTGGGTATATTCTGAAAATTTTTCTGATTGACCGTAATTTGTACCTCCATGTCCCCTGTAGCAATCCCATATTTACTTTTGAGGGCCTTGACTTCGTGTACATCTCCATATTTTGAAAAGAAGGCCCCCATCCTATCTTCCGAGATATCCACCAATACTCCATGGATTGTTACTCTTGTTCTGCGTGTACCCATGTACTCAGTCTGCAGGCGCAGGTTTTTGGATATCAGTATACTGCCTGCTACTTCCTTTGCTTGTTGTTCTGTTGCAAGTAAGATATCCCAAAGGGCGTTCGTTCTTCTTGCTAAAACTTTTGGGCATATATTTAAAGCTTTTAGTGCTTCTTCCATAATGTCTCTGTTGACTTCAATCAATTTCCGCGATTTGACGTTGGATGTCAGCAGGGAAATAGTGCGAGTACTCACGGCATTCAAAGCTTCCTTAATGGTTACCGTTGAACAAGTTTTCAAAATTTTTCATTGGATCTCTGTAGAAATCCGGATCTTTTGTGAGCGGCCTATCTTTCGACTAGGCCGTTTTATCAGGCGACACCGGGACGGGGAGCGGTGTATTGGTTTCATTCTTATTGTCGGCCATGATGGGATTTTTCCGGCCCACCACGCCGAACAAAAAGGTTTTGTTTCTTTCTTTAAGCTATTTTCTCTTTTTTCCACAAACGTAAAATAATAGTAGAAACAAACGTGCAAACTCAAGTGGTAAAAAACAATTCAAAACAAAGGGAGAAGGACAGACAGCAAAACAGGGAAAAGCAAAACGCTAAAAGAAAAGAAAAATTCAAAAACAAAAAAGAATTCAAACGGAACACAAGGATAAAATATATAGAAACGCAAAAAACAGAACCAGGAAAACTGAAATTCAAAAAGGTTGCAAAATTTAAACTTAAAAGCTTATCTTTCAACGGCGCACTGGAAACCTTAGCTCAAATCACATCGCTTAGAGTAGACTACTCCAGCTTGGTAATTACTACTCAACTTGGTAATTACTACAATATTTATTACTGTAATTACAGTGAATGTGGCACAAGGCCAAAAAGGAGGGATGGGGAAAAGGACGGTCATCATTTGTCTTAATTTAAACTTAGCTAGCCACAACCACTGACCCAAACATACGAAACAATATTCCTTTCGCCAAAACAAGACATTTATCCATACCTTCCTTACTACATTCACCAAAATGCCTCTTTGACTCAATGAAAATCCTAAATATTCCCCTTATTTACAAATATTGTCTGGGGGGGGGCATAAAACAACAATTTTTAAAAGGAACCACAATGAGTATATACAATATGACAAATATATCTACCAGAAACTAAACACAATTAGAGTTAGTACTAAAACCCCCCACAAACTTTAAATATGGCAGAAATATCAGCTAACCGGACGAAATCGATGCGGGACTATGAAAAATAAAGGACCCATTCATTCCTCCAACCATTCACACAGGCACACACTCATTCATACACAACAACAAATACGAAAAAACACACACGCGAAACGAAAGGCGCCCCGCATCCACCAGAGAACTGATATCACTGACCACCTAAACGAGGGAAGTGATGGGGAGTTAAACTAAAGGAAAAAAAGGGGGGGACAGAAATAAAAGGGGCCAATGAGCAAACACACCCTAGCTAAATTTACTGAAAAGAGGAAAAAACTAAAAATCAAAAACCAAGACCTACACTAAACCTAATTTCGGGATGGGTTGCCTATGTTGAACCCAGGAAAACAATATTCTAATGCCTAACCGGCATCCAAATGCCACTCAATGTCAGCCCCTTTTACTCGGCACATTCGCGCAAGATTCACCCACCTTTTGCCAAATTCTGATGAGGTGAGCCGCCGCCTTTCCGTCCTAATCTTGACTTTAAGCTGATGCTTAAAGAACAAGATCAGTTGGGAAGAAGAGAACTTATCGCCCTCAAAGAATCCCTTCTGACGCGTCGTCCAAATCACGACTCTCATGACCCCTAGCAAGCAACAGAACACATAGTGTTCAGCCTTCGTCATCTGTGGCACCACATTGCTACAAACAGAACTGGCTTCAAGGACAAAAAACTTTCCCTGCAGCATGCGAACCATGAGGCCTTCAACAAACTTGCACAACGGCACCACCGCCCTGCACTGAAAGAAGTCGTGACCAATGGTCTCGACTTCCCCCGTACAGCGACGACAGTTTGGATATTTCTCCAAGCCTTGCCGACCCAGAGGGCTTCACGAATCACCAGCCAGGTGAGTGATGCCTCATCGTTATTGAGACATTTCAACCCAGGCGCCCAAGGCCATATCGAGCGAGCCTCCTGCTTCGTAAGACCGAGCTCGCCAATTAGATCATCTTGTACGGCCCCCCCTAACTAACACTTGATACAATGCCTTGCGAGACAACGCCTGGGCGTCGGAGAGGCCATCCGACGTCCGTAAGAGTTTCAAAGCACGACGACATTCGCGGTAGAAGGAGCACTCGGCTCGGGGTGTACGGCCGGCCTCCTCCTCACACAAGTGCACACTTCTCAGGGATAGGAAATGTTTTCGGACGTCTTCTTTCCAGAAAGTGCCCACCTCATCCAAACGGCGACACATTCGGTCTAGAAAGGTAATGCGAAGCATATGTTGACGAATCTCAATGCTAGGCATACCCAGACCGCCCTCAGAGGGATGAAGGCAACAGATCTCGCGACATACCATAGTGGCCTTGTCTCTCCACAAGAAAGAGAACAAGGTCCGAACTAATAATATTAGTTTGGCATACGGGAGTAGAAGTACAGAGAGTCGGTACAGGAGAATCGGATATATGTGAGAAACACATACTTCCGCTCTTCCCTTCAGGGAAAGGCCCCTCCGAGACCACAGATTAACCGCGATTTCGGCCTTCCCTTGTACCTCCGACCAATTCATTTCCAACTGGAGATCAGGACCGAACCAGACGCCGAGTATCTTGATCGGCCCATCCGTCCAGAGGAAAGGTCCGGGAAGAGAAACTCCCTTCCACGCACCCAACCGCAAGCCAACAGACTTATCGCGGTTGATCTTGGCCCCTGTCACCATCTCATACCCACTGATCTCTTTGCTGACTTCGTCAATCTCGGATCTGCTCGACACAAGTACCGAAACGTCATCAGCATAGGCAGAATACCTGGCTGAGGTGGTAGCCCCAGGCAGGGTAATTCCGCGCAGGACCGGATTCGCCTTTAACTTGCGAAGGAATGGTTCCAACGCAAGAACGTAAAGCAAGGGCGAGAGCTGACAACCTTGACGAATGGAGCGACACAATACGAAAGGCTTCGATCTTATCCCATTCACTTCCACCAGCGCACAGGGGGTCGCATACAAAAGTCGGATCCAGGAGCGAAAGTCGGCTCCGAAACCGGCCGCCGAAAGGACAGCCTCCAGAAACCGATGGTCAACCCTATAGAAGGCCTTGGACTGATCTAAATTAATCAGCGCGGCTTCACTGTCGACTTGTTCTAAGATCAAGCGTACCATATGAAGGTTATCCTGAATAGTCCTACCCTTCACAGCACAAGTCTGTTCGGAGCCAATCAGACGAGACAGGACAAGCTGAAAACGGTTGTTCGCCAAAATCTTTAAGTCAGTATTTAACATCGTTAAAGGGTGAAAGTTCCCTAACCCATTCCCACCGTTCTTGTCCTTACGCAGCAACTTGATCACACCCCTGGTGAAGCGTTGAGGTATAGATCACTGCTTCATCCAATGATTGAAAATCAGTTCCAGCAAAGGAACCAAAACGGGCGACTGCCTCAAGTAAACTTCGTAGGGAAGACCATCCAGTCCCGGAGATTTATCCAGGCCAACCTGCTTCAGCGCTTCCCAGATTTCCGACTCAGTAATAGGACCCTCGCACCTAGCCACTTCAGCTGCCTCGAGGCAGGGAAAGTCAGCCAAATAGGCATCGAACTGAGCAGAGCTCAGACCGGGCTCCCTGGTGAAAAGAACCTGAAAGTAATCCCGAAAGGCCTCGCATATGCCCCCGTTTGTAGTTACGGTCCGCTTATCCGGCAATGTGACGCACGCTATATGTCGCCTTGGCGCGTTCCGAATCTCCTCTGCACGCAGTTCAGCGGCCATGTTCGTTGCCTCAGAAGACATTCTTTTTAGCCTAGCCCTAACTACCAAAGCTTGATCCTTCTTGATAAGCAAGGAGGACAACTCTGCCTTAGCTAAGGCTATATCCCCACTAACACGGGATTTCACGGCCCGATCAACCTTTTCTTCTAAAGCCGTTTGCGCCGCTAATCTATCTAGATTGAGTTGACGACTAAAATCGGCAGCAAACGTTCTAATTTTGGATTTTAATTTGTCCCACCAGGCGTTTCCCACAACCGCCCCCGTCAATTCCCTCTGAATCATTAGTAGCAGCTGGTCCCGGAAATCCTGCTCACCAAATAATGAACAGTTAAATTTCCAGTATCCAGCCATTCTAACCTTAGGCTTATCTAAGTTTACACGGACCCGGACAAGCCTATGATCCGTATAAACTATATAGTGGAAACTTGGACACCCTAAGAGCCCTACATCGACTCTCTTAACTAAGACTCGGTCCAGGTAGCTCGTAAGCGCCCCAGGCACCGAGTTGCCACTATTTGTCCAAGTCCATGCTACCTCCTGAGGGTGCTCATTCCGGAACTTATCGACAAGATCAAACCCGCCGATAAAGTCCCGAAATGCCTTCACATCAGGATTGTTAGTACCCGTTCTTTGCCCTATACGATCTATATCGGGGTCAAGGACGGCATGCCAATCCCCCGCTAAAACTACCCGACGAGAAGTCGTCAAAAACGGCTCGATCTGCCGAAACAAAGCAGGCCGCTCAGCATGGTTATTGGGCGCATAAACCCCAATGAGACGTAAAGCCTTATCCTTTATGGTAGCACACAAAGCCTGCCCGCCGGATCTGCGAAGACAAGGGTACATGCAGCCTTCAAAGACCTGCTCACTAACCAAGAGACATCCCTTGAACGACCATCAAAACATGCTGAATAAAGGGCGAACCCCTTAGACAGTATATCCTCACGGTCATGAGAAGAAAATTGGGTCTCTTGCACACAACAAACATTCACACCGAGGCGATGAAGGTCACGAGAGAGCCTCGCCCTGCGAGACTCGGACCTCAGGCCCCGCACATTTAGAGTAGTTAACCAGAGAGCCATCGAGAAGTCCGATTAGGGTTGTTTACCTGAATTAAACATGGCCGGGGTAAGGATACCGACAGCCTCTCCCATAGACCCATGGCCCATTTCAGTTTTGATGGTACCGTCTTGGGAGATTCCGCCAATATCCCAGGGGAAAGTCAATTTTAGTGCTCTATAAAGGGATGGGTGAACGAAAACCGGGACCCTCCCTGCACAAAATTGCTTCATTTTTTTCAATTTCTCATTTTCTGTAATCGCAATAGGAGGGGTCATGTTGAACGAAGTCATTGCCTCGTCCAACATGGCCCAAATCTGTCTCAACCCAGTCTCAGATCTTATTACAGTCAAGACCCATTGCGCGTTTGGAAAGTTCTTTGGGTCGTCTATCTCTTTATCACCGAACTGTTTTATAGAAAGCAGATACTTCAAGTTGGTAATCCGATTTCCATAATCTTTCGCCTTCTCTGCTTGTGAAGGTGAAATTTTACAAACGTCTGTACCTAAATTATAAATAGGTTTAGGTTTTTTCCTTTTATCCGTGGATTATTGGGTAGGACTTCTCAGTCTTTTAGACGGAGGAGGCATTACAGGCGATTTAGTAGGAGAAGGAATAGGAGTGTTGCGGGGCGTAAAGGTTTGTCTAAAAGGGCTGGGGTCTCTACTGAGAGGAATTGGGGACTGGGCAGAAGTGGAAGGGGAAGCAAGTGGAGGCTTCGCTCTACAAAGAGAGGTTGAGGGACGGGAAGAAGGTGATGGGTCGGAGGATGTGGAGGGAGTGAATTTCTTTGGAGAGGGGGACTTTGGTGGACTGGATGTAGAGGTGCTAAGTGGTACTTCTCAAACTTGGTAATTACTACTCGAAAAGGTTCACACGTGTTCGGTTTATATAAGCGCTGAGTGGCTCCCAGCATATGAGCGGGAAAACAGATTGGTCGCGTGCAGGTGGTTTGATTGGTCGGAACTGACCAATCAGCAAGCCAGATTGGAGGTGATTGACCAATGAATACTTGTTATATTGTCTGAAAGTAGAATTTGGCTTACCAGATAGGAAGAGTGCATTTCCTACAAAGAGGTATGGCTGGTTGAGTTGTGGAAGATTACACATGATCTTATTTTTATATTAATCTCAGTTATGACATTTTTCCATAAATGAAATATCAAAATTAATAATAAAATGAATGAAAATACAAATAACACAGTAAAAATGTAATAAATGTACATAAAATTATAGTATTTCGTGTACACTTCTGATAAAATTTCGTAAGAAAGGTACCTATAAATTAATTAGATACCTTTCTTATGAAATATGAAATTTAATCTCACAGTCTTATTTTAATTTCTTTATATTTTCCATAAAGCATCGTAAGGTGAAAGCTAAGTATATAAAATAAAAAAAATAGAGCGCTGAAAGTTTTCCTTAAAAATAACGAGGTAAATAATTTGTTCACTTAAATCTAAATAACTTCACTTTTTATACATTAGATAAATAGTTATTTTTTTTTAGATAACTAAAGTGACACTCGAGTTTACTGTTTAATTCATTGCTTTTTTATTTCATGCTATAAAAATTTATAATCTACACCCAATGTGATTTTTTAAAAATAATTCTGAATTTAAGAAATGAGTTGGTACTAACAAAAAAAAAAAAAAAATGACAAAAGTTTTATCATTTAAATCAATTGATAGCGTTCACTGAGTTTTTTTCTTAATTATTCATAGACGTCCAATTGATGCCTTTATTTTTATTTTGTCCGTACCATAAGAATACAATTCCTTTTCTATATGCTTTTGATACTTAGTGGAATGGTCAAAGGCGAAAAATCATAATTATTTTCCTTTTGTTTTATACATTCATACCAAAAAATAATCTAATAGTTGTTAAAAGGAAAATTAAAATAAAATTATTTTTAAAATGTTTCACACTCGAAAAAGACATTAAACTTTACATTTTACGATTCTTCAAACATGTCTTTAAAAGAAACTCTTGTGATGAACGGCAATGGGATGTATTTTCTAGGATACAAATCCTATATCATTCCAACAAATGACTAAAAACACAAAGTAGATTGGCACACCCGCAAAATCGGATCAAAACGATTAAAAACAGATTTCGCAATAAGGTGTGAAATTAATTTTCTGACCAATGAAAGGAGGCGATTTGCTAAACTAAAAAAAAAAGATAACGAGCCAGTGTGAAAAAAAGTCAACAATAAATAGAGAATCTCAAGTCAAAGGAGTGAGAAGGGCGCAGAAATCACAGAAGACTGACAGTAAATTTCATCATTGATTCAACCCGACACTAAGAGCCGAAAGTGGGTTAGGAAAGAACAACAACAACAACAACAACAACAACAACAACAAATTTACAACTGACTCCAAAACAATTCATAAGTACATTTTCCTTTTATCTTTTTATTCCTAATTCACACTCTCTTTTTCAACTTAAATTGATTGTCCCTTTTTCCTTTACAACTATACGAAAACAAAAGAAACAGACATTATTATTCTGCTACTCTGTTGAAAGACAGCAAACACAGACATTTTTGTCAAAATCACATTTTGCTTAAGCCTTAAACTAACTAAAACATTAATCCTTTATTCACAAGATAATAAATATACAATGTTCTATTTTCAACAAGCGTTCCTTATCGTGTTGTTTCTTCTTGAAATTTGCGTTGTATTTTGTGGGCAGGGTATCCCGTATTAAATTCTCCTTTAATCCGGGTACGCTGAACCCCACAATTTGAAAATCTCACTGAATTACACGTAAATTTTTTGTAGAATAAATGTCCAGTTCTCAACAAATTACCTTTTGAGTTTTATTGAATTATTTTTGGTAAGATTCGGGACTAATTTTCAATATGTTATCAAGTGCGAAAATCGCTTTTGATAAGCTTTTATTGAAATAACATCTTCAGGAATTTTTCTTTATATAACTGTAAAAAAAAAATTGACAAACACCCTCCCACCAAATTAAAAAAAACCTGCGGTGAACAGACCTCCAAAATAATATTTCCACAAAGCACATAAAATAATCTATGCAATATACAATTCATTCATTAATGAATAAGTACTCAAAATTTCCCTTATTTCTGAAAAATATTTTTAAACAGGTGGGAACGCTTTTTTGCTTTCATTTAGGACAAAAGAAAGCGCCAATTTTGATGGTACCAACAATTTACATTTTCTGTTATAGATAGTAACCTCGGTTGTCTGAAGGAACTTGAAGACCAACGCGGAGTGTGGGTTACAGACGCACTCCTTTCTTCATGGTTGAAATAGATAGCGGGGAGGAGTTTGATGGGCCAGCGGTCGTGTTATGAGGTCAAGATGTTGAAGCCGTAGAAATTGGTGGGGGTGATGCAGGTTACAGAGGTGGCAATGAAATAGTCCTGAAGGGCAAGGTTGCGTTCGGGGAGGTAGACAGGACCTGAACCCGTCTAGGCGGGTTCAAAGGTCATATTTTTGGCCGAGCCTACGGGCTCGCGGGCTACCGACATTAAACCGGCCTTGTGCCACATTTAATCCTCGTGGGTGGATTAATAAATAACCAAGCTGCTCTGCCCGGGGGCCTGGATCAAAGTGTAGTACGCTGCCTTTGTGAGCTTCCGGTCCTTTGTCGAGAGTGTTACTCTTCGGCGCGATCCCGTCTCCGCCGTCGATCCGCCCTGGAAGACGTATCACCTTTCTGACCGGCTTCGCCAAGTGATACACTTTGACGCGATCCCGTTTCCGCGGTCGATCCGCCCTGTGAAGTCTATCACTGTTCTGACTTGGCCCTGTTTAGGGAATCCGTCTTCGCCAAGTGATAGACTTTGGCGCGGTCCCGTTTCCGCGGTCGATCCGCCCTGTGAAGTCTATCACTGTTCTGACTTTGCCCTGTTTAGGGACTTCGTCTTCGCCAAGAGATACACTTTGGCGCGATCCCGTTTCCGCGGTCGATCCGCCCTGTGAAGTCTATCACTGTTCTGACTTTGCCCTGTTTAGGGACTTCGTCTTCGCCAAGGGATACACTTTGGCGCGATCCCGCTTCCGCATTCGATCCGCCCTGTGAAGTCTATCACTGTTCTGACTTGGCCCTGTTCAGGGACTCCGTCTTCGCCAAGGGATACACTTTGACGCGATCGCGTTTCCGCGGTCGATCCGCCCAGTAAAGTCGTATCACTGTTCTGACTAGGCCCTGTTTAGGGACATCGATCAACCTGCTGCTGTTCCCGTCTATTCTCCCATCCGACAGTCGACCAGCTACATCCGTTTCGCCGATCAACTCTATATTCGTTTTACCGATACCACCGAAAGCAGCTACCCCCCTAAACAAAACCAGTCATACCGGACCCGACACTGACTTGAACACATTTCTTCAGAGTACACTCTTGTACAATTGGCATTAATAAAATCGACATTATTGTTTCATAAACCTTTGCCTTTGTCCCCTCATTGTCTTGGCTGTTCACACGTTTCTTCATAAAGCTTGCGGGGGCGACATCCTTATCGGCCCCGCAATAAGTGGTGACTTCCCGACGTGAGACAGCTAAGCGATGATGGAGTCGGTCAAAAGTGATTCTTTGGACATGACGGCCGCGATCATACCTCTGCCTGCATACCACCATAATGTCAAGAACTGGTTCTTGCAGGTAGAATCTATCTTCTCCATGTTACGCATCACTTCACAGCGAGCCAGATTCGCGAATGTAATGCAGAAACTCCCATCCGATATGATGGACGAAATTTCTGACGTTCTCTCCGGTTTGCGCGAACATGAGCCATACGATCACTTAAAGGAAGCGATCCTCAAGCGCACCAGGCGTTCCGAGGAAGACATGATTCAGGAAATTCTACGGAACGTCACCAGAGGCGACAAGACGCCATCACAGCTTCTCATGTATATGAGGAACCAGCTGGGAAAGCACAATGTGTCGGAAAAGGTTCTTCGAGGCTTATGGCTGGAGCATTTGCCCAAATCAGTAGCTCAGATTATCGCACCAATGACGAGAGCCACGCCTCTGGATGATTTGGCAGAATCTGCTGACCTGGTTTTTGCGCAGTTTGACCACAGCGTTAACGAAGTTCACGCCCCCAACATAGCAAAGCACGAACGCTACGAGCCAAGTAAGACAGAACGGGCGTTGGCCGACCTTCAACGACAAATTCGAGAGATCCAGATCTCCCTGCGCCCACGGACAAGGAAATCGACCCCATCTCGACGGAGACGAACCCCCAGCCGAGAACGGCAAATCGACCAGAGTGTTTGTTGGTTTCATCGCACATTTGGCGACGGAGCCAGAAATTGTAAACCTCTCTGTACACACCCGTCGGCCCGGGGAAACGAATAAACCGGGGAGTGGCGACGACTAACTCATCCGGTGCCAACACGCAATGTCGTCTATTTTACGTTTGGGATCGCCGGAACAAACTGAAATTTCTAGTAGACACAGGTGCAGCCATCAGCGTGGTACCCTATCAGAACGACCACACCGCTAAGCCTACCCTGGTCAAACCACGAGCTGCGAATGGTTCCGCGATAGACACGTACGGAGAAAGGACCCTTACTTTGAATATCGGCATGCAACGTGATTTTACTTGGACATTCACCGTGGCGAACGTGAAGGTACCCATTCTCGGCGCGGATTTCCTGGCGCATTACGCACTGGCGGTCCATATGAACCGTAGGACCCTGTCCTATACGACTACGAATCTCCGTGTTTTAGGTACCCCTACACGTCAAGGCTCCACAGGAATCAGCGTCGCAACGTGCCATGGTCGCCAGTACTTAGATCTCCTGACACAGTTCACGGATATAACGCTGCCACTCCAAGTAACGGCTTCAGGTGACCATCAGACTCAGTACCACATCAGGATTAGAGGTCCTCCCGCACACTCCCATCCACGACGACTCGCTCCGCACAAACTGGCGTACGCCAAGGAGCAATTCGACAAAATGCTGAGTGATGGCATCATTCGTCCTTCCGATAGCCCTTACGCCTCGCCGCTACACTTAGTGCCTAAACCTGGTGGTAAAGAATTTCGGATATGCGTCGACTACCGAAAATTGAATGCGTCAACCGTACCAGACCGGTACCCTGTCCCTCATATCCATGATTTTGCGTCCGGACTAGAAGGCGCTCGCATCTTTTCAAAAATCGATCTGACAAAGGCATACCACCAGATCCCCGTTGCTGCGGAAGACGTCCCTAAGACGGCAGTCACAACACCGTTTGGCCTATATGAGTTTTTAAAGATGCCGTTCGATCTACGTAACGCTGCCCAGACCTTCCAACGGCTCATAGACGAATACGCTTACATCGACGACATCTTGGTGGCCAGTAAAGACGCCGATTCTCATAGGCAAAATCTGCGAGAAGTCTTCCAGCGACTCTCGCACTACGGCCTGAAGTTGAACCTGGGCAAGTGCGTTTTCGGGGCGCCCAGCGTTGATTTTCTCGGGCACCGCACCGACGCAGACGGCATAGCACCTCTGCCAGACATGATCAGCTCGACCCGGGATTTTCCTACACCGACGTCCATCAAACAATTGCGACGTTTCCTCGGTATGCTCAATTTTTATCGTCGGTTCATCCCAAATTGCGCTACCATCCTCCAGCCACTGACGAACCTGCTGCAGAGAAGGAAAAAGGACATAATGTTGGAGGGGGATGCTCTGCACACATTCCATACAGCGAAGGCTGCATTGGCAAATTATACTAGGCTCTCGCATATTAATGACGATCCGAAGACGCGGCTCTTCCTGACAACCGACGCATCGGACGCTGGAGTGGGCGCGGTGGTTGAGCAATAATTCAATTCACAACGCGAACCCATCGCATTCTTTTCAGCCAAGCTTTCGCCAGCCCAGAGAAAATACAGCACCTTCTCCCGAGAGCTGCTGGCCATTTATCTGGCCGTCAGGCATTTCAGGCACTTACTGGAAGGTTGAGATTTTACTATTTATACCGACCATAAACCGTTGACGACCGCGATGAGTAACAACTCTGACAAATATACAGCTCGCGAGATCCGGCATCTCGACTACCTGTCACAGTTCTCGACCGATATTCGTCACATAAAGGGGAAGGACAACGCCGTCGCGGACACGTTATCGCGAGCGGATATTCAATCTCTTCAGACCGGCGTCTTGGGTCAGGATTCCATAGCCGCTGAACAAAAATCCGACCCCACGCTGAAAGACGTCCTTTCAAATACTTCTTTAAAGCTTCGGGAGTTCCCTGCATCCTTCAGCGACGACACCCTGTACTGTGACACCAGCCTAGCAAGCCCTAGGCCCTACATCCCACCGACACTTCGGAGACAAGTATTCCAACATTTCCACGGGCTGTCTCATCCGAGTAAGAGAGCTACAGTCAAACTTATTACCGACCGATTTGTTTGGCCTAATATGAATGCGGACATCCGAGAATGGGTTTCCACGTGCATGGCGTGCCAGAAGTGTAAGGTCCACCGACACACTAAATCCCCCGTTGGCACCTTCAGCAGTCCCGATGCACGGTTCTCCCACATACATGTCGACTTAGTGGGACCGCTTCCGATGTGTCGGGATTACCAGTATCTTTTGACGGTTGTGGATCGTTTTTCGCGGTGGCCGACCGCCATACCTATAAAAGACACTTCTGCAAGTACCGTCTCCAGGACCATCCTGAAAGAGTGGATTGGAACTTTCGACACACCCCAAGTCATCACGACCGACAGAGGATCACAGTTCCAGTCGTCCCTTTTTCGGGAGTTTACCAACCTACTTGGTGCCAAGCACATAAAAACTACCGCTTATCATCCGTGCGCCAACGGCTTAGTCGAGAGGTTTCATCGGTCCCTTAAAACCTCCCTGGCTACTAGACCTGACACTATCAATTGGGTGGACGACCTACCTTTGATTCTCCTAGCATTGAGGAATACCGTAAAGGAGGACTTAGGTTGTTCACCCGCCGAACTGGTTTTCGGTACACCTCTTGCGCTGCCCGGCGAATATTTCAACGACTCCCTTCAGACGTTTTCAAAACCAACAACTCCTTTCGTCGAGGAACTCCGCCACAAAATGGCTCGGCTTAAATATGCAACTCCGCGACAGCAAACGATGAATTCGTACATCCCTCAACACTTGCGGGATTGCGAATTCGTTTTCGTACGGAACGACGCCGTGAGACGACCACTCACGCCGGCATACCAAGGTCCTTTTCAGGTTCTTCGGCGCTCCGACAAGCACCTTACAATCAAGCACGCCAACTCGACCGACACCGTCGCGATCGATCGAACCAAGCCTGCTTTTCTGGAGAAGCGACAGTACGACGCAAACCCGGCTCTGCGGCCCCATGATGCTATTCCAGCGCACCAGGCACACGCCGCACTGCAGACATCAGACGACACCCCAGCAACTCCTGTGCAGCAAACCAGATCCGGTAGGAGGGTCACTTTCCCTAAAGACCTTCGTAAATATTATTATTATTAATTGATATGATCAATTTTCATGGGGAAGGGCCTTGTCGCGGTCGCCATTAGCCGTTCCTTAGAAAGACGGCCTTGACCTTCACAACTCCTGATCTCGCAGATTTAAGTCAAACAACACGCGAGAAACCAGATGACTAGTCCAATATCGTTGATGCCAAACAGTACCTCGTGAGCATCGGATTATGCAGCGCTTTCTCAAACATCGGACAACAATTGATATTAATTTAATATCTACGGATTTCTACTGCCTCTAGCCGGGGAGTACTTAAATAAATCGCTCCAAATATCATTAGCCCCTTTTTTTCGTCCAAATCCAAGCTGCTCGGCCCGGGGGCCTGGATCAAAGTGTAGTACGCTGCCTTTGTGAGCTTCCGGTGCTTTGTCGAGAGTGTTACTCATCGGCGCGATCGCGTCTCCGCGGTCGATCCGCCCTGGAAGACGTATCACCTCTCTGACCGGCTTCGCCAAGTGATACACTTTGGCGCGATCCCGTTTCCGCGGTCGATCCGCCCTGTGAAGTCTATCACTGTTCTGACTTGGCCCTGTTCAGGGACTCCGTCTTTGCCAAGGGATACACTTTGACGCGATCCCGTTTCCGCGGTCGATCCGCCCAGTGAAGTCGTATCACTGTTCTGACTTGGCCCTGTTTAGGGACATCGATCAACCTGCTGCTGTTCCCGTCTATTCTCCCATCCGGCAGTCGACCAGCTACATCCGTTTCGCCGATCAACTCTATATTCGTTTTACCGATACCACCGAAAGCAGCTACCCCCTAAACAAAACCAGTCATACCGGACCCGACACCGACTTGAACACATTTCTTCAGAGTACACTCTTGTACAATTGGCATTAATAAAATCGACATTATTGTTTCATAAACCTTTGCCTTTGTCCCCTCATTGTCTTGGCTGTTCACACGTTTCTTCATAAAGCTTGCGGGGGCGACATCCTTATCGGCCCCGCAACAGATCCTATGCAAAGTTGTATGCAGACTCTGAAATCAAACGAAAGTATTACAAACCTCGACCATATATTCTGAGAACAAATATTTTACCATATATGTTGAGAACAAAAATTGAACAAGAACGTGAAAGGCTGCAGGAAGAAGAAACAATTTCACCAGTAGAATTTTACAAATCTCTATGTAGCTTTAGGAAGGGATGAATTTTACACTAAGTCCATCAAGAGACTATTGGGCGAGGAATTCCGTAAATTTACCACTATCACCACACATAAAGGTTTGTTTATCTTCATAAGAAAGTGCAAACTTACATTATTATCTATAAAACCAAAAAAGTCCCTGGCAGAGAGTGACAACAAAGTCTATAAGGTGCCGTTCGTTTTCTGATCCTTTCGAGGTTGATAGGTCAATGTAGTAGTAAAAACGTCTGTTGTTGAATGAAATGTCGTTGCTCTAGGTAGTAAAAAGGGACAGAAGGTTGTATCTTTTTCGTAGAAATGTTTATCATCTTTGCAGTTTGTGTAACGTATGTTTTTTTTTGTGTTTAATTCTGTTTTAAGTCTACATTTGGGCTTGTATCACTATCAACTTTATTACAGGGCCATTTAATGAAAAGAAGAAGAAAGTTAATGAAAAAAAAATTAACACCAGTTAATTTCTATAAATAAACCAAATTGTTGCATAATAATACTGTTGGAATATTTTTGTTCCACCTCTAAAAATTTACTTACTGAATTCCAAGATGTTTTTAACATCTTGGAATTCAGGAGAGTCGTGCTTACTGAAGGTTTCATAAAAATGGTTGTGCAAAAAGTGGATCGGAGGGGTTAATGAATGTAATATTTTACACCTTCATGAATTAATAAATTTCATACTTCACTGCAATTAGATCTCTTTCTAATTCGCACTACATGGTGACCGGATGTGACTGCTAAGAAAGCAAAACACAAAAATTCGTTTTCTGCGCAGTCCACAAAACAAATCCCCTGTAATAAAATACGATAGCCAATCAGGAACGTTCCCATCAGAAAAAAGATGACCTTAGGGATCACGAAATTTGTTTAAAAGAAAGCCCCTCATATCGACCAACACAGTTGCAGACACGCTGTTGCTGTCACCGCCAGGATCGCCACTCTTCGTCACAACCTCTCAACTGTCTACTCCAAGCCTCCCTCGGTGTCACCACCGTGACCCAGTCTCGTTGACATTACATTCAACCAGGATCCAACAGAGACATTCTGCCCGATCGAACAAATCTGTCTTGTTGATACCACATTCAACCAGAATACAACAGAGACATTATGCTCGATAAACCTTAACCATCTACTCCAGGCCTCCCTCATCGTCATCACCGTGACCTGTTCGTTGATCCCTGATTTGACCATAATCCAATAGAGATCTTACGCTCAATTAATGTTCACTATATATACCTAAGCACTTGCCGCCACCACCGTGACCTCGATCGACCAACCCGCCAACTCCTCTTACCAAGCAGTTTGACTTCAACATCTTGACCACACATGGCCACAAACCTATTACCACCATCACAGGTGTCGTTTTCAATCAAAGATAGCTATGCGTCAAACACCACCAACGGCTAATCTCCTCCGGACCTATCTTCTGACACCAGCTGTGACCTCGAACAACCAACCTAAAAAATCGGTCAATTCACGGACCTACCGACAACACCCTTACATTTCCCTAGCCAACAACAATTGCCAAATATCAAACAACTATGTATTGTATAATGAATAGACGGCGTTGAAAATTTAATCCTTTCTGTCGCAACCAAACGCTCATTATAACATAAACAAACTACAAATACTAATACAAAATATAAACAAATGTAATTATTTTCTTACATAATTTATTCTAGGATGAATGTTGTTTCAGATCGTGCAACTACCTTCAAATAACACATGGTTTTCACTTTTTCTAACGCGATCAAAATGTTGCAGAATGTTTAAATGATTTGAAATTTTATAAATTGCTATAATTAAAATGCAAACAATTATTGTACAAATTCATTATTGATCGGAAAACTTTTTTTCTTAAACTACACTATTAATATATATATTATTTATAAAAGCAGTTAAAAGCTTATTTAGTTAAATCATACTGTTGCGGAATCTATGCTGAGTAAGATGTATCAGAAAGTGATTTTTTTGTTGTTGTGAAGGCCAAGAATGTGTGTGATCGTAATGCATTTATCTGCAACAAATAAATCAAACAAAATAAATAGACAATTCAACTTACTTAAATTAATTACTGAAAACAACGTCGTTAGAGATTTCAACAATAACGTGAATTTGCATATATATATTCGACATACACAAAGTATTGTTTGTTGCTTGTTAAATGTATCAAGTAAGATAAGGTTACAAAGATTGTCCATGCAGAAATTTAGTGAGTAAAGGTTGATAGTTTAAGTTTGTTTGTGGAATTAAAATAGTTTGATATCTGTAAGGAAAATTGTCACTTGTGTAATTTCAAGTGATAGTGTGTATGTGTGTGACAACTGCTCATGTTGATTTAAGTTATAAAGAGTTGTTCGCCTTTAATTGATAGGCTAAAGTTGATTGAATGTACAGTTACTGTTTTGTAGTGATGATGTCACTTTTTAGTAAATTGTAAGTTAAGTTTCTTCACACGGTAATAGTTGTGCGAGTTGTGTTGAGTTGTTGAGAGGTTGGTAGTGGTTATTGAGTCAGTGTGTTGGCACGCATGGGGTCTGCTGGTATTTCTCGAAACTCAGTGTCTGACATCATTTATTGTATTAAAAAATACAATTATGGCACAAGGCCGAAAAAGGGGAGGGTTTGAGGATGGTCTTAACTAACTATCCTATACCTAGAAAATCCGATTCATGACCCATTCACTCATTACAATTTGCCCATTCACCACAAAAACTCATCCTTCACCAATCAATCCTTCATACACCATAATACCGCATCCTCTCAAGAGGAACCTACAAAACGCACCCCATGCCATAAAAATATAATGATTATGTATGTACAATTAAAAATTTACTGATGAATGAAATGAAAGGGGGGGGGGATAAACCCAGTAAGAAAGCAAAACGATACACAAAAGTAACTAAACATAACTGATGTTAGTAGGGTCCTTCCAACCCTCAAAAATGAGAGGCCGCTGTATTCTGCCCATTTGGACAAAATCAAGAGGCTCTCTCGCTAAGGGAGTGGGAGAAGGATGAAATAAATTATACGGCCATGTGAAAATATAAAGCTGACCCAGTCGAGATAAAAGGGACCAAAAACAAACTGGGGAGGTTGGGAATTTCAACCTGGATCATAACCAAAGACGTAGCTCGGGACAGGCCAGGAACAACACTTACTCACATTAACTAGGTACACAAAAGCCTGTCTAACCACAGGAAACCACCCCGATGTGACGTAGGCTTGACCTAAAAGAGAAAATCAAGTCTAGCCCCGTTCAAACGAACCAAGCTCGCCTCAGTCATCCACCCTTCGCTGAAGACTGTCGACTGTCGACTGCAAGCGTTTTCTATCAGTTCTAATCTTCATCTTGAGCTGATGCTCAAAAAATTGGATCAGATCCTGATGAGAAAGACTTCCTCCTGTCGCGTCGTCGTTCTGGTTTCCAAATAGGCTCCAGAGACCTGCGCGGGAAAAATGTTTGTCTCAACTTTGCTACATTTTAGTGTTCTTTTAGCCAATGGGGGATTGAGTTTGGAAAAGTAAAGTGATGATAATACTATAATTTTATTACATTTTTTATTTTACAATTCAGAACAGATTTTCGGGAAAATAGTAAGTTTGGCAAAAAAAATAATAGTAAGTTTAGCAAAAAAATAATAGTAAGTTTGGCAAAAAAAAAAAAAAAAAGAAAGAAAAAAAGAAAGATGATTTACATTCTTCAATGGATTCCTGCTTTTAAAACAAAATTTTGGTTCAGAATAATTTCTCGAAATTTAATGAAATTAAGGAAGTGTGTGTGTGTGTGGGGGGGTGTAACAGATGTTTTCGTCACTATAATTTTCTAAAAATGATAATTTAAAAAATAATGTAATCTATTTCTGAATAGGTCTTGAAAGTTGTATTAAAATCCGACAATTCGATTTTTGTAAGAATTTCCAAATCAATGTTATTTTACCGGAAAAAGTCGATACAATTTTCATAGCTTTATTAAATTACACCGCTGACGAATAAAATCCCCCCCCCCCCCAACACACACAGAAAGATTTTTTTTTAACCAAAATTTCAAACGTAGTAGAAAGAATTAAAAAAATTAATAAAATAAAAAATTTTTTTTCGGTCTTTCTAATAACAAACATTTGGTAAATTTTCATTTTAACACCCGGGCGCTAATATCTCTTCAAATTTTTCCAAAATAGTCTTATTTCCGTGCAAATGTATATGCTGAACTCAAATCAACAATTAGATATTGAAGAAACCTAACTTTTCAGATGATAACGACCCGAAAAAATTGGACTTTTTCCTGGTCTTTCGTCAGCCATTACCGGCTTATTGATAAATAATTCAGTGCTGAATTTTTTGGTGGACGTATACAATTTGGGCCTATTTACTTCCTTCATAGTAATTCCTTGTAGAAATTAGTACGCGCTTCCGTAAAGCGATTTTTTTTTGTACTTAATTTAAGAAGAAAGTTAACTTTCAAATATAAACATCGACAAATAAAAGAATAACAAAGTAATTTATTTTTAAGAAGAAAGTTAACTTTCAAATTAGGGTTATGTTTTTTGTTATTCTTTTAGTTTTTTTTTTTTTTAAGAAGAAAGTTAACTTTCAAATTTTAGTTCGGGTTAGGTGGGGTTTTTTTTTTTGGTTATTTTTTAAAATTTCTTATGAAGAAAGTTAACTTTCAAATTAGAGTTAGAGGTGTTTTTTTTTCTTTTGTTATTCTTTTATTTGTCGATGTTTACATATATTTGAAAGTTAACTTTCTTTTTAAATTAAGTACAAAAAATCGCTTTACGGAATCGCGTACTAATTTCTGAAAGAAAATAGTTCAGCAGTGAATGACGCTCGAGTGTTAAAATGAAAATTTACCAAACATTTTTTTTGGGACGATAAAACTTCGTTTTTTTTTTTTTTTGGACCAACGTAATGAAAATTGAAAACAGTTATTTTATCGTCAAAATCTTTATTATTATTAAGAGGAAAGATCCAAGTATTTTTTTTGGAATGTTTAATTATTTTTTTTTAATCCTTTTCAGAACATTCGAAATTTTGATTAAAAAAAACAACTTTGTTTATAATTTAAGATTTTTAAATCATCAACACAGTCACTCACTCCGGACTAGTCTCCTTCGGGGAGGTAGACCGGCCCTGAACCCGTTTATAGACATATTTTTTGCCGAGCTCACGGGCTCGGAATGCCCACGTTAAAAAGGCCTTGTGCCACATGAAAACCCTCGTGCGTCAATCGTCGTCGGTGCGAGGTGTTCTCTAAAGAAACAGAAAACGTCTTCCTCAGGCTGATCTATTGGCTGTGTCTCTCAGCAGTTCTGACATTGTTCGTCCAAACTATGATATGAAAAATGTGAATCCAAATAAGTTTCCTTAATTTCTTGAACCATTAATGAAATTAACGTATTCTTCCTTACGTGTTCACTGTTCATTAATCACTTTTTCTGTGCTAAACCCAATGAGCTATTTATTCAGATGAGACATTTGTAAGTCAACAAGAGTTACTTTTCCTGAACAAAAGTATGGCGGTGAAATCGTTCTGCCGGTTACGTTTTCCTTTATTAAGACAATACAAATTTGTTCATATTTGGAATGTCATTGAGAGCAGATATTCGTCAGGTATTTCTAATCATTTTGTATAAACTCATTTTTTTTTCAGCTTTATCAAACGTTCTGTCACTTTCCAGTTAATAAAAATAATCTGAATATCTTTGCTGGGTTTAAGTCTTTACTTTTACTCTTCTCTTCTTAGCACTCAAACTTTTTTTTATTTTCACTTCAGAGACAACATTTTTAAAATTGAGATCTGAAACTTGTAAAGCAAGTAATTTTTTCCTTGGAGTCAAAGAATTTGAAGTACCCAGCTGCTGACATATGTGTTAAAATTCGGACAAATAATTTCTGTTGAATTCATGAAAATGATTTCCTTTGACATCGTCATCATAGGAAATCATTTTCATGAATGCAAAGAAGGAAAATGATTTCCCTTTCAATTCATGATGAAGAAGGGTAATCATTTTCCTTCTTAAATCGGGTGAAGTTCACTTAAGCAAATTAAATGTTTTATTACTAGTATTTTTTCTAGGCAGCTCTACTTTTTCGCGGAAAACAACAGCATAATGAAAAAGGCCATAAACTTAATAAAAACAAAGTTTTATCGTCAAACAAAATGTTTGTTATTAAGAATGAAAGACTAAAGTATTTTTGATTATTATTTTTTTTTTAAATCCTTTCTAGCACGTTGGAAATTTTGATTCAAATATTGTTTTGTTTAGGTCATCGGTGGACTTAATAATTACAACTTTTTTGGCGCTTTTTTTCTTTTTTTGTGAAAAAACATTGATTTGGAAATTCTTGCAAAAATCAAATATCGGATTTTAATGAAACTTCCATGACTTAAGTTATTCACAAATGAATGAAATTATTTTTTTATTTTTTTATTTTTTGTTTTAGATTTGAAGATCTTGGTAAAAGATATTTTTTTTTTTTACAGGTGTTACCACCGCCCCCACATTTAATTATATGAAAATTCGCGAAATTTTCTTTCTATTTCCAGAATTTTTTTATTAGTTAAAAAAGTAGGGCTCCTTGGAGAATGTAACTCATCTAATTTTTTTTCAAACTTTTAAATGGAAATCTGCTCCGAATAGTAAACTACAAAAATGTAATGAAACGATGACATTTAATTTAATTAGAAAAGCTTTTAATTGCTTTTGTAAATAAGTTATATATGTGAATGAATTTTTACAAGTTTTTTTTTTTTTTTTTTTTTTTTTTTAATTTTAATTATAATAATTTATAAATGTAAAAATCGTTTACTCTTTCCTGGATGTGATATTGTAATTAAGTGGAAACGAAATTTACGAATCTAAAATTGAAAAAAATAATAATAAATGTCGTTTTCGGTTTTATTCTATTTTTAAAATAATTTTTTATTTTTTTACTTTTTGTTCCCCTTTTTTTCATCTGATAGCCTAAATAAATGTCATTATTATATGAGAAGGTCAGTACAGTGTAACCCTGATATAAGAGATTTTCTCTGGTCCCAAATTAGAGCCTGTGTTAATGTATATAAATTAGACCAAACCCGGATATAAGAGACTTCTTCTTCGGTCCCGACAACTCTCTTATATCCAGGTTACACTGTACTTGGATTGAAGAAAATAGAAAAATGTATTTTAGCTAATATGTTAATTAAAGTTTATTAACTATTAATGATTAAACAATATTTTAATTATTAGAAAAAAAATTCCAGATCAGTGTGTTAATTTTCTTGCTTACTTATCTTTATTTTAATTTCATCTGTTATTAAAATTTAAAATTAATTTAAAATTTTATAGTACTTGAGTTTTTTTTAATTTTTTCGTAAAGCATCTTCAAATGTAACAAAGTTGATAAAATATTAAATAACTGCTGAAAATATGTTAATTTGTAAAAATTACTAGGTAGTTAAAAAAAAAAAAAAAAAAAAAATGAGTTCATGTAGATTTTGTAAATTTATATCAATTCTGATCATTCATACTAGTTGTCATTACCTCAGAACTTATTGATACGCCAATAAAGAACAATGGGACCAGTCATTAAGAAATGCTTGTATATTAATTTTTTATGCTATTAGTAAGTAATCTTTATTTCAAATCGGATTAATTTAACTTTTAAAAAGTTTGCTAATTTTACTCAAATAACGTGTCATAAATATATATTTTATTTTTGGAAAATTTTTAAAACTGATAATTTCGTTTTATTTACAAGTTCCTTAAAATTAAGAAAATGGCCGTTTTTAAGAAATTTTAAGAAAATGTAAATTAACTATTGGGATTGCCAAATTTAGTCTTAGACCCATTGCTAAAAGTTTGGAGACTCCTTTCTAAAAATTATACTTGGACGTCTCGCAAAAAATCTACTTGAAAATATTTGATAATGATTTACCTTTTAATTTTTTTGTGGCATCATGCTGATTGTGTTGTCATATAGATGAACTGTCAATGATTAGTGATTTAAGACAAGTAATTTCTTTTTTATATTTTGCATTTATTATGTACTGTAAACCAGACCTCATAAATAAATTGAAAATTCAAGGAACTTTTAATTCAAATTTTAATGTCAAATTACTCTTGTCTTCACATCCCTCAAATATGTAGCATTGTTACAAAACATTTTTTAGAAGTTGGTTCAATGAATTTTGAAGCAAACAGAGTGGACCCATTCTTGTATAGTACCCCACAGAAGTCTTTTACAAATAAGTGTATATTGGATATTATCTCAGTATGAAAATAGCACCAGTGATTTACTAAAAATAAACACATTGATGAAAAAATGCCTCCAATAAAAAATAAAGTTTTATTGTCATAATTATCATTTTAATCTTTGCTATTATTAAGAGAAAAGGCCAACAGAATTTTTTAAATTATTTTTTTGATCCTTTTTCTAAATTTTGGTTAAGGATTTTTTTTTTTTTTTTTGAAATTCTTGCAAAATTTAAATAATTGTCAGACTTATTCTTTCAAAAAGTTCTTAAGGGTTCCTTAGGAATCACAAATATTAATTTCAACTTCCCTGTCTGGTAGCCATTAAATAAAGACTTGATACTATTCTTAATACAGCCTACTCTTGTTCTTTATCTCTTTGGGACCCAAGATGAAACGGTAACAATTCTTGACTACTTCCTCTGCGGAGTCACACAGATTCTATACTTTGAATGAGAACAAGCTACTTCTGTTCATAGCAATGTTTTCAGTCCTGTAATTACGGAAGAAGTACATCCAAATCAGTTTCAGATTTATAAATAATGTGCTCATTGTTTTAATCAGTAATTTCACCAGAACTCTTCAGTTTTCTACAGGTGTACTTTACGTCAGATAGTATTTAAGTTAATTTGAGTAGAACACTATTTCAGTCAATTAAACAAAAATTAGAAAAATGTTTGATTATAGAAAATTCTCTGTCTATAATGTACACTATTTGCACTATTGTCCAAATCTTTGTCGCTATATTTATTACATTTCAGCTGTTGAATGCTCCGGCATTCTTCAGGTGGTTAGAATGTCAAACTGAAACCTTTATTTCGCTCACTGGGGTAGACTGTTTTAGTTCCACTTTTAATGGATGTCAGTTATCAGTTCTCCTGTTAATTCCCCTCTCCAAATTCTCCACTGCTTTAACCAGGTATTGAACTCGCACTCTTTGGGTCCTGTCACTGGATCTAACTAACACCCTTATCCACTGTACTGTGTGTCCTTGAGGACATCTGGGTATGAATTTCTGGGTATTATAAACCTAATGTCATCAGCAATCATTTTTTACCAGTGCTTATATTGCAGATTTTTGCTGCTATCATTTTATGTTTTTACCAGAGCTCATATTGCAATTTTGTTATTATTATTGCTTTTCTCTGGCACTCCTTATTACTGGTTCCCATATTGTATTCATTTCTATGCCTGGTCGGCTCAGGAGATTTTTGTGGCCTAGCATATATGCTGATTCCTTAAGTTTACAAATTTTTCAATGGTGTTCTTTGTCTATGATCTCAACCTGATCCCACAAAGGGCGGTGATCTCCCTTTTCTCTCCATATGTGGTCAGTCATGCCTGATCTTCCCCTCATGTTACAGCTTACAGATCAGGTTGAGATCATAGACAAAGAACACCATTGGAAAATTCGTAAACTTAAGGAATCAGCATATAGAAAAGTGATAATAACAACAAAATTGCAATATGAGCTCTGGTAAAAACATGGTTGCTGATGACATTAGGTTTATAATACCTAGAAATTCATACACAGATGTCCTCAAGGACACATAGCACAGTGGATAAAGGTTTTACTTAGATCCAGTGGCAGGACCCAAAGAATGTGGGTTGGAGTGGGGAATTAACAGGAGATAGCTGATAACTGACATCCATTAAACATGGCATGTGGAACTAGAACATTCTACCTCAGTGAGCGAAATAAAGGGTTCAGTTCGACATTCAAACCACCTGAAGAATGCAAAACGTAATAAATATGGCGGCAAAGATAATGGACAGTGTAGAAAATTCTCATGCACGTGTTTAATTATCTCCCTTCACTAAATTTTATTTTTAAGAAAAAATTTATTTTAATTCCTCATTAAACAATTGAAAAGTTTTATAAGTTAACTCTTAAGATTCCAAGTATTCTATTAAACTAATTCTCCGTTTCAGAGCTTAAATGAACAGTGTTCTTAACATCTGTTTGTTAATAATAACAAAAAAATGCAATTGAAAACAAGAAAATATAAGTTCAGTATCTGAAATGACAATGATGTGAATACTGATCTCTTAAATCATAAGCCTTATAAACAATTAAAATTTTCTAGGTTGTATTATAGTTAATTTCAAGTCAGATTTCATAAGATAATTTAAGAATGACATCTTAGAATATCAAGTTAGCAATATGTAATATAATTGAGAATGCTTTAGAGAGAAAAAGAAATGAAGGAAATATCACACACAGTCTCTCTCTCTCCTATTATAAAGATAAAATCCTCTGCTGTACATGTCATCTTTATTCAGTTTCTTCATGTTTATGAGCATGCAGGCCATCCATTGACAGTGCATAACGAAATCAAATGTCTTGGAAGCATTTCTCTCAAAGCATACATTGATCTTCTCATTATGTATACAGTGCCTCCATCCTTTTGAAGGCACACATATGGACTCCAAAGGTCTCTGAGTTTTGGCTCCAGAAAGGTTTGGTGTATTATCTTTACATACCAGTCAGATGTTACTGTAACTAAGTAGTCTCCCTCCTCAAAAAAGTAAAGGTACCATACACCAAATTTAGCAACTGTGTACCACACTGTCCCTTGTTCGCTGTGTAGAGGCCTTTCATGAAGCTGACTAGGGTTATTTTCCACCCAATAGCGAAAATTCTTCTTATTGATGCAGCCAGGGAGATGAAAGTGAGCTTTATCACCTGTGAGAAGAACAGCATTTACAGGAACATTACAGCATTCCATACAAATTTTACAGTCTTGTTCTCACAGTTCCTGAGCTACCATTAATTTGTATGGTTGGAACTTCAGATTGGTGTGTAAAATTCTTCTAACTGCTCCATCAGATAATCTCAAAAGCAGAAGCATAATTTTGGGCTGAACGTGTAGATTATTATACAACAGAATGTCTCAGCCTGGACATTTTCTGCAGTTTGAGCATTTTGAGATCTTTCAGGTGCCTTTCTTTTAAATGCTAACCCAGTGTCCTTGAAATTTTCAACCCATAGCAATGGTGTCTTCATCTAGATAATATCTTAACATTTCTTTTCGGATTTCATCATGACTTCAACTGGTGTACACTATGCTGTTGAAATGTTTTTAAGACTGGTGAATCTGTAATTGCAACACAGTTTTTCATTCTCATTTCCTGTTGTCAGAATGATACTGTTCCAGCTGGCAACATGAAATGAGAATGAAAAACTCTGTGTTGCAATTACAGATTCACCAGTCTTAAAAACATTTCAACAGCATAGTGTGCACCAGTCCAAGTCATGATGAAATCTGAATAGAAATGTTAAGATATTTTTAGAAGGTATGTAAGATTAGATAAAATACAAATTTTTAATATGTCACTGAGTTTTTATAGCAATATGCAGCTATCTTATAATTCACTACATTTAATAATCTCTTGAGTATGTAATGAGTTTTACACTTGCTGGCTTCCATTTGATAATCCTTTCTGAAATAGAAAATTATTATCCCCTACTGTTTGTCATAAAATCAAGATATAACCACAATAAAAGCATACATAAGCAGTGAGTCATAGAATTAATTTAGTAAAATAGTTTATTTTGCTTACATATTTTCATTACTCAGAGGCAAAGTATCATATCAAGCAGTCTGACATGAATGATTTGATATTTTTCTGAATTTCTCTTTTTTTTTTTTTTTTTTTTTTACCTTCGATTTATTAATATTTTTTGACATCCTATTCTTGATATTCTCATTTTTCCTGAATCATTTTAAAGATAATTTAAACTAATATAGTTTTAGAAAGCATTTTTAATATCGCACAGGAATGTTGGTAAATTAAAAAGAGCAAAACTGTAATTAAAAAAAAGAAGTTATTTAATATCTTTTTATGGCTGTATTTTCACAGAATGTAGATGAAGCATTTGTCACCACAAACAAGATACTTATCATCTTTAAGATGGGATTTATTTGTCCATTTATCATGCAAACATTGTTATTGTTAGAAGACATATTTTATTTTGCAAAAATAATTGTCTCTTGTCTTTTTTAGAACCTGTTTTTGTATGCAAAATTTCTCATTATATATCCCAGTAATTTCTACTGCCTCTTTCTGATTATAAGTCTAAATGTCCTGATTGCAGATCATAAAGATAGCATTTCTTATTCCAGTGTCTTGAAAAAGGCCACATTGTTCTTGTCCTATTTCCAGTCTAATTCTGCTTTGAGCCTTATTCATTAGATTCCCAATTAAAATTTTTTGTGATGTGACATTAAGCTGATTGTCTGAGTTCACATTCTACTCTTGACAGCAATGAGAGCTTTGATATTTCACTGTTGTGATATTTAATTTATTATTTTTATGATTTTATCAATCAAAAAATCATCTAAGGTGAATAGTATTGCTATTATAATCCCATCTGGCACTGCTGCTTCGTTTTTGCTCTACTTGGTCAGTGCCATTATCTGATTTTGATATTATAGCTCCTTCTATGTTACTGTGCATTGTATGTTTCTCTGCTCTGTTGTAGAAGCATGCTACATTCTCTCCTTGAAATATCTTTTATTTTTTAATATGATCATTCCCTTTGAAAATTATGTGTTCTATTGAAAACTTTGTGTATTGTTATTTCTTTTATTTTTAATGCCTGTCTGCTATGTCTATTGAACAATCAAGAGTGCGAGACTCACTTTTGCAAGGAGATTTCCAATTAGCATCCAGTTGCTGACAAAAATAAACTGGGTTGTAACTAAATACAGATATTTATTTTGTATGAAAATACAAAATTGTGGCACAAGACCAAAGGGGGGAAAAGGGACGGGCTGGTTTTCTTTAGTTGTCGTAATAAATCCAACTCATGACCCATTCATTCATTATAATTTACTCATTCACCACAAGAATTTATTCATCACCTTCAATCCTACAACAACCAAAATACCTCATATTTGCAGGGAACCTACAAAACATCCCATGACATAAAAATTTGAGAGTTCATACATATACACACACACACACACACACACATATCTATATATATATATATATATATATATATATATATTTAAAAATCTCATGAAATGATGGCGAGCGGAGATGAACCCAGAAAACAAACTCAAAATGTAAACAAAAGATACAACTAAAACAAAACAATGTTAGTAGGAACCGTCTACCCCTGAACATAATAAGAGAGGCCACTGTATTCTGCCACTAGACAATACAGAGCAGCATACTCACCAATGGAATGGGTGCAATAATAAATGACGGAATAGGAAAATCAAAGGCTGGCCCAGCTGAGATAAAAACCAGAGGACAACAGCAAACTGGGGAGATTGGGAATCTCATAACAAAAGAGCATGCCCAGAACACTTGTACCCATTAACTAGGAAAACAAAATAGTACTAACTTAACCAGGGGGAGGGTTTACAGGAAACCATCTTGTTGCATCAAGGGAACTTAGAAAATCAAGGCTAGCCCCGTCCACATGAACCAGGCTTGCCTCAGTAACGTGTGCATGTGTGCAGATATCGTCTCGTTTTTCGACGAGATCGGCGCATATAAATTGTGTTTTCAATAGTGGCCATATTTCTTTTCATCATTACTTTGCAAGCAAGACACGTTCACACTTGTTTTGAACTCCGAGGTAAGTCTTGTCTTTCATCACACCCCTCCCTGATCACATGATCACAAAGGTGGCAGCCTGGTGACAGTCGTTTTTGACGGGTGCTTCTTTGCAAAGGCAGGGTGGGGGTGCTCTGCTCTTGCTCCCCCTTCGGATGGATTGTCAGAGGGGGGCTCTGCTTCTACTCCCACTTCATGTGGATTGACACACTCTGCACTTTCCTCGTCAAGTAGCAAACTTTCCTCCCCGCTCTCAGATATGTCATTGGAATCTTCCTCAGACATGCTGAAACCGTGGCACAGGCGTAGATCCTTAACGTGGTGGGGTATTCCATCCACCTGAAATGACTGCAGGCTGATCATTTTCATCATCTGACCCCTGTTGAACCTGGTGGTACACCGACTTACTGGCACTTCGACCCACACACAATCTCCAACCTGGTAAGAGCTGTGCTCAGGGTCTGAAGACATCGTCAGGGCGTCAACCCCTTTCACCCTCAGTTTGTATTGGTGGATCCTGTTGCCGGCAGTCTGGGGTCATGCACAATCTTTTGGTGTGACAATATACCAGTAGAAGGCTTCCTGGACGGAACGGCGCATCCTGGCCGCGATTCGTTTCACTGTGTGGTGGCATTGCTCTGCTATACCATTCCCAGCTGGGGCATATGCACAGCAGAAATGCAAGTTGACTCCTCACTTGCGCACTGGGTCGTTGTCCGTGAGTAGCTCGTGAGGTGGGCCCCGCTTGAGAAACACTGCTTTCAGCTGGCGAATCACGGCCACTGAGTCCAGTCTCGCCAACTGCTTCCAGATTGAAAAATGTGACGGACCGCAGCCAGTCAGCATTAAGAAATGATGGGCACCGTAGTGGGTGATGTCCATCCTCAGTCTCTGCCAGTTTTCACTTACCTCAAGCTTCCCTTTTTGACATTCTTCATATAATCTTCGTATAGCTGATCTAACAGCTGCATTTGTTGTTGACGGGCAGACTCTTCTGGCGATGTAGGTAGTGCCAATCAGTGGCCCGGGTCCATTGCTTCTCTTCATTGCGTCAAACCTGTGTACTGAAAATGCGTCGCCCGTAAATGTCTGCTTCAGCCTGGCTTCGATCTGATATTCTTCCTTCATTTCCATGTAGGGGGCTGGTGCGTCCGCCTCCAGATATAATGGCAGCAGGCTGGCCACATCATCCATCTGCTGAAGTCTTGCCACCAGCCTAACCTTTTTTAGCCATGCCACCACATCACTCTGGCTGGAAAACGATTTTATAACGTCGCTGCTTATGTGAACTTTTTCCATAAGCGTTGAAATAGCTTGTAGTAAACAAAAAGAAGAAAGTGATGAGAGAGGGTCAGAAAGTGCAGTGCGCCATTCACTGGCAGACCAGATATTCTTCCTTCATCATCGGTCGCCTCAAGGAAATGGATTGCAAGACTCCCTTTCTTGGCTGTTACACCGGGCAGTCATGAAACAGACACCAACTCAGCCACGCCTACTTCGACTTCCTCTTTGTCCGTCAGTCAATTCATACGTCCAACTCTATTGCACGAAGACCACTGAATGACTCCTGACATGATCGTGCCGCTGGCACCTCGCTTTTTATGCCAGTCTGATACGGCCGAAATTTGCATGTGTGCAGATATTGTCTCGTTTTGGATGAGATCAGTGTGCATAAATTGTCTTCAATAGCGGCTATATTTCTTTTCGTTATTACTTTGCAGATAAGACACGTTTGCACTCATTTTGAACTCCTAGGTAAGTCATGTCTTTTGTTACAGATCTGATTTTTACCCTAAGCTGGTGCTTAAAGAAAACAACCAGATCCTGATACAAAAACCATTCATTTCACACCACCACAGCTAGCAACATGAAAAACACCATCCATTTTACCCCGGAGAATGAGGGCAACACATTGTCGCACACATATGTGAGATCCATGGACACAAGCTGCTTGGGAGTGATACGAGCCATCAATTTGCTGATATACTCCCAGAAAGGGTGCACTTGAAAACAGTGGTAGAAGGCGTGCACAGCCGTTTCCTCTAAACCAATGTCACTCCAATTACAGTCTGTCAAATCTGCCTTGCCCCATCTGAAGAGTATGTCATTGAAAGGTAGCATGTTCCAAATCAATCACCAGCTAAGCAAAAACTCAGAGTTACTGAGGTAATCCGCTGCTGGCACCCAGGACCACAATGAGCGCAACTCTGATGCCAACAAGCCGAGCTGGTCACACAAAGGATCTTCTACTCCACTGATTCAAGAGAAAATAATCTCTGAAGCCAAGAAAGGTCACTGGACCGAGAAATAACCTTCAAGGTCAACCGACACTCACTGAGGAAACTTGACAACCCTCCACAGCCGCAATGGAGGCGTGATGATAAGGCTAGGGAAGGCGTCCCTAACACTCCATGCCAAAATCAAGTCCTCTGTCAAAACGCAGCAAAAGAAAGCCAACCTAGAGGCATGGCAATGATTCACCAGGTGTTGCAATCTCAGCTCCACCATGAAAAAGATGCTAGTAATGGGCTTCTTTACAGACCCAATGTTTGCAGTCACCCCACAAAAGGTTGGTCAACAAACACTTGATCACATCCTTATAGGTCCTGCAAATAGTAAGTACAGTCAAGCTGTAAAGAATAAAGGGCAAGACATAAGTGGCACACGCCTCAGCCCTACCCTTTAAAAGTCAAATAAGAAAATTTGACCTTGACTTTGACTTTTCTCAACATTTTCATATCTCCTAATATGGCTAAGCTCTATATTTTCAGATCTTTGACTGCTGATTAATATTCACATAAGAACAATAATCATAAAATAAACAGAATTTATGTTATTTTTGCTGACATTTGACATGGTATCCTAAATGCACAAAACAAATTTGTTAACCATTAACATCATTTTCATATTATTTTGTTATCTTAACATTAATTCATGACACTTTTTTGAATGTTTATTTTCATTGTCATTTTTTTCATGTATTTGTTGTATAATTAAAATGTAAACAAACCAAAAATAAGGTTGTTTATTTTCCACCAAATTGGTCAACATTTAACCACAAATAACAAATTTTGTTTATTTTATGATCATAGTTCTTATGTGAATATTATCAGCATTCAAAGAGCTTTCTAAAGATATACAACTTGACCATATTGGGAGATATGAAAATATTAGCATATAGTGGCAAATACCAAAATCCATCATTCTGAGTTTGGCCCGACTCAGTAAAACCCTTGTAACTTGGGCCACAGTCAAAAGTTCATCACAAAATTTTGTACATAGCTTGCTATAAAGTAGAAAAAAATTGTTAAATTTAAAAAGAAATTATAAATAAACTTGTTGAGAATTTAAAGGCCAAGGTCAAGTTATCTTATTTGTTAGTAATCATAGTGCTAGTTGAAACCACAACAAAGCTGTGTTATGAAGGAAAAAAAAAAAAAAAGAATAAAAAACGAAAGATTCTTCAGGTCAATTTTCGATTTGATTTATGTAGTTCTTTGTATGACAACATTAACCTTTCCCACTAAAATCTCTTTAGTGACACTTTTCCTATTGGTGCTTAGTTCTTGGAACAGGGCTCAGTCAGAGGTTCTCTTTGTAGCAAGTCATATGAGTTTCAGTAGCACTTTCATCTTCTCTTGGCCACTTGTTTCTTGTCTCTCTCTGGCTCACCTAAGTGTTCTAATTATATTGGCTTCAACCCAATACTGGAGTGAAACTGATGGTATTTGGAATCTGGTGATTCCCTAAGTTTCTGTTTCTAAGAGTTCTTTGTTGTTTGGTTCGCAATATAAATTATCTTTCCAAATTTGAAGAACCATTTGCTCTACTTGGTGCTGGTTGCAGGTATTGCCCTTATAACTGATTCCTTCTCTTACTTATACCTTGCACCATTACTTTCACATGGACAGAGGTAATTTCTCCTTCCTCTTCCTCCTCCTCTCTTAGTATTTCATCTAAATCCGCTGCTTTGGCTGTCTCTTTGACAAATCTGATATTTAAGCTGAGTGGGCGAAAGGTAGGTTCTTACTTTTAAGCATTAGTTCTAATTGTCTTAATTTTCAACAACAAATTTTCTCAGTTCCCAGTCCTATTTACTTAAGTAGACATTTACCAGCCATTCTGCTGACCTGCTATTAGCAAAACTTGTCTTCATATCTTTTTGCTTAATTGTACTCATGAACTTTAGAGGTTCGTTCCGTTTTTCAATTTCTTTGAGTGAAAGATAAAATCCTATTTCTCAATTTGTTTACATTTCCAAAATTGGCAAACCTTTCCACTCTTTGACAGGCAGGTGTAAATCAGTTTCTTGATTCTGCCTTTGTCTTCAAAATTACCAAATATTATAACTCAACCACTTCTTCCGTCTTCTCAGACCATGTGGCCTCTGATAATAACCAATAAAGTCATTCTTTTCAGGTTTGTCTTTTTTTCAAGCTATCCTTTTGATAGGAAACCATTTCATTCCTTCTTTCAGTTTATGTTATTCCATACTTTTAACCCTCTCCATCTGTTCCAGTTCATATTTTAAATTAACCCTTTTCCTTTACAAGTGTCACACAATGACTTGTTTCATCCATAGGCTGATAATCAAAAGGAGAGTACTTCTTACTCTACAATTATGAATGGAAAAGAAAATAGTTCATCAGAAAATTTAATATGACAAATAATGATTTTATTTACATATTTAACTGAATCCCTTATTGTTCTTGACAAATGAAGGGTTCAGTAATTTGCAGGTGGATTGTAGTATAATTTGTTTAAATATTCAGTTTGTTCTGAGTATTTCACTGTTGAACATAAATTATACCATATTTAGTTTGATCATAAAGCAAATATTGAAAAGCCTCTAAAATCTTTTTTATTCATGCTTAACTTTCTCTAAGACATGTACTGAATTGATATTTTATATGGTATATAGAAAATGATCAATGATATATATAGTGTCTTCGTATGAACTACAAAGGTGTTGCCATGTTCAAATTCATATAAAGATTTTCTTATAAAATACATTTTATTTTATTTTTTTTTTTATTTCTAGGTGGTCGGCATCGCCAAGAAATTTTATCTGGAATTAGAGTTCTTGATCTCAGCCGGTGAGTTAATTATCAGTTAAAAATATATATTTTGTTATCTGTCAAACTATCTGCAAACTGTAGTAGCATTTTCTTTAAAGTCTTTCATTGTTTTAAAAAGTGATAGTAAAATGCATTATTTTCAGACTATTCAAATTTTTGGGCAGATACAAGTATGATGTGATAATTATTCTTTATAATTTATTCTTAGTAAATGTAATCCACACAGTTAACTAGATGTAACAAAAAGACTAAAATTTGCTTCTAGGACAAACATAAGTTTTTAAAATTTTCTACAATACAACATTGATTGGTGGGAAATGACACAAGTGCATGCTTATATCTATAATACTGCTCTTGTCTGAGTGAGTAGTCATCTCTTATAGTAACAGCATTGCAAATATGGGTAATTCCTGGACCATCATAAATACCAATGTTTTATGGAATGCTTTAAAACACTTATTTTTGTTCTATTGATAGTAGCAAGTTACCTGGGTATAGATTATGAATTTTGCAATCTTACAGATTTTACCTGGAATGACACATTTGCATGCTGTTACAGCAATTTATTTCCTCCTATAGTTTCTTCCTTTCTGATATAGCAATCTGCTTACTGCTTCAGCAAGTTACTACATCCTTTCTCCAAAATAACCTGTGCCATACACAATCATGTAAATTACCTAGTCCCTTAGGACTAATTAAATACCTGTAGGTTCTTGTGAAAAAATCCACATAAATGATTTTTCTGTACACATAAAAGCAGCCAGAAGAGTTTGTTTTTGGTACAAGAAGGATTACAGATGGCAAGAGAAATAAGTTTGAACGAGCCTGCTGTGATGTTCAAGATGTTTGAACCCCAGAATTTGATGACTGATCCTGAACAATTTGTTACAATCTGATTCCTCTTGTCTCCTATTGCCATCCGATTCCTCCTTTCTGCTATTGTCATCTCCTTTCCCCTATAGCAGGGGTCAGCAAACTTTTGGAGTGAGAGCTTATACAGCTATGCAGTGTCTTGGGTCTTGGAGGAGGGCCATGATATCAAATTTACTATAATAAATTGTCTTGACCCCTGACCATTATGTCCAGAAAACTACATTCATCTGGATGTTTAAAGAAAAAACAACAAAGTTAATGTAACACTATTTAAAAAAAGTTTTATTTTACTGCGGGTATAACAGGATAACAACTAACACAACAAAAAATGCAGATTCCTTACTAGAAATGAAATACAGTTAAAAATGACAAATTATTTAATAAGGCACTGGTTTCTGCTTATAGTTTGATAACTTCTCCACATCAGGTGAAATATTTATTGGCAACAGGAGCAAAACATCATCCAGGTGTCAAAACATTTCTTGCAGAAGTCAGCAGTGAATTCGAAATTACATTTTGATATAAAAAATTTGTTGCATTGTAAGTTGATGAACTCCAACTGATATGTTTCTGCCACTTGCTCCATAAATTAATTAAATAATTTGTGCCCAAGTGTTAAAGTTGGCAGGCTGGACAAGAAACTTTCGTGGACCAGATGTGGCCAGGGAGATTGCTGACACCTATCATATAGCAATTGGGCTTCCACCTTTCTCCTATAGCGATCTTCTCCCTCCCTTCTATAATTATCTGTTTCCTCCTTTCTCCTATAATTATCTGTTTCCTCCTTTCTCCTATAATTATCTGTTTCCTCCTTTCTCCTATAATTATCTGTTTCCTCCTTTCTCCTATAATTATCTGTTTCCTCCTTTCTCCTATAATTATCTGTTTCCTCCTTTCTCCTATAATTATCTGTTTCCTCCTTTCTCTTATAATTATCTGCTTCTTCCTGTTTCCTACAACAATCTGTCTTCGTCCTACAGCAATCTGTCTCCTTCCTCCTTTGTACTATTGTCATCTGCTTCCTCTTTTCCCCTACTGGAACCTGCTTTCTCCTGTCGCAATCTGCTTCCTCCTTTCTCCTATCGCAATCTGCTGTCTCCTATAGCCATCTCCTCCCTCCTGTCTCCTATAGCCATCTCCTCCCTCCTGTCTCCTATAACGATCTCCTCCCTCCTGTCTCCTATAACGATCTCCTTCCTCCTGTCTCCTACAGCAATCTGTCTCCTTCCTCCTGTCTCCTACAGCAATCTGTCTCCTTCCTCCTGTCTCCTACAGCAATCTGTCTCCTTCCTCCTGTCGCCTACAGCAATCTGTCTCCTTCCTCCTGTCGCCTACAGCAATCTGTCTCCTTCCTCCTGTCGCCTACAGCAATCTGTCTCCTTCCCCCTGTCGCCTACAGCAATCTGTCTCCTTCCTCCTTTGTACTATTGTCATTTGCTTCCTCTTTTCCCCTACTGGAACCTCCTTTCTCCTATCTCAATCTGCTGTCTCCTATAGCGATCCTCTCCCTCCTTTCTCCTATAATTATTTTTTTCCTCCTTTGTTCTACATCAATCTGTCTCCTTCCTCCTTTGTCCTATTGCCATCTGCTTCCTCTTTTCCCCTCTTGGAACCTCCTTTGTCCTATCGCAATCTGCTTCCTCCTGTCTCCTATAATTATCTCCTTCCTCCATTCACCTATAATTATTTTCTTCCTCCTTTCTCCTACAGCAATCTGTCTTTGCCATTTGCATCCTCATTTCCCCTACTGGAATCTCCTTTCTTCTATCGCAGTCTGCTTCTTCCTTTCTCCTATATCCATGTGCTTCCTCCTTTCTCCTATAGCAATTTGCTGACTTCTCTCTCCTAGTATCACCTGCTTCTTCTTTTCTCCTTTAGTTATCTGCTTCCACCTCTGTCCTATAGCAGTCTGCCTCGACATTTGTCATATGAATCTGTTTCCTCCTATATCCATCTGTTTCCTCTTTCTCCTATTGCACTCTACTTCTTTTGTTTTATTGCTGTGTGGTATGTGAACTTTTTACTACAAATGTATTACTAGAAGCCATTTTGGTACGCTGACCAACCAATTTGTTCAAAACTAATACTGGACTTTGATGGCTCTGATCCTGAACAATCTGTTACTGCAATCTGCTTCCTTCTGTTTCCTATTGCCATCTGCTTCAACCTTTGTCCTATAGTGATCTGGTTCTGCTATGTCCTATTGCCATTTGCTTCCTCTTTTCTTCTATTGAATTTTCCTCCTATTGCGATCTGCTTCCTCCTTTCGCCTATTGCGATCTGCTTCCTCCTTTATTGTATTGTTGTGTGGTATGTGAAGCAATTACTACAGATATGTTACTACAATCTATTTTGGTACACTGACCAACCTATTTGATCAAAACTGAACTTTCATAGCTCTGCTTCCTCCTTTCTCCTATAGCCATTTTCTTCCTCCTATTGAAACCTGTTTCCTCTTTTCTCCTATTACAACATGTTTACTCCGTTCTATTAGTGCAACCTTCCACCTTAATCCTATATTCATCTGCTTCCTCCTTTCTCCTATATCCATCTCTTCATCCTCTCTCCTACAGCAATCTGCTGACTTTTGCCTCCTGTTATCATCTGCTTCCTCTTTTCTCCTTTAGTTATCTGTTTACTCCTTTGTCCTATAGCAATCTGCTTCTTCTTTTCCCCTATTGAATCTGCTTCCTCCTACATCTATATTGTTGTTTGAGGTATATGAAACAGTTACTACAAATATATTACTACACGCTATTTTGGTACACCGACTAACCAATTTGATTAAAACTAATACTGGACTTTGATGGCTCTGATCCAGAACAATCTGTTTCAGCAATCTTCTTTCTCCTGTTGGCATCTGCTGCCTACTTTCTCTTATTGCAACCTGCTTCCGCCTATAGCGATCTGCTACTGTGTTTTATTATTGCAATCTGCTTCCTCTCTTCTATTGCAATCTGCTTCTTCCTTTTTATTATTGAAATCTGCATTCTGCTTTTCTCCTTTCTCGTATTGCCAACTGCTTCCTCCATTCTCCTATTGCAACCTGCTTTCTCTCATTGCAAACTGATTCCTCGTTTGTCCTTGTTGTAACCTAGAAAAGGTTACTGAATAAGCATAGCCAAAATGAAGGTTGGAAATGGAACAGTAATCTTTATAACATTAACAGCATACTGCTGGCAAATCTTGTATGTTGTTTTATTACAGTAAGTAATCCACTGCTAGTGGTGAACTAGTGGTGAATCCCCCTCCCCAAAGTATATTCCACTGTATTTATGAGTATTGGGACATACTCATTATAGTCCATAGGTACAGTATAGCCACCCCAAATTTTAGATTTACTCTGCACAGTCAATCTCTTTTCTTTTCATTGATTTTGATTCTCTCTGTACTCTTCTTTTTCTCTTACTTTGTCTGTTTCGGACTTCTATCATAGGCGCTTTCTGAGGAATGGTCATATTGAATGTGTCAAAGAACTTTTATAGGTTCAATCTCCACTGGAGTATCATTTTTATTTGATTACAGTGCCTTTTGTGCACCATTTCCGGTCATTTGACTAAAAATACCATCCTACTGATTCTTCGGTTGATAGTTCCAACTTCCCATTACTTTTTACCTGTCTGATACATCTGGTAAAAAAAAAAAACTTTTGACCAACTTTGTAAAATTTATTTCCAGCTTTTGTACTGTATGTTCCATTTTTTTCTTATTGGGTATCATTTTTATTTGATGTAAGTCGATATACCTGTAGAAATTCTTGCAATACTGCATCTGTGGATCCACCGTTGGATTTTTTTGAGCTCTGTTAAAGGTATCCACAAAACGCTCTGCTTGGCTGTTACTTCTATGGTGGTAAGGGGCGATTGTTATTTGCTCTACCACAAACATTTTATAAAATTCCTTGAATTCTTTTGATGTAAATTTGGTGCCATTATCCGAAACAATAGAATCTGGTACTCTGAACCTCGCAAAGAGTTTTTGTAGAAACCCAATTACTACTTGCATAGTTAGTTTCAATATCTCTGGCCATTTGGAAAAACTGTCTATGACTATCAAATAATATGATCCATAAAGTGGACCAGCAAAGTAAATATGCAGACATGACCATGGCCGGTCAGTTTCTGACCATGGGATGAACTTTAGTGGTGCTGCTGTAACTGCCAAAGCATAGCCTTTGCATGACTTTACCAAAACATTCATTGACTTTATCCATGCTATGCTAGTATACATAACTTCTCTTTAAGCTTTTCATTCTGGATATACCAGGATGTCATCTGTGGAATTCTTTCAGGATTCCTTTCTGAAGTGATGAAGGTACCACCACTCTTTCACTGTACATGACAATGTCATTGCAAATTGGATATATCTTGGATTCTGTTTTTTAGTTTCTTTCTTCATTTCCACAATAAAATTGTCATCCAACACTTTTTATTTCTTCTAAAGTCACAGGTAGTTCCCTTAGTTCCTTACAGTATTGCATAGTACATTTTTTTATCTTTTAGAGAAGCAATGTCTGTGTCTTCCAAAGGTTCTCTATTTCTTGGAATAAGTCTGGACAATTCGTCTGCGTGACTCAATTTACTCTATGACAAGAATTTCATTCTGAAATTGTAATTTAATAGAATGGTTCCCCATCGTTGTAACCTATTAGCTGTATGGGTCGCTGGTCCTTTTTTGGACCCATAAATAGCTAGCAATGGTCTGTGATCTGTTTGTAAGATAAACCTTCTCCCATGAAATTTCTTAAGGGCAAACACAATACCTAAAGCCTCCTTTTCTATTATGGAATAATTCTTTTCAGCTGGAAGAAGCATCCTGGATGCGTGTGCAATAGTTTTAATTGAGTTGTCTTCAAGTTTATGCATAATGTGGGCTCCTATTTCGTACGCACTAACATCGCTTGCTACAATTATTTCTTCTTTTGGATTGTAATGTGTCAAAAACAGGTCTGACATTAGCATTTCTTTAATTTTTTCAAATACCTCCTGACACTCCATCATCCAAATCCATTTACAGTCTTCCTTTAACAGAGCTCACAAACGATGCATGTTTGGCACAAATCCATTGTAATAATTTGCCAAACCCAGGTAACATTGTAAGGAACTGACATTTTCAGGAGCAGACATGTCTTTTATAGCACTGGCTTATTCTGGATCCTGGTCTCCTGCCATTTTTGTCAATGATTGTCCCAAATATTTGATTTTATCCATAAACAATTCACAGTTTTTGTCTTTCAGCTTGAATCCATAGTCCTGAATGCTGCTGAAAACCTCAAAAACATTTTTCTTGTGTTCTTCTGGGTTTCCACTTTTCAGCAGAATATCATCAAGATAAGCGACTACAAAGTCAAGTCCACTAAACATCATATCCATTACTTCCTGAAAAAATAACTGGTGCAACCTTTTATTCTGAAAGCCAAATGATTGAATTTATTCATTCCTTGATGTGTGTTTATCATAAGTAATTTTAAACATTTGTTGTCCACTTCAATCTACATATACACATCACTTAGGTCAATTTTCAAAAATATCCGACTCCCGCTAAGTTGTACAAAAAACTCTTCTGGCACCAGAAGTGGGTAATGGTAACTTTTGAGGACATTGTTTAAGCCTCTGGAGAAGTCTGCACAGACACTTATCTCTTTAGACTTTTTCTCTCTATATGCTTTTGTTGAAGCCAGATTGCTATATTCCACCTTAGATAAAACACCCATTTTTTTTTTTTTTTTTTTTTTTTTTTTTTTTGAGTCTGTCAAGCTTGTTTTAATAATGCAAAGGGTACATTCCTTTTCTTTTTGAGAACCAGTTGTATGTTTTCCTTTAGCTTGAATTTAGTTTTCATTTTCTTGCAACTGCCTAACCCACCAGAAAATACCCCTGGGAATTTAACTTTTAACTCTTTCTTTAGACTTTCTGCTTTGTTGCTAAAACCTTTAATTTCTTGGCAAAACAACATGATTAGACTGTTCCATAAATTAAACTGCTCCATCCAGTTCATTCCAAAAAGATTATTTGTATTTTTCATTACAGTCTTAATTTCAAGGTTTTATCATTTAACATCACATTTGTTATAAATTCTTGTAACACTATGAGTGATTTTCTTGCTAACATTAACTTTGGTTTACCTATTTTTTCCATGTATATACATTTATTATGTTTAAATAAGATCCGCTATCCAATTGTAATTTGATATTTTTGTTAATGATTTTTACCTACACAAATTTCCTTATATTTTGACCAGCAGATTCATCCATCTTAGTAACTTTAATGTAATTCCTCCCTCATCCATTTACAATAAGTTTTCTTATGTTCTTTTTTTACACAATGAAAAAATTCTTTATTTTTGTATGGACAGTCCTTATACCAATGTAATTCTTGACATGTGTAACAAGGGTTAGGAATAATGTTTTTTCCCTTCTTCACTTTATTTTTTGGATGCACTTTTTTAATGTGCGGAACACTGCTTATTTCAGTATCTTTGGCATCTTGTTGAACATTTATAAACCTCTGACAATCTTCAGATTAGGTTCATTTTCCAGTTTATTTAAAACTCTTCTCTTGATTTCAGCATGGTTTAATTGACACCAAACCTTGAACAAATATCAGGCATTTAAAATTGTCAGGGCTTAATTCTGCCAGTTTGACCTTCTCATGATGCAACAACATTTAACATGGCATACGGACGAAAAGGGTTAAAACGGATGAAAAGGGTTAAAACAAAACGATTTTGAATTTTTGTCAGAAAGAGAATTATTTTCCCAGGATATGGAAATAGATGTATGAATGTTGTTCAAAAAAGTTATACAAATGTGATTTTGCTAGATACAGCAAACAGGTGCAGGATCAGAGGCCAGATGTTAAGGTCGGCTGTTGAAAGATGTCTGGCTTGACTATCTGCTGAGAAAAATTGTCGGCCAAATCTTTCCCTGAGAACGAAAAAATTAAAAAGCAGAAGATGACATCAGAAAGGCTGACATCATATAATGGCTCCTCTCTAAAGAGGAGGGGATCTTCCTAAATTGGAAATGTGAAATAGAAAACGAAAGAAAACAACTGGTTGAATTTTGGGAGATTTGCATAAAACCCACCTATTTGCCTGCACCACACCAGTTGAAAGGGACACCCATAAATACAAGTGCCCATGTGGGCCAAAGTTAGTTGGGGTCCGTTAGTCGGAGAAGTTGGATTTGGGGTTATCTGCCATTGGAGTTGCAGTCAGAGGCGGTCGGAGCAGTTAAGAGATTTCTGTTATAACACTGCTTGCAAACCTAATGATAAGAATAATAATAATTATATGCTGATGAAGAAAAACTCCAACAAATAACCTTGTGCCATCCATGAAAGTACAAAACATAGTACTTGGAGTTAAAACCAGTTGTTGATGAGGAAAAACTCCGATGATAAACCTTGTGCTGTTCGTGAAAGTACAAACAACAGTACTTGAAGTTAAAACCAGTTGTTGATGAAGAAAGATGCTGACGAATAACCTTGTGCCATCCATGAAATTACAAATCACAGTACTTGAAAATTCTTCAAAGTAGCTACCTGTAATTTTCGTTCCATCGCCAGTTATTAGAACGGGTTGGGAAAAGAAGAAAAAGAAAAAAGAAAGAACTGTAAATATTTTTTTTTATTCTGATATAAACATCATATCGTGGCTTATTCGGGCATCATCCATTTTATTTTTCAATTTTGTATGCATGTGTTCAACTCCTTGGTTTAGCGTGGTTAAGATACCCCAGTGGAAATTTGGCTTGATCCTCTTAAGATCAAAATCACAACATGGGTAAGAAAGGTCACACTTGAAGAGGTCAACTTTGAGACCAGCTGCTGTGTCAAACGCCATCAACGACCAACGAGTGGGCTGACGGCTTGTTCTCTGATACCAGGATCGATCCTGACCAAGTGAGCAGACCGGGATTGACCCTGAGTACTGCCCTATCTGGTGACTGAACCAGACCGGACACAGAATGCCATCTTATAATTGGTCGCCACGGGCCGGCCGCAGCTCTTAAATACGTCATACACTGCTCATTCACAATGCTCGCAAACATTGTGAAATCATCATCTTCCTTTTTTACTAAGTACATACATTTCCATCTTCTATGGAACAATGATATTTTTGGGCTGAAAACTTCTAAAAGCACAGTAACCGTTTCTTTAAACGTTAGGTCACCAGTTTTCTTACATAATATGTAATTTATGAACTTTTTGTGTTTGACGCTGCCTAGATTCCTTCGCACTAGTCTTAACCTTTTGTGGTCAGGCCAATTTGCACAGAAATACAATGAAAAAGTTATGTCCTCTTCTGGCATATGAAATTCAGCAATCGCATTTACGATAGCGTCCTCTTAATTTTCATTCTTGTTACTCGTTGACATTTTCTGTTATTGTTCTACCCACAATTTGACAAGTTTTTCAAGTCTTTGATCATAATGTCTCTTGTCGTTGCAATATTTCCAGTAAAACTGTTTTGCAATTCTCCATTTTGTACTTTATGTGAACTACTTTCTACAAAAACAGATAATTTTTTTTTACACAACTGTTTTTAAAAAACACTAGTATTCCTACATATTAACTTCCAATGCAACATCTTTACACCAAGAAACCTTCTCAATATTACATGATTTTCGTAAATTTCAATTTCACATACCTTTCCTTACGTTTTTGTAGTTCTCTGTAGCTGGAATAAAATCCCATGGTATTCTGAATGCTATATTTCAATCAACTTGGGAAAAATCCACGTAATTCTTAGAAAACACTTGTAGCCAAAAATACTTTGTAGCTTTGGTAATTATTACATGAGTTTTGCCAATATCTCTGTTTGTGGAATATCAAATTTATGAATGTTTATGTGAGTTCTGTACTGGTGAACATTAAGTTGAGTTCAGCGAAATCCTTGTTGCCAAAGGTTACTGAATAAGAATAACCTAAACAAAGGTTTGAAATGGAACAGTAATCTTTATAACATTAACAACATACAAGATTTGCAGGCAGCGTGTATTAAGTAACCCACTATTAGTGGTGAAGCCCACAGACAGTATATTCCACTGTATTTATGAGTATTGGGACATACCCATTATCATCCATATGTACAGTATAACAGTCCTATAGCAACCTGGCGCCTCCTTTGTCCTATAGCAATCTGCCTCCTCCTTTTCTCGTGTTGCCATCTGCCTCCTCCTTTTCTCGTGTTGCCATCTGCCTCCTCCTTTTCTCGTGTTGCCATCTGCCACCTCCTTTTCTCATGTTGCAGTCCTCATCCTCCGTTGTCCTATTGAAAATTGCTTCCTCCTTTCTCCTATGAGAACCTGCTTCCTCCTGTCTCCTATTGCAAACAGCAATCTCCTTCCTCCTAGAGCAGTCCCCTTCCTCCTGTAGCAACCTGCTTTCTCCTATTGCTATCTGCTTCCTCCTTTCTTCTATTCCATTCTGCTGCCTTGTTTCTCCTATTGCATCGTAGAATGTTAAATGAAATACTACAAATATATTACTACAAGGTATTTTCGCACATTGACCAACCAATTTGACCCAAAACTAATACCAGAATTTGATGACTCTGATCCTGAAAAATCCATTACTACAATCTCCTTTCTGCTCACTGCTCACTCCTGACTCCTATAGCAATCTGCTCACTCCTGACTCCTATAGCAATCTGCTCACTCCTGTCTCCTATAGCAATCTGCTCACTCCTGTCTCCTATTTGTGTTTTTCTTTGTCTTGTCTGGTTTTTACATATCAGCACATTGAGAGTGCTTTTCTCAACTGAGAAAAACACTTGTGTTATATAGTTCTCCCAGTCCCAGACCTATGCTGACTATTGGCTAATACCTGTCCAATATCATTTAAATAGTCAGTGCCATCTACTCTAAAGACACATAGCCTGCAAATGAGTTCCAGCTTTTCTATCCATTCAACTATTGTTAAACCATATGCCGATCTATTAAACTTGGGAATTCATTTTAAATCAAATTTGGAGTCTATCATCGTTTGTCAATCGCTGAATTAGCTTGTTTCATCTTGTCTGGTTTTTGCATGCCCGTACATTGAGAGCGCTTCTCTTGACTGAGAAAAATACTGGTGTTATGTAGCTTTCCCAGTCCTAGATCCACAGTGACTATTGGCGAATACCTGCCCAGTATCGTTCATATGCAAATAGTGCCATCTACTCTAATTAGACGGTCTTCTCTCTACAGCACATTGTGGAAGGGGACGCAACTCCCGGAGCTTACAGCACCACATACAACCAACTCAAATTATTTTATTGGGCTGACACGATTCTCTTTTACACTATTGCAAACTGCTTCTTCCTTTTTCTTATTGCAAATGGCTTCCTCCGGTATCCTATTTCAAACATTTTCATCATATTTCTTATTGCAACCTGCTTCCTCCTTCCGCCTATAACAGTCTGCTTCCTCCTATAGCAGTCTGCTTCCTTCTTTCTTTTATAGCAGTCTGCTTCCTTCTTTCTTTTATAGCAATCTGCTTGGCTCTTTCTCCAATAGAAATCTGCTTCCTCCTTTCTCTCATAGTATTCTGCTTTCTCCTTTAATATTCTATTCCTTGTCCCTCCTCTGGCAATGTGCTTTCTTCTCTTGTAATCTGCTTCCTCACTTCTCCTATAGCAGTCGGCTTCCTCGCTTCTCCTATAGCAGTCGGCTTCCTCGCTTCTCCTATAGCAGTCGGCTTCCTCGCTTCTCCTATAGCAGTCGGCTTCCTCGCTTCTCCTATAGCAGTCGGCTTCCTCGCTTCTCCTATAGCAGTCGGCTCCCTCCTGTCTCTTATAGCAATTTGCTTCCTCTTTTCTCTTATTGCAACTGCCTTCCTTCCATAACAATTCACTTCCTCCTTTCTCTCATAATATTCTGCTTTCTCCTTTAATATTCTATTCCTTGTCCCTCCTCTGGCAATGTGTTTTCTTCTCTCGCAATCTGCTTCCTTGTTTCTCCTATAGCAATCTACTTGCTTGTTTCTTCTATAGCACTGCTTTCTCCTTTACTAATCTACTTCCTTTTTTCTCCTCTAGCAATCAGTGTTATGTATTTAAAAGCAATTCACTGCAGCATGAACATAAGATGGAAACCTGCATTTTATCACCATCACTGAACTGACATCCAAACATGAAAAGGGAAATAGGAATATTCATCTATAGCCGTTAGCAAATACTCATTATGAATATTAAGGGCCCTTTAAAATCTATGCTTAACTGGTCCATGGGACCCAATGCCCTTTTTAATTCTCTCAGGGCAGAAGGTTTTGACTTCAGTTCAGAGCAAATTTGACACTGAGTGCAAAACTTTTCCACATCTTCCATTGAATATGGATTGTTCTTTGCATTTAACAAAGTGTAACATCCATGCAACTTCTGGGTGACATAAACTACTATAAAGTTCATTTAGAGATGAACTTGTTATGGCTGCACAGTGAGCTCCTCTTAGGGCATCCAGGACAACACTGTCTGGCTCAGGTCTGTATGTGATTGAATAACTAAATTTAGCCTTCTCCACTTTCCAACTCTGAATTTTGCTGTTCTTAACCTTAGTTCACTTTCTGTTGTCAAACACTAATGCAACAGAATTTTGATCAGTTATTAGAATGAAGTGATTGCACAATAGTAAGTGTTGTCACTTTCTAAAAGCTTCAATGATAACTGTAGCCTCCTTTTTCACTGAAGAGTCGTTTAATTCACTCTTATTTAGGCTGCTTGACATGAAGGCAACAGGACAGACATTTTGATTAAGAGTTGCAGACACAGCAATATTGAAGGCATCACATTCTACTAAAACAGGAATACTTTTTTTCAATAAAGCTAAGTGTTGCAAAACACAATTCCTGTTTGAGCTCATTAAAAGTCCCTAAAGCTTCTTTACTTATCAGAAAAGATTTAGCATTGATCAATGGATGGATTTTATTAGAAAATGAAGGAATCCATTTGGAATATTATGGAAATATACCCAAAGTCTACCCCAGCGAGACGGCATCCGATGTGGGTGGCAACATCTGGTGTGAGTGTAGGCAACCAGGATCTGGCCAAATAGTATTATGGCTTACATTATACCCAAGTATTTTAATAGACTCGGAAGATATTACAGACTTTGATTCATTTGATGTATGACCCCATTTTTGTGCTGCTTGTTGGAATCTCTGACAATTCTGATCATGGTGTTTTTGATTGGTAATGTCTATGTAATGTTCATCAATGGTAATGTTGTCTATGTAAGGTTCTCTTTTTGTACAAATTCCTTCATTGCCCTTTGAAACTTAGAGACCCCATTGTTTACACTAAAGAGAAACCTACAAAACTGGTATAGATTCCAATTGGCTTCAAAGGCAGTAAACTTTTTATCTGCCTCAATTATTGGGATCTGATGGTTGGTGCACTTCAGGTCAAGAGTTGAAAATACTTTGTACCTTGCCAGACTGTTTATCATATCAATCCGAGGCATAGAGTAGGTATCCAACTGTATATATAGATTAACCGTTTTGGAATAATCTACAGAGAGCTGTTTATTGTGCTTATTAGTAAGATCCTTTGCAACAACTAACTGGTCTGTCCATGATAATTAGCAGGATTCAGTGATATTATCTGAGAGTAACTGGGGAATATTCCTCTCATTGAATGACTGATCATCTCTACTAAAATGCTAAGATTTGGTAGCATTTACCTTAGCTACAGCAAGAACACTGTGCATTTCTTTGACTAATACTGAAATTGTCTTCGTTCCCTCCATAAGTGAAGAGTAGGATTTTGTGTAGCTTCTGAAACTCATATCCAAGAATTATTACCACACATAGGTTATCCAAAACCCCAAATTTCTTTTTTGCATATTTCTGGCCACCTACTTCAATATCAGTAATGCAAACATTGGTATAGTTGGCATCTATGGCTTTAAAAGCTATAGCTACATTTTTTTTGTACAGGGGTGAAGTTTCAGGCTTAATAGATTGAATAAAGTTTTCTGAAGTACAAGAGTCTATAAGAGCAGTGAAATGTCTGCCTTTTATAGTGATCATTGTAGTTCCATCAGAGAGATTTGATGATCCAGGATTACACACAAACTTGGTTTAATATTAAACATCATGGCCATCATTCCAGGTGACTTGGTCTTAGAAGTTTTGATAAGTGTCTGTTTTTCCCACAATTAGAACATGTGACACTACAAGCAGGACAGACTTTCTGATTATGAACTGTGTTACTACAAAGTTGGCACTTAATTTGGTAATATGCTTTTGGCAGGGCTAGAGTTGTGGGGCTATCTTTTGAACAATCACTCTTGGTTCCAACAGCTGTTACTACATTTGAGGCTAACAAAGTACTTGTAGGAGAGTAAAGTTGTGAATTTCTTAGGGTGATATCAAGTGCACGTGCTTGATTGATGGCCAACGATAGATCCAGTATTGAATTTTCCAGCAATCACTGCTTAATATAATTGAATGAAATCCCACTAATGCAGGGATCTTTGATTTGCTGTTCAACCATGATGTTGTTGTTGTTTTTGTTTTTTTTTGTTTTTTTTTTTGTTTTTTTAAGCATTTTGCTAGCAAGGGGTTACAGGGAGTGAAGTTAAGAAAAAAGACTAGTTATAGGAGAGATTAAGGAAAGGATAAAAAAAAAAAGAATGAGGATCAAAGCATCAGAAAATGACGATTGACATTTAAATTGTTGAAGATTGTAGTTTTCAGGAAAGCAAGTAAGAGGAAGAGATTTCCAATGTTTGGACATATGAGAGAAGAAGCTGGAGTAGAAGAGGCAGTTATATTTAACTGTTTCAACAGTAAAAGGATGGGACCTAGGTGCCAACCTAGTAACACACTTAAATTCATGCAGACAGGGCAAATAGCTCGAGATGACAATAACCTTAAGAAAGGCTTTATTTAGCAAAAGAAACTGAACAAAATGACACTATTGATGTCTCTCTACATAATCCCCCTTCCCAAAATACAGCATAATTTATAAATAATAGTAATAAATATAAAAAAGAAATATTTTTGCTATGGCTTTAAAAAAAAAAAAAAGAAAACATATTTCTGATAATTTCCATCATTTGTGAATAGTTTCTGAAAGTTTCATTAACATCTGACAATTATTTTTATTTTTGCAAGATTTTGCAAATTAATGTCTGTCATACAAAAAAAAATGCACTAAAATTTTGTTATTTAGTAGTTCTGCTGAGACAAAGAAGGAAAAAATAAGAAGGAAACATTTTTTTTTTAAATAATTAAAAAATACTTTGTTCTTTCTTCTTAATAATAACATAAACATTTAGATGATAAAATTTTGTTTTTGTCAAGTTTGGCGTCTTCATCATGCTATGTTTTTTTTTTTTTTTTTTTTTTTTTTTTTTTTAGCAATTTCATGGAGGTACCTATATTGAATCATTGTTAGGTATGCTACTAGAAGAGTTGATTCACTGTGTTATTCCAGATAATTTTTCTCGCCAGAATCCATCTTGTACATTTATAAATATGCCATTTGTCCATACATTGAATATTGCTGCCATATCTAGTCTGGTGCTCCTGCTATATATCTCAAGATTCTCAACACAGTCCAAATAAGGGTCTGTAATTTTATTGATCCTAGCCTGGCATCTCGACTTCAACAACTTTCCCATTGTTGTGACATGGCTTCCCTATGTCTTTCCTATAAATATTTTTATAGCAAATGTTTTGATGATCTCTCCTCCCTGGTACCTTGACAGTATGAATTTAAGCGTACTACAAGATTGGCAACTAGGTCTCATCATTTTGCTGTTGAAATAGCAAAAGATGTAACTGTGTGTTTTATTCTAATAGTTTCTTATAACAAGCGTCAAAACCAGCATGCATCTATTTATTTACCATCAAATCATGTGACACATATAGACTCTTCACCTTTCAAGTACTTGTTTATAAAAAAAAGTTGTCGTGTAGTGAATTGTATAAATATATGTTGTGCTATGCTTATATAAATTTATTTAGTAATATTGTTATGTATTATAAATTATTTTTCACACATATGAAAGTGTTTATATATGTGGATTGATGTCTTTTTTTTTTTTAATCAGGTCACCCCGAAGCGAGGTAGTACAGCCACTAGCATGCAAGGAGTTACAGGGTGTGGAGGAATTAGGAACAGAAACCCTAGTAATGAGGAGAAAGAAAAGAATAATCAGGAGGACAGTAGATAGCGATTGACATTGCATTTAAATTTTTGCAGATTCAAGTTGGTTGGAGAGTATGGAGCTGGGAAGGAGTTCCACAAGCAAGAAGTGTGGGATAAGAAACTGTTAGCATTGAAGTTACGGTTACATCTTGCTAGTTCAACTATAAATTGATGAGATCTCGTTGCTTGTCTAGTATTGTGCTTAAATTCATACAGTCTGAGTACCATAGCGAAGAGCTCATCCAAACAATTACCATGGAATATTTAAAAATAGGCAACCTTATGGTGGTGGGCAAGGGACCGAAGCCCAGCCACCAGATCAAGACCAATAATATTGCTGATTCTTTGGATCTTATCAAGGAGATCCAGGAAAATATCAGATAGATTCCAGAGAGAAAAATTGTCTTGGCTGACACGGTGAACTGATTTTCTTAGCAGTTGGGAACATTAGCCCAAGAAGGTACAATGAGTCACTTTCTTGGAAGATAGCATCAGCCATGCTGATGGAAGAGAGAGGCCCAAAAACAGGCAGAAGTCTAATAGACCAATAGTTGGATGGGTCAGATGGTTCACTAGAGTTCTTAAGAACTGGTACAACAGACAATGATTTCCGGCAAGCAGGAAAGCAGGAGGCAGCGAAGCACTTATACAGTTTAGGGAGAACAGTAGCTAGTTCGGGAGCATACTTCTTGATGACTGTAACAAGGATGTCCAATGACATCCTTGTTCACATGCTTTGTGGGGATCAAGGTTAGAGATGATAGCAGAAACAATGGAGGGGGTTATGTGCATATCACTCAATAGCAAATCAGTTCTAAGTAGAAAATTAGGCAGGGATACTGTCAAGAGTAGAATTTGAGAATTTATAGGCAAGGCATTCAGCTTTATCAGAAGAGGATGATAACACCTCAAATCGATTGAAGAGGTGAAGAATAGAGACCTTACACTTATTGAATACCCTATTACAGAGACACCAGTAGTCACAAGAGCCAAAGATTTTAGAGGCTATGCAGTGCCTCATTCTCTCAGCAAACAGAGACTTAGTTTTTTCAAGGACATGCTTACCTTTGTTATGAGCAGGAGTAAATAGACACCTATTATGACAAGAGCTGTTATGCTTGTATAGCCAGAAATAATGGTGTCTGTCTGCTATGGTGGCTAAGCATGCTGGTATGAACTATGGAGAGGATTGGTTTCACCTGGTATTCATGAGAAGGGATGAAAGCATCCATGCCAGCTTTGGTGGTAAAATTCTCAGTTGGGAGGTTGAAGATGTCAGTCCAAGGGGCACCACAAAGAAAATCCCAAAATGAGTCCCAGTCAGCATGCTGGTACCAGAAAGAAGATAGGGAGCTTCCTGTTTAATGGATACCTGAGATATCAAAAGCTATCACAGAGTGGTTGGAATTACCAAAAGGGCAGTATTGTGAAGCTTGGCAATAATGGGGAGAGGAGGTCAGAAATAGATCCAATTTAGAAGCTTGTTGCTCGGTTTGGCTGGGTTAAATGAGTAGAGAAGTCCATGATTTGAGTGAGGGAGAGGGCAATAGAAAAACTTAATGTATGTATACCGGCAACATCAGTACCTTTTAGAATGTTTTAGCTATGTGTCATGGTGAGCATTAAAGTCACCAAAAACAAAGATGTTCACAAATGGATGGAGAGAAAGTGCCTTTTCTATACTGTCAGCTATTGCATCTAATATATTGCAGTCTTGGGAAGAGGGGGAGCGATAAAGGAAAAAGAGATAGCTGACAGTTTAATAGCAAAAGACAGAAGCACATGAAAGAGTAGTCAGCAACCTCGAGAGACCATCAGAAGATTATTCTGGATTTAAACACCAAGGCCATGCATGTTAATACTGGAATCATTTTGGTAAATGGGGAAGATAACCTTGAACCAAGAATTCATTGGTAGCAATGGTAGAATTCAAGTTGGTTTCGCAGAGGCCAAAGATATATGGCAACTTTTCCAGGAGAAAAGATTCTACACTGCAGAAGTTGGAACGGATACAGTGAATATTTGAGAAAGAAACATTGAGGTTGGGGTTTTGTTAGCTGGTTTAGTTTTATTTCTTTTTGTTGTGATTTCCATGAGATATGTTTTAAAGAGAGAGAGAGAAAGACCACCATAATTGTCACTGTCATCAAAAGCGATACAAATCAGAGCAGATTGACCTCAAGATTGCTCACTGGAAATACATGCAGGGACACCTAACCCATGAATGCCATTGCATTACAGATAGACTGATATTATGTGACTGTTGATCAGAGCAGCCTCTCTGTGTATTGAAAACAAATATTTAATTTCTTATTAAAAATGCCATAAAAAATTGTCACTAGCTCAAAAACCACTTGTCTAATTTTAATTAAATTTTTTACTGCACTCAGAAGGGCTCCAAGGTGCAATATGCTCCTAAATTGGTTGGGGTATTATGCATTATTTAAACTGAATCTCTGGAACATACAAACATACATACATACATATTTATGAGATTAGCATTATATAGATAGAGAGGCTGGAAATGTATTTTGAACTAGTACTGTTGGCAGTGAAATTATAGGTCCTTTCAAAATTGATGATGGTGGTAAGATAAATGCATAGAATTATTGTGATACAGGTCACAACCAAGAAGCTTTAAAGTAAAAGATATTTCAAAGGGGCACCAAATAGATGGGAAAACACTCACATATTAATCCAGTTGAAATCTTATGGTGCATCATCAAAAGAAATGTATATGAGAATGTAAAAGAATAATGAAGCAAATGAGATCACTGGAAATCCATAAAAATGTTAAACTTGAAACAGTAGAAAAATTAATGAATTTAAGGCTGCTGAACATTATAGAATATCAAGTAGCCTATATTAACATGTAAAATAATAAAATAATTTATTCAGGAATATAGAATATGTTAATCAAATATAGTAAGTCCATACACAATTTTAGATAAGTGAAGTTTTGAATATATGTGGTCAGAAAGCATTTTTAAAAAGAATCAAAAACACCTTTTAATTAGGTACCTCCAAAGATTTACTAAAAAATGAGCATACTTGATAAGAAAAAAAAATTTACCCAAAACTTAAAACAAAGTTTTATTGTTGAAATCTTTGTTTTATTATTTATGATTTTTTGATGTAAAAATGATTTTTCTTATTTCTTTTTTGTCAGATTTAGTGAAACTTTCAGGACTTATTCAGAAACGAATTATTTTTTAGAATATTTTGCTTAAAATATTTCTTTTACATCTGTTACCCTTCACTTATCTTATGATATTTTGGAAATTGTTTTTTGTAGTGACTTTATGAATAAATATATATTTTGGACTCTACTGACATACAAAAACAAATTTTTTTCAATGAATAATGTATTCTTACAAGAACTGTTTTCATGATTTTAAAATTTTAATAAATATAATTCTTAAACTTTTAATTTTTTTTAAAATTCTGTAATAATTTATAGTGGTCAGGTGACATGTTTATTAAAAACTATATTTACTAATCAGAAATGGAAAAGTTTACTACTTCAATTCAATGACCCCCCAGTATTAAAAAAAAAAAAAAAAAAATTTGTGTATGCATAAACATACCATTTTTTTGTAAATATGGACATGATGTCCATATGATGCCTAACATTATCAGAAAATAAAAGTAAATTTGAAATTAGTAGTAACATTTTCTTAACAAAAGTCTTAAGTAAGACAAAGTACCTAAAATTCAATAAAATATTAGAATACATTATTTGGACTATTGTCCTCATCTTTGTCACCATATTTATCACAATGTTTCAGCCGTTGTACGTTCCGGCCTTCTTCTTGGAATGTCGAACTGAACCCTTTATTTCGCTCACTGGGGTAGACTGTTCTTATTCCATGTGCCATGATGCATTTCAGTTATCAGTTATCTCCTGTTAATTTCCCTCTGAAAGTTCTCCACTGCCTTAACCGGGTATTGAACTCACACTATATGGGTCCTGTGACTGGATTTAATCAACGCCTTTATGCCATGTGTCCTTGAGGACATCTGGGTATTATAAACCTAATGTCTTCAGCAACCATTTTTACTAGTGCTCGTATTGCAATTTTGCTGTTATCATTGCATGTTTTTTACCTGAGTTCATATTGCAACTTTGTTGTTATCATTGCTTTTCTCTGGCACTCCTTATTACTGGTTCCCATATTGTATTTATTTCTATGCTTGGTCAGCTCAGGAGATTTTTGTGGCCTAGTATATGTGCTGATTCCTTAAGTTTATGAATTTTCCAGTGGTGTTCCTTGTCTATGATCTCAACATGATCCCACAGGGGGCGGTGATCTCCCTCCATATGTGGTCAGCCATGCCTCATTTTTCTACTTCCCCTCGTGTTACAGATTTCTGGTGTTCTTGAAGCCTTACCTTGAGGGGGCGGCCTGTCTCTCCTTTATATTCCTTTCCGTAGCTGCACAGGATAGCGTACACACAGTCTTTAGCCATGTTCTTCTCTATGGGCGGGGGGGTCTTACTCGGGAGAGATATCTGCAAAGTGTCGTCAAGCTTTTGAAGGTTGTCCTGATGTTATATGGACCGCAGATCCTTTGTATTTTCTCTGATAACCCCTTCACATAAGGCAGGCAGACTGTTTTCTGAGTGTTGTTGTCCTCCTCCTCTTGTACCCGCCTATCCCAGTTTTTGGGGGCTGTTGCCATGTACCCAGGGTAGTTGTTATGTTGTAGGTTACAACTTATACTGACCAATTCTTTATCTAACATCTCTGGGTCGCTACTTACGACTTTTGCTCAGTGTTGTAAGCAACAGACGATCCCTTTCTTTATGCTGTATGGATGGTGGGAGTTGAAATTGAGGTACTGTCCGGTGAATGTCGGTTTACAGTATACGGATGTTGTAAACCCATGCTCTGTTCGAGATATTAGAACATCCAGGAATGGGATTGTGTTGTTACTCGCTTTCTCCATTGTGAACTGTATCGAAGGTCTTATTGAGTTCACATGGTCCAGTAGAACCTGAACATCTTCCTGGTGTGGCCAGAGTATGAAGGTGTCATCTACGTACCTTAACCATGTAGTTGGCTTTAGAGATATAGATTCTAATGCCATTTCCTCAAAGTATATTCGCCATTGCTGGTGATAATGGCGAGCCCATTGCTAAGCCCTCATCTTGTCGATATATATGTGATCCCATTCCAAAGTGTGTTGTTTGTGTACAGAAAGTCAACATCTCCATCAGATTATCTATTGGAATAGTGGTCCGTTCTTCTAGGGAAGTGTCAGAGACCAATCTGTCTCTGACTACTGAGAGTACCCCCTCTGTGGGTACCTTGGTGAACAAACTCACCACGTCCAAGCTCACCATCTGGTTGGATAGGATGGGAGCATCTTTGATTATTTCCACGAATTGGGCGGAGTTTTGGACATATGAAGGAGACTTTCCGATCAATGGGTCAATTATATCTACAAGGAAGCGACTCAGAGGGTGGCACACAGAGCCTTGGCAACTAACAATCGGCCTGAGCAGAATACCGTCTTTGTGAATCTTAGGGAGACTGCATAGAAATAAATACAATATGGGAACCAGTAATAAGGAGTGCCAGAGTAAAGCAATGGTAACAAAGTTGCAATATGAGCTCAGGTAAAAACATGGAATGATAACAGCAAAATTGCAATATGAGCACTGGTAAAAATGGTTGCTGAAAACATTAGGTTTATAATACCCAGAAATTCGTACCTAGATGGCACAGTGGATAAAGGCATTGGTTCGATCCTGTGACAGCACCCAAAGAGTGTGAGTTCAATACCCAGTTAAGGCAGTGGAGAACTTTCAGAGGGAAATTAACAGGAGATAACTGATAACTGACATCCATCAAACATGGCACGTGGAATTAGAACAGTCTACCCCAGTGAGCGAAATAAAGGGTTCAGTTCGACATTCCAACCACCTGAAGAAGACCGGAACGTACAACGGCCGAAACGTTGTGATAAATATGGTGACAAAGATGAGGACAATAGTCCGAATAATGTAAATAATGTACATAATACCTCATCTCAGAAATATAGACAAACTCCAAAATATTAGAATGTCTAAAAACTTAAAAAAGTTTGAATGTTACTGTGTAGTTAAAAATTGCTTTTCTGCAATTAAACTAAAAGTAATAATTGTTTCATTCAGATTAATTAAACTTTAAATCAGCTAATTTTTCTCAAAGTTTCAGTAAAGTATATTTAATTTGTGAAAGATTTTTTTAATAAAGAGAATTCTGTTATATTGACAGATTTGGCAATATGGAAATTTTTAATTTATTTTACTGTGTTACGACCCTCTCCCCCCCCCCCCGCTAAATTGATAGCAGAAAGAGAGAAGGATCGCAACACACACATACACAAATATTAATACAAATTTCTTTCTCCAAGGGTCTCTTTCCAATTGATCAGACACGGCCGAACAGAACTGATTAAGGAACAAGCGCGATGGCCGACAAACGACGGAAAACTAGATATAGAAGCAACAAGTAATATATTTTTATTATCAAAATATACAAACGGTGAGAAAATGAAAGATTTTTAAAACCAAAAATAAAAAAATGAACATTGTGGAACAGAATAATGGGAGGGGAACTTATCCTCTCAAAAAGTTACATTAGAGATCAACATATGATTTTGTGCCAAACACTTGCACGAATTTACAAAGCATGAAAAGGTAAAACAAGCAAAGAGAAACATGTAATACGAAATATCCCATGCCAGGCTTGCATGAAACTACAAAAAACACGAAAAGATACATTGAGCAAAGTGAAAACGTGTAAGAGAGAGAAACAATGAACTTATAAAAGTTCTTTTTCTTTAAGTATTTCTTCTCTCCTTTTTTTTCCCCCCTCTCTTTGATGTCTTTTCTCTCTCCTTTCGTCTGGTCTTGAATTTCACTTGAGGTCTTTCCTCTCTTTCTCTTTTCATATAAGTGTCTCTTTTTGAGGTCTTTTCTCTTTTTCTTTTTTTCCGTCTCGTGACTAATCAATTGAAGCTGCCTTCTTTTTCTTAGCTTTCATGCTAGTACATATCTTTCTTTCGTCTTGATATAACTGCTTTTCTCGCACGCCGGAGTTTGTTTCCTTGAATCAAACTGTTGAATCCTTTCAGTTTCGAGATCCTGTTAGATTTCTATACTTTTCCACATATCCAAATCGATAGCTAGTTGTCGCATTTATAGCTGGCCGTCCGCTCAATTTGAAGAGGGACTTTTGTGGCAGACGTGATGAGACAGAACCTGGGACGAGCACAACTGGTTGCGACTTGCCCTGTCCCCGCCAAAAAAGAGCCCGTATTTGCTTAGCATGTAAAGCTACTGCAGTTGAAATGAGGGAGAAAAAAGCACTTGCCGTAATCCGTCCTCGGCCAGGTAACGTAAAAGAATGAGGGGGGGACTTGCATTGCATTTTTTTTCAATAAAGATGCAATTCATTATGGGATCGCATGAAGACGCAAGGGATTATGGGTATATGGACAAATATAAAAGCAACTATTTTTTCCCAGTGCGGGGTGCCTGGAGTGACGTTCATGGTTGGCGGCTAGAAAAGTCTGTTAGTGCGATTTTGAGACAGAACTCAAGAAGGAACGACTCGAGGTTGGAATACCAGTTGGGAGAGCTTGAATTTACTCGCTGGTTGCTGTTTTCTTTTTATTCGCCACAAGCTATTTTGGCATATTAATTCTTCAAAATGGAAGGCAAGATCTTTGACGTCCGTTTGATTCCAGAATTCAGCGGCGCCCCAACAGATATGCCCATTGTTGAATGGATAGAGAATGTGGAATTGGTCTGCGAACTTTGCGCCATGGACAAGAGCGCATCATGCCTCTACGACTACGAGGCGGTGCCCTTGCTGTATATAGACAACTTAGTGAGAGCAGAGGGCAGACGCGGAACAAATTACACTGGCCCTTATGACTGCATACGCGACTGACAGATTTAGTGCGTCCGACCAATTTATGGGACGGCGTCTTCGCCCAGGGGAAACGGTGGATGAATTCCTGGCTGAAATGCATCGTTTGGCGCGGCTAATAGGAGATCCGCTGCCTGATCGGTGGATGGCATGTGCATTTGTGTCAGGGCTGCCGCATCATGTTAGGCAGCTTCTCAAAGCTTCGTCCAGGATGGACGACATGAATCTAGAACAGATTCTGACCCGAGCCAGGGCCATTATGACGGATGACTAAGGGTGCCAGGTATTGGCCGCCGCATCCGTAGAACTACCGCGCTCAGAAGCTGAGGTTCCCCCTGCCAAACCTGTTAGCAGAACGATTACGTGCTACAAGTGCTCTGGACCCAACCATATGGCGAAGAATTGTACACAAGGATGTCAGGAGAGGTCAAACAGAACGCAGAGGTCTGGCCGCGACAAGCGGTGTTTTCGATGCAATGTCATTGAACACATTTCCTCAGAATACCAGGGAAACGCCCAAGGGGAGAAGGCGTTAGCCCCAGCCTTCTCCCCGAGCAAGTAAAAACACGGAAGTTACCCACTGTACAAGTATTTGTAAATGGAGTAGAGTGCACAGGGTTGCTGGTGAGCAAGGCTGTGTGTCGCTGCTGGAGGCAGGAAGAAGTGGGAGTGTTGACCGCCGACGGGAGGACTTTGAAGTGCCGTGGATACGGCAAAATAAAATTGGGCGTCGAGCAGATTCAGCCCGTGACTGTTGAGGTTCTGGTCATGGACGGACAGTTGCTAGGGTTCGATCTCCTTCCCGGGATTGATGCAATCAAAGTGCTCGGAGGTGTACACCTGACCGAATCAGGCGATGCACGTTTCGGAAACCTGAACACATGTGCCGCCATTCTTATCAACAAGCCTGACTTTAGAGTAACGTTTAACCCGAGCACGAAAACGTGGACTGCATTGTGGGCGAGTGGTCATTCACCTAGCAAGTTGGTCAATAAAGTATAGGAGTACACAGTACCTGGCCACGTCTGGGATGCATACGATAAAGAACTAGCACGGTGGCAGCGAGACGGATGGCTACTGCCATATCCCGAGAAAGAGCTTGGCCCACCCAAGGGATTAATTCCCTTAATGGCGGGCGTACAAGAACACAAACAGAAGGTCCGGCCAGTACTTGACTATCGGGAGTTAAACGGCTTTGTAGACGCGTTCACGGGTGACGCAGAGGTGTGTGCGCAGAAATTACGAGAATGGCGACGACAAGGAGCTGACGTATTGCTGTTGGATTTGAGAAATGCGTACCTACAGATCCACATTGGCAAATCGCTATGGCCATTTCAAACAGTGGTCATTAAGGGTAAGCGGTTTTGCCTTACGCGTTTGGGTTTTGGCCTGAATGTGGCACCACTTATCATGAAGTCAGTGATCGACACGATAACGTCCCAGGATCAGGACATTAAGAGTGCCACGTCGGCATACGTCGACGATATTTTCATAAATGAAGGCCTAGTTTCTGCAGCGCGCGTATGACAGCACTTTGCAGATTGCGGGCTAGTCTGTAAAGATCCGGAGCGATTGCGAGACGGAACTAAGGTCTTGGGTCTGCAAGTCGTGGAAGAAAGCAACTCCCTTCGATGGAATCGGGGAGGTCAGGTTCCAGAAATTGCTCAAATGGTGACCCGCCGAAGCGGGTTTTCCTTGTGCGGGAAACTCGTGGGTCATTTCCCTGTGTGCGGTTGGCTTCGGGTGGCAACTGCATTTGTTAAGCGTTATGCAAGTACACTAACCAAAGGATGGGACGACGAGATAAAGGATGCCCCTCTTGAACATATGCTGGAGGAAACAGTGGCCAGAGTGCGGGTATCAGATCCTATCGGTGGAGACTGGTGTGTGAACGGCAATGAAATGACAGTTTGGGTGGATGCAAGTTCTGTGGCTACGGGAGTGGCACTAGAGGTGAATGGGAGCGTCGTGGAAAATGCTTGCTGGTTATGTCCAACTAATGATGCCAGACACATTAATCTTACCGAACTTGATGCGGTGATCAAGGGCGTGAATCTTGCCCTGCAGTGGCAGGCACTAGTTATGCATGTGGTCACCGATTCAGCATGTGTGCACCGGTGGGTGTCTGACACCCTGACAGGAAAGACGCGCGTGAACACGAAGGCGGCGGGTGAAATGCTGATGAGGCGGCGCTTAGAGACACTGCGAGCTTTGGTGGAGGAGTACGCACTATGACTGTGATGTTGGTAAAATCTTGTCAGAACCGCGCTGACAGCCTCACCAGAGTACCGCAACGCTGGTTAGAGATGCACAAGAAAGGAGGAAAACCGGTGCAAGTGAGTTGTGCCACTGCAACGAGCCAGTTGAACAAACGTCAGGTGACCCACATCCACCAGCAGAGTGGGCACCCGGGTGTTAAAAGAACAATGTACTTTGCTAGGACCGTAGATCCAACGGTGTCTAAGCAACTGATAAAATCTGTTAGAACCTGCGAAGCCTGCCAATCGATCGATCCAGCACCAGTGCATTGGAAAAAAGGAAATTTGAGTGTGAGGAGAAACTGGAGCAGGTTAGCAATGGACGTGGCCCATTACAATGGTAGCCATTTTCTTACACTGATTGATTGTGGTCCCTCCCGTTTTGCAGTATGGCGGCCGCTGAGACGGCAAGACTCTGCTGGTGTCATTCGTCAGCTGGAGACAGTCTTCTACGAACGAGGCCCGCCGATTGAAATACTGACTGACAATGACACCACGTTCACTTGCAGACAATTTAAGGAATTTGTAAGCAGCTGGGGCGTGCATTTAAGGTTCCGGTGCGCTTACGTGCCGTCTGGAAATGGCATTGTGGAACACAACCACAGAAGCGTCAAAACCATAGCGGCCAGGAAAAATTGTTCAGTCTTGGAGACGGTCTACTGGCATAACGTCACACCTAAGGACAACCTTTCATCTTCCACGGCACCAGCTGATGTACTGCACACGTACCACGTCCTGAATCACGCCCCCGCCTGAATCACAAATAACCGAAGGGGAATACAAGAAAGAGGACATTGTCTGGGTTAAGACTCCACGTGGTAAATGCACGACCAAATTTGAAACCGGACGTGTGACCGAGGTGGTGAGTCAGCAGTCAGTGCGGGTCGATGGAACGCCTCGTCATGTTAGAGACCTGCGCCCTTTTTGGGGCTCAAATCCCACAACTGACGAAGAAGACACGGAGGTTAGTGAACAGCCAATATACGTAGAGTTGGGTTCAACAACCGATCACTCCGATATCAGTAGTTTGCCAATAGATCGGGACGTGTCTAATGAGAGCTCCGATGAAGAAGCTCAACCAATCCCCCTTCGGAGGAGCACCCGGAACAAAAGACCGTACCGGCACTGTCATCTGTGTGATCAGGAGATCAGGGTGGAGTGTGGCAGACGTGATGAGACAGAACCTGGGACGAGCACAACTGGTTGCGACTTGCCCTGTCCCCGCCAAAAAAGAGCCCGTATTTGCTTAGCATGTAAAGCTACTGCAGTTGACACGAAGGAGAAAAAAGCACTTGCCGCTCTGCCGTAATCCGTCCTCGGCCAGATAACGTAAAAAAATGATATTTATTTATACAATGAGTATAAAATGTGGCACAAGGCCTAAAAGGGGGATGAGGAATGACGGTCTTCTTCTGTCTTAAATCTAAACTTAGCTAGTCCCAGACACGGACCCAAACAAACTAACAATATTCCAATCACCAAAACAACACATTCACTCCTACCTTTCTTACTACGTCCACCATAATGCCTCAAATTCTCTATGAAGTCCTAACTAGTCCCCTTATGTACAAACATTGTCTGTGGGGGGAGGGTCAATAAAACAACAACTTTTAAAAGATCCCCAAATGAGTATTTACAATATGACTTAAGTATTTACAATGAAAACTAAACAAAACTGTGTTAGTAATAAAACCCCCCACAAACCATAAATGTGACAGAAAACATCAGTTAACTAGACGAAATCAATGCGGGGCTAAGGAAAATAAGAAAAAACATTCATTCCTCCAAGCATTCGCACAGACACACACACATTCATACACAACAACAAATACGAAAAACCACGCACACGAAAAACGAAAGGCGCCCCGCATCCACCAGAGAACTGATGTCACTGACCACCTAACGAGGGAGGGGATGGGGAATTAAACAAAGGAAAAATAGGGACAGAAATAAAAGGGACCAATGCGCATGCATACCCTAGCTAAGTTTACACGAAAAAGGGGAAAACTAAAGATTCAAAATCGAAAACCTAGTCTAAGCTAAAATCTGGGTGGGTTGCCTATGTTCAACCCTGTTAGGACAAATCCTGTACCTAACCGACATCCAAGTGCCACTCTAGGTCAGCCCCTTTCACTCTACACATTCGCGCAAGATTCACCCACCTTTTGCCAAATTCCGATGAGGTGAGCCGCCGCCTTTCCGTCCTAATCTTGACTTTAAGCTGATGCTTAAAGTACAAGATCAGTTGGGAAGAGGTGAACTTCTCGCCCTCATGGAATCCCTTCTGACGCGTCGTCCAAATCACGACTCTCATAATCCCTAGTAAGCAACAGAACACATAGTGTTCAGCCTTCGTCAATTGCGGCACCACATTGCTACAAACAGAACTGGCTTCCAGGACAAAGAACTTTCCCTGCAGCATGCGAACCATGAGGCCTTCAACAAACCTGCACAACGGCACTACCGTCTTGCACTGAAAAAAGGCGTGACCAATGGTCTCGACTTCCCCAGTGCAGCGACGACAGTTTGGATATTTCTCCAAACCTGCTGAACAAAGTCTCTTGCCGACCCAGAGGGCCCCACGAATCATCAGCCAGGTGAGTGATGCCTCATCGTTATTGAGACATTTCACCCCAGGCGCCCAAGGCCATATCGAGCGAGCCTCCTTCTTCGTAGGACCGAGCTCGTCGATCAGATCTTCTTGAACGGACCCCCTAACTAACAATTGATACAATGCCTTACGAGACAACGCCTGGGCGTCGGAGAGGCCATCCGTCGTCCGTAAGAGGAGCTTCAAAGCACTACGACATTCGCGGTAGAAGGCGCACTCGGCACGAGGTCTACGGCCGGCCTCCTCCTCGCATGAGTGCACACTTCTCAGGGATGGGAAATGTTTTCGGACATCTTCTTTCCAAAAGGTGCCCACCTCATCCAATCCGCGACACATTCGGTCTAGAAAGGTAATGCGAAGCATATATTGACGAATCTCAATGCTAGGCATACCCAGACCGCCCTCAGAGGGATGAAGGCAACAGATCTCGCGAGTTACCATAGGGGCCTTGTCTCTCTACAAGAAAGAGAACAAGGTCCGGACTAATGACATTAGTCTGGCATACGGGAGCGGAAGCACAGAAAGTCGGTAAAGGAGGATCGGATATATGTGTGAAACACATACCTCCGCCCTTCCCTTCAGGGAAAGTCTCCTCCGAGACCACAGATTAACCGCGATCTCGGCCTTCCCTTGCACCTCCGACCAATTCATTTCCAACTGGAGATCAGGACCGAACCAGACGCCGAGTATCTTGATCGGCCCATCCGTCCAGAGAAAAGGTCCGGGAAGAGAAACTCCCTTCCACGCACCCAACCGCAAGCCCACAGACTTATCGCGGTTGATCTTGGCCCCTGTCACCATCTCATACCCACTGATCTCTTTGCTGATTTCGTCAATTTCGGCTCTGCTCGACACAAGAACCGAAACGTCGTCAGCATAGGCAGAATACCTGGCTGAGGTGGAAGCCCCAGGCAGGGAAATTCCGCGCAGGACCGGATTCGCCTTCAACTTGCGAAGGAATGGTTCCAACGCAAGAACGTAAAGCAGAGGCGAGAGCGGACAACCTTGACGAATGGAGCGAGACAATACGAAAGGCTTCGATCTTACCCCATTCACTTCCACCAGCGCACCGGGGGTCGCATACAAAAGTCGGATCCAGGAGCGAAAGTCGGCTCTGAAACCGGCCGCCGAAAGGACAGCCTCCAGAAATCGATGGTCAACCCTATCGAAGGCCTTGGACTGATCTAAATTGATCAGCGCGGCTTCACTGTCGACTTGTTCTAAGATAAAGCGTACCATATGAAGGTTATCCTGAATAGTCCTACCCTTCACAGCACAAGTCAGTTCAGAGCCAATCAGACTAGACAGGACAAGCTGCAAACGGTTGGCTAAGATCTTCGCCAAAATCTTTAAGTCAGTGTTTAACATCGTTAAAGGGCGAAAGTTCCCTAACCCATCCCCACCGTCCTTGTCCTTACGCAGCAACTTGATCACACCCCTGGTGAAGCGTTGGGGTAAAGACCCCTGCTTCATCCAGTGGTTGTAAATCAGTTCCAGCAAAGGCACAAAAACGTGCGACAACCTCAAGTAAACTTCGTAGGGAAGACCATCTAATCCCGGAGACTTATCCAGGCCAACCTGCTTCAGCGCTTCCCAGATCTCCGACTCTGTAATGGGACCCTCGCACCTAGCCGCTTCAGCTGCCGAAAGGCAGGGAAAGTCAGCTAAATAGGCGTCGAACTGAGCAGAGCTCAGACCGGGCTCCCTGGTGAAAAGATCTTGAAAGTAGTCCCGAAACACCTCACATATGCCCGCGTTTGTAGTCACGGTCCACTTATCCGGCAACGTGACGCATGCAATATGTCGCTTAGACGCGCTTCGATTTTCCTCTGCACGCAGTTCAGCGGCCATATTCGTTGCCTCAGAAGACATTCTTTTTAACCTAGCCCTAACTACCAGAGCTTGATCCTTCTTGATAAGCAAGGAGGACAACTCTGCCTTAGCTAAAGCTATGTCCCCACTAACACGGGATTTCACTGCCCGATCGACTTTATCTTCTAAAGCAGTTTGCGCCGCTAATCTATCTAGATTGAGTCGACGACTAAAATCGGCAGCAAACGTTCGAATTTTAGATTTTAATTTGCCCCACCAGGCATTTCCCACAACCGCACCCGTCAATTCCCTTTGTATCATTACGTAAAAGAATGGTGGGGGGGACTTGCATTGCATTTTTATGCAATAAAGATGCAATGAATTATGGGACGGACGCAATGAATTATGGGATCGCATGAAGACGCAAGGGATTATGGGTATATGGGCAAATATAAAAGCAACTAATTTTTCCCAGTGCGGGGTACCTGGAGTGGCGGCTAGAAAAGTCTGTTAGTACGATTTTGAGACAGAACTCAAGAAGGAACGACTCGAGGTTGGAATACCAGTTGGGAGAACTTGAATTTACACGCTGGTTGCTGTTTTCATTTTATTCTCCACAACTTTTTTTCCGCATGACCAATTTTATAGCTGATTATCGCCTTTATAATATATTTTATAGCCATCCGTCCGTTTCATTCAAAGATCGTAGAGTGATGTTTTTTTTTCGCATAACCAAGTTTATAGCTGACTATCACAGTCAGCCGTCTGTCCATTCAGTCCGAAGATCGAAGAGGGACTCACTTTCGCACATAAAAGGTTAATTTGTTTGCAGTATAAGCACCAAATGTCCCCGGTGTTGAGAATGTACCATTTTGGTGTGAAATTGTCTGGTTATTCCGAAAATGACATTAAAACATTGTGCTCGATTACCATTTAGAAGTTACGGAAGATGTAAGTTCAACTTCTTTCTCGCTGTGTACTGTGGGGAAAATTGTGAAAATGGCCTACCTCGGAAACGCCCGCGAATCTGCCCGTCGTGCAAACTCCGGTTTCTCAACGGGAAAAAAAGGAACCAAAATGGCGACACCCATGTTTTATGCCAGGCGGTCTTGAACAGTTAACGCGAAATCTCGTCGTCTCGTCATTCGCATGCAAATCATGGTCGGTCCTCGGCTTTATAAAGCAGGTGCGTTTTTGTTTCTGAGGACTGGGTTTTTTTTGCTTGTGAGAAGGTTGGACGTGTGACACTGTTTTGTCGGTTACCCTCCTCACGTTTTCCCATCTGCTACTATCAGTTGAGACCGTTGCTTTACCACCACATGTACACACAGAACGTCCGCTATTACTGGCTTTTTTAACATAAGTTTACCTCGAGTAGTCATGTGGCGCGGAAGCTTCACGTGTTTTGATTACTGCGCAAAATAATATAAAATCCAACAATTAAAATAAAGTAAAATAAAAATTGTCTGTAAAGTAAAAAAGAAACGATTTTCCTTCTTTTCGACGACGTTTTTTGTGTGACATGAAAATTTCTTGAATTTAAAGCTTCATAAATTACATTTTAGGGTGAGATTCTGTTTCATTCGCTATAAGCAGATTTATTAAGGACAATAAAGAAAAATACTATTCATTTAAAACTTCATTTTACAAAATAAGTGCATTTTAAAATAATGTATGACATTGTATTCATTTGTGTGTTGATGTACATGCGTAGAAGTTAAAGATCTGATGGAGTTATGTCTCTTAGGGAATATTTTTATCGGAGCTTACGAAGTTGAATTAATTATTAAACTGTAGTTTTAGAATAATAAAGTTCTTGTTGCATGTTTGGAAATGTTCTGTATATTTGTAATGTAGGTTGGAAAAGTTCGTAAGAGCTCGTACATACGTGAATGCGTGAAATATTATTTAACGTCTGACCGTCATGGTCGAGACGATAATTCTCTGCGACTACATTTTGCAGCAAGAAGAGAGAAAAAAAGAGAAAGAGGCAAACTCTTGTTTGCCATTTATAGATAATGTAATCACGTGACATGATCACAGCACCTTGGCGGGAAACTTGAATTAGTCGTGCACTGGGAAAATATATTGTGCGTAGGTGGATTGCAACGCCCACTTGTGTGATTATTGACCAATTAGCGAGCAAGTTTTGGGAGGTCTAAGAAAGCCTCTGGGATCCGATTCTCCCAAAAGTGCACGAAATCGACTACATGAAAATATAGCGATTATAAAATTGTCGCATTGCTAAATTGTCTATTACACAGTATTGTTGATTTATTATCCAATGATTGCTTGTTGTATAATTTGAATTTCTGTAAGTATATATGTATGTGTGTCATGATGATAATTACAATAACATCTGTGAAAATCGCACAGTCAGACCACTATGAAAAGCTGTAAAAAGTCTGCGCATTACGACTAGAGGAAAAAAATGTAAACAACGTCAGTAATGGCTGCCGGACGCGTTGTCCGGCAGCCATTACTGACGTTGTTTAGAATGAGATCGAACTTACATTGACGATAAGTCGAAAATAGTAATTGAGTTTAACATAGGTACCTCCACGAAAATGTAAAGAGATATAGCATGATGAAAAAGACGCCGAACTTGACGAAAACAAGTTTTTATCGTCTAATGTTCATATTATTATTAAAGAGGAAAGATCAAAGTATTTTTGGGGTATTTTTTTTTACATTTTTTAATCGTTCCTAGCACGTCCGAAATTTTCGTTAAAAATCTTGTTTTTTTTTGTCAAAAAAAAAGGACAGATAATCAATCATTTTCAATCATTTCATAAAAAAGATGAAAATCTGACTTTGATATTCTTTTAAAAATCAATTATCATTTTTTCAAAACTGATTTTAATAAAATCAGAAATTATAATGTTTATTTAAAATATTTTGAACCAAGCTTAACTTAGCTTCTGCGCCGAAAAAATGTAATTTGAAAATAAAACAAAGCAGGTCATAACCTTTTGCGTCGTTTGACAAGTGACGAAAGACACATTCATGACGTTTAGATAACTTACGGGAGGATAATTCTTTTTACGGATGGAAGGAAGTGAAATTATTTAGATTTAAGTGAACAAATTACCTCGTTACTTTTAAGGAAAACTTTCAGCGCTCTAATTTTTCATTTTTTTTTTTTTTTGTACTTAGCTTTCATCTTTACGCTTTATGGAAAATATAAAGAAATTAAAAATAAGACTGTTAAGAGTGAGATTAAATTTCATAAGAAAATGGTATCTAATTAATTTATAGGTACCTTTCTTATGAAATTTTATCAGAAGTGTACATAAAATACTATAATTTTATGTACATTTATTACATTTTACTGTGTTATTTGTATTTCCATTCATTTTATTATTAATTTTGATATTTCATTTATGGAAAAATGTCACAACTGAGATTAATATAAAAATAAGATCATATAAATTAAAGTTTAGCAGTAGTTAAATTTCATAAGATGATACTGATACTTATAGGTACCCTTCTCAGTTGAAATTGAAAAATCAAATTAGCTTCTCCATACGTGTTTCGCAAAAGTAAAGGCCTTAACAGCGGAGAACAATGCTGAACTCAAATAATGCAACTAAATTGTATTCTGGTTGGTCTTCCGTACTTTATAATTACCGCCCGATTATAAGCACAAAAATTACATTTTTTTAATTACCATGGCTCTTCTGATTGGTCCAAACGATACAATTTTCAAAGCGCTAGACAATGACAATCTCATATGGACACTTTGAAAGGTTGATGGTGCTTTTAACTAATGTTATAATATTTTTAAAAACTTAATGTAAACATCTATTGTAATTAAAGAAATAACAAATAATTGTATTAAAAATTCAATTTTCATTGAAAAAATTTTTTGCTTTCAGAAAATATTGTCCATATTCATAAAGACAACTAAAAACAAATAAAAGCATTTGAAATTAAATAATATATTTGTTTTATTGAGTTTTGTATGTTACAATTAAGAGCTGATTTTCAGGTACGTTGGCTCCAATTAAAAAAAACAAAAACATGATTTGCATTCTTCAAAGTCTTGTGCTTTTAACTATTGTAATCACTAAGGTTGATGCGCTCGAATTTCTAGAGTTTTTCATAAAATTAGTTATGGGGGTGTTAATAAATATATAAAAAATATTTCTGTCATGACTTTAATTAAAAAAAAAACATATTTATAATAATTTCGATATTCTGTGAATAGTTTCTGAAAGTTTCATTAACATCTGACAATTATTTTTATTTTTGCAAGATATTTGTGTGTAATACCAAAAAAACGTGCTAAAAATTATCTATGTTATTTACTAGCCCATGTTGGTACAAAGAGAAACAAGGTTTTTTTAATCAAAATTTAGAATGTTCTAAGAAGAAGCTAATTTTTTTAAAATAATTAAAAAAACTTTGGTCTTTTCTCTTCATAAAAACATAAGCATTTAGACGATAAAATTTTGTTTTCATAAAGTTTGGCGTCTTTTTCATCAGACTATGATCTTTTTTTTTTAGCGAAAATAACCAGGCAATTTCACACCAGAATGGTACATTCCGAATACCGAGGGCTTTTTTTGGTGCTTATATTGCAAATTAACCCATCCAAATACATCTTTCGCATATCCAACTCTTTAGCTGACTATCATAGTCATAGCAGACTCGTCCTTCCAGTCCGAAGACCGGAGAGGGACTTTTTTCACATAACCATCGTAGGCCGAAGAAGGACTTTTTCACATGACCAAAAATTAATAACAGACTGTCGCATTTGTAGCGGACCCGTTCGTCCAGCCCAAAGGCCGGAGAGGGACTAACATTTTTGTTGCTTCTTTTTTTCGTGCCTTTATTTCGGAATGTGACCCACGATTTCCAAATATGACTTTTATCTGTGTGGGCGAAAAGAAGTCACTGATCCATTCTTTCTTCTGCTGTGTTTCAGAGAGTTCAAGATCATTTCATTGTCTGGATTACATCCGGTTGAATCATATCACCTACACGTGATCAAGAAAAAAAAAGCGTACAACAATCTTTGCTCAAATGCATGCAAGTCTGATTAAAATTTGTTAATATTCGATTTTACTTTTCTTTTCTTTTCAATTTTTACGCTTTCTGTGAGTAATGACTTTTTATTTAGAATGATTCTAAATTAAAATATAAGCATTTATGAGGGTTCGTAACAAAACAACTGTTAGAGGAAAAATTGTTCCAATCAATTTAAATTCGATTTTAATTCCAGCAAAGTATTTTGCTTATTGGAAATATTAGCTTAGAATGAAAAATAAAATAAAATCTTCAAGAAAGATTTTTCATCTTTCTAAATACATTTTTTTTTTAGTTTTGTTAGGTATCACTTTTTTTAGGTCCCTAGCTTTAAGTATAAAGTCTTGTTTCACACTAATGTAAGGGAGAAAACTCTAGCCTCTTTGGCTATCATTCATTTTTTGAGTTTTCTCTCTTGCATTAAAGTGTTCTAACATGCTCTCTGCACATTACGTTTTTGGCATACAGACATACTATTTTTGCGTTAACTTATTGTAGGAAGAAATGAATGAGGGAAGTGGAAAAAAAAAAGTCAAGTGTGGCGTTCGCCGACAGACTGAATCTTCTTCCTCTGCTTCTTCATTCTGGGGCTCTGTTTCTTTGCCACCACACACTGGGCATTTTACAGTTGACAAAGTCAGTTGCATCTCTTTCACCTTTTCTCCTGTCAATCCATTCATCAGACTAGCAAATGTAATTCACCCCAGAAAGAAATTCCCAGAATTTGCATATGTGCAAGACATGTCTGTGCTCGTTTTGATCTCCGAGGTAAGTAATTTTTTTTGTCACAACACATATTACTACTACACTCCCCCCACCAGATCTCATGATCACATATGGTATAACTAGAGGACAGTCTCTTGTGTCGTATAGCCACAGGGTTTTCATCAGACAAGTCATCAGAATAAGAGGTGTTGGCTGCATCTATGCTGGGGCAGGTGTATCCGGCATTTTTCCAACAGTTATAACCCTCTCACTCTCTAAATACATGACAGAGCAGTCTGTTGGAGGGCCTGGTCCAATCATAGGCCACAGATCTTTGACATGGTGTGGAATTCCATCAATCAAGATATTCTGCGCACTAGTAACTCCGGTGACACACCCAACCTTGTATTTGGTCATACACTGCTCATGGGGGACCTTTACCCACACTTGGTCACCCATTTTGAAGACAGCCCGTTGTTGGTCAGCTGTCAGTGCTGACATTCCATCAATCTCTTTCAGCTGTATGCAATAGCGATGAATCATATTGGCTAGTGCTGTAGGGGGTGATATGTCATCCTTTGGAGTGACGTTGTGCCAGTACTACACTTCTGATATAGCACACTGTTTTCTGGCAGTGATCCTTTTCACAGTCCTGTGGCATTGCTTGATGATGCTGTTACCAGAGGGAATGTACACACAACAGAACCGGAGTTGGACTTCCCACTTCTTCAGGGAATTCTTAAACAAGCCCCTGCGAAAGGCGGCGTCATTATCCGTCAAAATTTCAACTGGTGGGCCCTGCTCATAAAACAGTGCTTTCAACAGGCTGATCACACTTGTTGCATCCTCCCGGTGGAGACATCACCAGATGGTAAACCGAGTGGGCCACAATCAATTAATGTCAACAAAAGGGTAATGTCCATTGATACCCGGTGCCATGTCCCATCAACATCTAGAGCACCCTCTGGCCAGTGCACAGGTGATCGGTCGATTGATTGACATTCCTTACACTCTCTGACGACGATACTCACAGTAGCCCTGGACGCTACAGGGTTAATCTGCTTTACAAAGTAGAGTGTCCATCTCACACCAGGATGGACGCTCTGTCAGTGTATAGTTCTGATTTGGTCAAACCCAACCGAGCTCACAGATGCAGTGCAAGTACAGGCTCAGTGTTCTTCCTAACTGCATCAATCCACCTCTGAGGCACCCTTGTCAGTCGATCTGCTTTGTTTTGGCTAGATTTAACCAAGATCACATCCATCGATAATGTATATTCGTTCACCAGTTTCATCAGCATGTTGAGCCGCCATCAGATGAGCATCTTGCTCGCTACTTTTGTTTGCATTCTGGCCCTCCCTGTGAGGTTGTCTGACACCCATTTATGGACACAAGCAGAATCTGTGAACAGGTGCAAATCCAGAGGATTGCCAAATTCATCCTTTTAATAATGGCATCAAGTTCTGCTAGGTTAATATGTTGGGAATCCTTTTCTGGCTATAACCAACAGGCGTCCTTTACCACGGTCCTGCCACATTCTAACAACACACCGGTAGCAAGAAAGAGCTTGCGTTGACCCATACATCAAAGTCTTGACCATTGACATACTATTTGCCATGTGCCGGGTCCTCCTTGTGCACTCTGGTGAGAACCTCCTTGATCATAGTGTTGAGAGGGGAATCGTCAACTTTGTCATCCCAACCAGCAGTAAACCTCGGATGCTCTCCTCTTGATGAAGGCCATGGCCACATGAAGCCATCCATCCACAGAGAGATGTCCAACCAGCTTGCCGCATAATGAAAATATGTTGCGTCAGGTGACAACGCGAGGCATATCTGGGATCCTGTCCCTTCTGTTCCAGTCGAGTGTCTGATGCTCCCACAAGATCTGTAGATCTTGCACACCATCCTTTAGCTTCGCCAGTTCTTTGCTCCTGAGTTCAAAGCTGTCAAGATATTCTTTCACACGTGCTGCAGGCACGGCACTCATATGTCATCATTGTAGTCAGACATTGCACATTATATGCGTTTATCTTTTGTTAAAATGTTATCAACAATTGGCTGCATGATGGATGGTGCCACATTAAGTCCAAATCTCATACAGTTCAGACAATACCTTCATCCACAAATTAGCATGGTTTGATAGGGCCACAGCGATCAGTGCACATGTACTTGAAGACATCCCTTTTGAAGATCTAACACCGACACGTTCAAGCCTGCTTGCTGCCACTATCTCAACCTTTGTGCACATACATCTGCATGAGCTGTGAATGCATCCACATGCTCATTCAATTCTCGATAGTCAAGTACAGGTCTTACCTTTTCTTTATTCTGTTGATTGACTGCCATCAGTGGGATCAGACCCTTTGGGGCCCCAATTCCTTTTCTGGATAAGGCACCATCCGCCCATTACTGATCCATGTCTGTAGCTCCATATCATATTCCGTTCGAGTTCTAGCAAGAATGTTGTATTCCGAAACTCTGTTGCATAATTTCTCTGGTGGTTGATTACCAGACCATTTCTACAACATTCTCCAAGATTTAGTGTGTCAGTCAAATTCTGCACTAAAATCGGGTTCTTCCAATTGTAGCACCCAAAGTGACGGCTGCCTCAGAAAAATGCACTACTTAATGATGCTCATTCCTAGGATGAGGTCAAATCCCAATGGCTTGCTGTTCACGACTAGCACATCTGTCTCAAGTGGATTTCTTTTTGTCACTTTCAGTGTGATGCTTCCAACACCATGGCTAAAATGGCACTTCCTGCCTGCCGTCAAGATTGTGGTGTGTTTCTGTCTTTTGCGTTGACCTATCAACCCACTTACAGGAGCAGCCGGAGTCCACCAATACTGTTTGGTCTATCATATCAGTTTGGACCTTTATCACAGGAAGCACCTCTTTTAGTCTGTGTGGGGAGAGAATGGTGCTTACTTCTCGCTCCCTGGCCTCGCTTCCCAGACACCTTGATGCAACATGTCCTTTTTCATGGCACCGGTTGCAGCATATCTCTAGGAGTGTCCTCTTCACTTTGTCACCTTGCCTCCCCTTCCAAGGTTTCAGGCAGTGCATAGCAATGTGATTAGGTCCTCCGCACTCATAACATTGCAATCCATCCCTTCACTTGGCGGGTGAAGGTAGGTTTACAGGTACACAAGGGAGGACCCTGCGTTGACTGACGGCAGCAACAACAGTCTCATCAATCTCCACTTCCTCAGTTATGAGGGCTCAAGCCCTGGTGAGAACCTGCTCCAATGTCATATCTTCCATCCTTGAGGATGCCCACAATTGCTGTCTGACATGACTAGGAAATCCCGAGACAAATGCACAAGTCAGCAATCAATTGGGCAGACCTCGTCCAACCAAACATGCCAGATTCTGCAAATGACCCAAATACTCGTCTACCGCTTCTTTAGGATGTACATGACAAGATATGAACTTGTCAAATGCCACAAAAGTATCTGGTGCGAAGGCTACAAGAAGGGCTTGTTTCACCTGTTCCAAGTCCTCCCTCTGGTCACAGGACAATCATTGGTACACCGACAGATCTCCACCTTTCAACCTTAGTGGTATAATTCGCTCAACATTGTCCACACAACACATCTCGCACAAAGGCTCCACCTGTTCCATCCATTCAGACACTGTGTGATCTGATAAAACGCCATGAAATTCCAGAATTAGCCAGATGTCAAAAGCCTTGCCTGCCATTGCAGCAAACGAAATAGCAAATGCCAAAATCGCTTGTAGGAAAGAAATAAATGAGAGGGGTGGTTAAAAAAAAAGAAGTCAAGTGTGGCTATTGCTGACAGACTCAATCGTCTTCTTCACTCGCCTAAAGGAAATAGATTCTGGGGTTCTGTTTCTTCACCACTACACATTGGGCACTTTTTAGTTGACAAAGTCAGTCACATCTCTTTCACCTTCTTTTCTCCTGTCAATTCATTCGTCAGACTAGCCAATGTAATTCACCTCAGAAAGAAAATACCTTACTTTTTATGTCTCCTCAAGCAGGCCAGACAAAACACATAAATTGCGCCCCCAAGAGTAGCCATATTTTCTTTTCAGCACTTTGCATGCAAGACATGTCTGTGCTCATTTCGATCTCCGGGGTTAGTCATTTCTTTCGTCACAACACATATTACTACTACTATTGTGAATAATAGCTGTCAAAAAACTGGAAAAGTGAAAGGACAGTGATGAATAACCTAAGTTTCAAGTGTTGGATCATTTGAAAACAAGGACAATAGCTTAATTAAATAGCATGGCCATGGGGTTGGGTGAGAATTGAGTCTAGTTTCTGAGTGATAAAACTCTAAGTTACAGAGGTGTTAGTGTTTTACCTCAGGTTCATGATAAACTGTGTATAAAGACTGAGAAAGCATTAGGTGTGTGACTATGTGGTGCAGAAGCAAATCTCCATTAACAGAAACATTCTGTATGAAAAGGCATTACAGTGAGAGAGTTGAGAAGAGTCATGAGGAGTTTAAAGCTAGCAAGGGAGGGCTTTATATAGTGTTACAACCTCAAGATGATAGGGGACTTAACTTCTATTGTAACAGAAATGTCAGATTTGCTTAGCTAACCATGGGTAGCTTCTTTAGATAGTAGTAATTTCTCTTAAGGTTGCCAGTTCCATTGATGGAATCTGATTATCCAAGTTTTTGTTGTTATCTGGATTCCAAGCATTTAATAACAACACATTTTTAAACAAAACGTAAAGAAGGTTATTATCTGAAGGGAAGTAAAAGCAGAACATCAGTTGAAATAACATTTATATATTCTTCTCAGAAATATTTGATAACAACAAAGAGTAAAAAGAAAATGTTCAATTTCCTTTGCAGTGAAGAAAATAAGTTTGTTTTATCAAGTAATTAAGTGTTTGTAGGGTGGTGTGAAATGTGTGGACAGACTTACTTTATGACAGTCAGCCTAATGTATTTGTGATGCTAGTACATAGACACAGTCAGCAGCTACTGGCTCTTCTCTTCTATTGTGTGGGTGTGTGTATGCATGTGTAGATCAAACTAGCTTCGAAATTGTTTTGAACCTGAGAAGCAGTATGCTTATATTTTTATTTCTATAAAAGGGATCCAAAATTTAATTTCACATAGAGGTGCAACTTTTTGTAAATGCCAGGTTTTCATTTGTTAGAAAATAATTTCACACTCTTTCTTGAATTTGCAGGAGTGGTGAAGAGAGTCATTATTATTATTTTCTCAATGGTCCAAAAATAGCACATGGTATAGCTACAACTATGTCTGTCAAGTATTTTGTCAGTTTTTGCCCTAGTAATTATTGTTTATCAAACAAACCTTGTTTGTTTATGGGATTTTATTGGTTGAAAATATATATATGATTTAATTCTTATACCATTCTTCCATAGTGTTGGGATTCCGGGTTGAAATCCGGTACCAATAAATAACAAACGCCAGGAATGAATATATGAAAATAATGTATTAACGTGATAATACAAACTGGTAAAGCAGGTTAGTATTTCCAGGAATACGGGTTAGTAGCAAATATACATACAGTCTTTGGTATTGAAGTATGCTGTTACCTCATCCTCACTCTTCCAGTTACCTTTTACTCTGTCACTCTGGATTCAACGGTCTTGCTCTCTCTTACTCTCGTCTCACTCTTGCAGTAGTATATGTATATACTGGGTGAGTTCATTTGTATAAAATGGGGTGGATCCCTCAACACCCCCCTCCTTAGATCCCCTTGGCGGAGTTAGTATTTTTTTCTGTAATGGTCGATAATCAGATGTTCAGTAAATTTTCTCTTCCTGTTTGACCTTCTAGTTTCTCTGTCTTCCTGTGGTCTTTGAATCTCAAAAGCTTCAAAGATTGCATCCATTGACTCGTCATTTTCAGCAGGTGACGAGCTTGGCTCTTCAACTCATCTTTTTTGTATTTGGTCAATATGTCTTCTGTGGGTAAACTTTTCGCCTTGTATTGTGTACATCACATTTCCTGGTCTGTTAATTATTGTGCCAGTGTAAGCCTGAACATCCTAAAGTAAACCTGTTCTCCTGGTTTAAATGATCTCTTGGGAACTATAGGTGTATGCTGGTGTTTCTTCTTGTTAGGCAATAACTTATCAAATGGCACGCTTCGCTTCTTTTTACATACTGGTTGGACATTTTCTTTTAATTCAATTCTAGCTGCACCCTTTACAAAACGAACTGATTGGTAAATCCCATACATCAAACTTTTGCATCCAGTCCGTTCCCACCAGATTTTCTGTGTCTTTCGTTAGGAATATTTTGAGTTTTCTTGTTTTCCCGTGAAATTTTACATTTAGGATTACTTCTCCTTCGATTTTGTACGCTTTCCTGTAACAAACTTAGGAATTTTTTCTGTGTTTGTAACATTGTTGGTCTATTAAGCTTTCTCCAAGTCTGTAGGTTAATTATCGTTATATCGGAACCTGAGTCAAGTTGCAATTTTATCTTTTTAAGATTTCAAGTTTCACATATTTCCTTATGTTAGTATTGTCTTCGTCATGCATTCTAGTAGCTCTTATCCTACTAGTAAATTTTCTGTTCCTACACTGGGATGCCTTGTGACCCATTTTTCCACATGCAAGTTTTTATATTTAAAACGACAATCGTTATTCCAGTGTAGTCCTCCACATCGATAACATGCAGATGGGGGGGGGGGGCTTATATTTACTTTGCTTTTTGTCATTATTTGCCCTGTACGTTGTACTTTTTTCATTATTATAGAATTTTTGTTTTCTTTCTGGGGAGGGTGAAAAACATAAACTGTTGTTTAACTTACGTATATGTGATACTCCTAACTCCTCAATATCCCTCGAGTCTTTCTTTATGCTCAGGCATTTTTGGCAGTCTTCCGATAGTTTTTGTAGTGTTAATCCAGGTTCATTTTGCAGTTTTGAAAGCATTCTTTTGCGCATTTTGCTATCCTTTGCTGAGACTAACCCTTGTACAAAAATAAGACACTTGAAATTGTTAATTCTGCCAACTTGAAATCGTCGCAATGTTTATTCAAGATTGCGGGGAACGTAGAATAGTCCTCATTTTCATCCTTTACGAGGTTAAGACATTTCCACCTTTTGTGAAAGAGTGACGTCTTCGGGCTGAAAAGCTCCGTCAGGCATGTAACTGCTTCATTAAACATTAAATCATTTGTCTTCTTTGGCAAAATGTAATCCAAAGATTCTTCCGTTCCTAATTTTCTGAGTAATAGTTGTAGCTTTTTTGCTTCTGTCCAGTTTTGACAATCGATGTTGAAGATGTCTTCATGCTGTCTGAAAAAGTCCCCAAAATTTTTATCCTCTTCTAGGGAATATTTAAATGTTACTATCATGTTCCATACTGCGTCTTGAGAAAAAGTCGCCTCTTTTTCAATATTTTGTTGTTGTGTATTACTCGCTACTTTTACAATTAGCTCCTGGAGTTGTAATTGTCTTTCTTCATTTTGCATTTGTCTTTCATGATTTTCCTTTTGCGTTAGTAGTAATATTTTTTCCATTCTTTCTTGGAATTGTAATTGCTGTTCATTTTGGTATTTTACAAGTTCTACTAAAATATTTTTAAAATCCTTCATGGTAAAAAAACTCGATTTTCCGTATTTAAATCGTCGTAACACTTTGTTACCCAGTTGTTGTGGATACTGGCAAAATGGCAATTTTCTCTTTTGAAATTTTTTGAAATGCAAATTCTTGTTGCCCAAGCTGTTGTGGTGAGAAGAGAGAAAATTTTTTTCTTTTCGTGTAGGTCCCAATTTCTCAACACCAAGTCGTTGTGGTCGGCAAGGGAGAATTTTTCTTTGTACTCTTCCTGTGTGAGTTCAAATTTCCTCATTGACGAGGGAGAATTTTGTCTTTTTTTTCTTCCCTTGTGAGTTCGATATCCTCGTCACCAAGTTGTTGTGGATTCCGGGTTGAAATCTGGTACCAATAAATAACAAACGCCAGGAATGAATATATGAAAATAATGTATTAACGTGATAATACAAACTGGTAAAGCAGGTTAGTAGTTCCAGGAATATAGGTTAGTAGCAAAATATATATACAGTCTTTGGTATTGAAGTATCGCTGTATGACTTCTTACTGAGTCTACGTGCTCGCTCATTGTGACTCCTACAACACTGTTACGTCACCCTCACTCTTCCGGTTACCTACAACCTTTTACTCTGTCACTCTGGACTCGACAGTCTCGCTCTCTCTTACTCTCATCTCGCTCTTGCAGTAGTATATGTATATACTGGGTGAGTTCATTTGTATAAATGGGGGGACCCCTCAACACATAGCCTTATGGCTGGGCTTGTGTTAAGGGAGTAGCATTACTTCTTGCTGACAGTGTAAGAGAGTGGAAGAAAAAAAGAGAATGTTTCTTTGAATTTTGCACTTATATAGCCAGGGACAGAGTACAGGGGCAGTGACTGGTCATTTCTTTACCCTTTCACTGTCTTCATTTTATTCTGTGCTTGATTAATATTATTTTCTGATTGATTCTTCTGAATTTCATTACATTCCCATCTAAGAAAAATGCTATGAAGCATTCATATCATATTTTGAATGGGATTACAAGGTTCAAATTAAAATTATTTTTAGAAGCTGTCACATGTACACTGAAAGTTGTTAATTCTTTTTTTTGTAAGAATGAGTTGAAAGTTTTGTTTTGTTTTTTGAAAAATGCTCATGGTATCAATAGGATTTGAACTGAATTTATCCAGTTTAGATTCAGGCAAAGGAGAAGAGTTGACTACAATTGGGATCATTGAGTCAATACGAACAATCATTAACTGCATAGTATGTGCTTCACCAGGGCTACGTACAGTTTTGAATTCAGAGTTCTCCTTCTCCTACACTGGTTGCCATCCAAGGCTATAGAACCCAGTCTGTCCTACTATTTACCCATTAATGCAGGGAGAATTGGATTCATACCTTTTCCAAGGATATTAGCACAACTGGAAATTGAACTTGTCTCTTTGATTCCTCAATCCAAGCTACAATCCATTACTCTACCATGCATAGAAGCAGTAATTGGCTGTAATAGGAACTCAGTGGTTATATTTAATTTTCTTAATAAGGTATTTGTATCTTTATTGTTTTGGTCAGGAGAATTGATTTTATGCACTGGGTTTAAAGATTGTAGTAAATGTGAAGACAGAAGCAGCTTATTTGATAATGATACTGTTTCCTTTTACGAAGCTACTTACTTAAGACTTCCCTCAGCACTAATAACTGTATCTTTATCCTTATTAGTATAAATGACATTTTCTCATTTCAGTCAGATGATGATACAATAAATTTGGGTAGCTGTTCTGGGTAGGTACTTTTTTGAAGCTGGGTATCTTTTTTTCTTCCTCCAGTATCTTTATTAGTTACAATAGATGATGATGTTGCTGTGCTTGGTTTATCTTGTATTTCTTCACTAATGTTACAGCAATCTGAAGAAAGATAAGGAGTGACTGGTCTTTCTTCAAGAAACATTGACAGTTGCCCATAAATTGAATGATAGCTACACCCATATGTCCATGAACTCATAATTTTCATCATTGTATGCTAGTTTGTATTTAAAGTTTTTCAGATTATTTTTACCTTTACAAAATCATCAATTTTAAATTTTGTGCCAAATTCATTATCTGCCAGAACCTGTAGAAAAATATACCTACAAAAATAGAGATTAGCCTGATGTGTTCATTCATTTTAATTTCTGTGATAATCATCAAAAATTTTATATAGTCGACATTATTTTGGAATCCTTTGGATACAAGTGATAAAGAAAAATTAATCACTAGCCATGGAGTGACCATAAGCAGCTGGTTATGTGGCCTTGTTGATCAAAGAATCACAAAAAAAAAAAAACAGTGTGAGACAAGCTGATAAAGATTAATGAACAGAAATTCCCTTCTCACCTACACATTTTGAAAGTTTGGATTCATCACAGATGGTGTGCTGGCTTTTGGAGTTGAGGTTGGATGCTGAGAAAGTGGGAGAAGGAAGATAGATTAGCACTGAAGTGATGGTGTGAGATGAGACATGAATGGAGTTGGAGCTTGATTCCTGTAACCATTCTCAAAAGGGGTGTGGACATTTGGAATATCACTCAAGTAAACATATTTTGAAAATATGGAATTTTAGAAAAAGATTGAAGATGAAGTGGAAGATAACCAAAGCCAGACGCTAGTCAACTTCACTCCCACTGGATGCAAAAGTTTGGAGGTGGAAACAACTTGAAGAGACATCACATTACTGCTAGTGGAATTCACATTCACCAAGAACTCCTGACGAAGATCTTGTGCAGGGCCTGAAGACTAGAACTTAGAAATTTAAATTACTACCAACACAAGCTGCAAACTCCAAAAGGGGATTCCAGTATCATTTGATTATAACAGTATTGGGAAGGGTTAAAGCCACTGTGTACAATAAATCATATATAAAGCAAATCGTTGTTACATTTTTAACCCGAGTTAATTCTTTATTCCAAAGAATTCTTTTTTGTGGAGCTCCTTGCCGTCAAGCTGTTCTTCACTCCAGTTTACTTTATCAGTGACCTCACCCTTTAAGCTCAAAAGCACAATGTGGCAGAGGAGTGAATGGTTGTAAAGCAGACAAACATCGACTAGATTGAGTGGAACTGTGCTCGATAATGTGATACCAGTGACAAACTAGCAATGCATTAATGAGTAAGGAGTCAGCTTGATGTAATCACAGTGGTCTGAAGGAACTTGAAGACCAATACAAGATAGAGAGTTACAAATGTTCAACCCAGATTTTAGAGAAATATCTCTAATCCCACCAATAAACAAGGAAAAATTAGGAAGTGTTTTAATTGTAATTCTACAAAACACTTTGCAAAAGACTGTTATCACCTTGAAATTAATAAAAGAGCAGATGGTGACAACATAATACTGTTAAATGCTGAGCCCTAGTTGTGTATGTTAATTAAAAGTCACTTGGAATGAGAATACTAGATATTGCTTGGATGAAAACTGTGACTGGTAAAATGTGATACTTTAATGGATAAAGAAATGTGTTTTGTTAAATTATTTCCAATTAACACAAAATTAAAATTTGAAGATAGTGGAAAGTGCAAGAAGTGAAAAAGTAAAATTTGTAGCAGTTATTGACAGAAAAAGGTTATGATTGAATTGTGTATAGTAAATAAGGATATACCACTTCTTTTGAGTAAAGTTTCTATCGAACAGACTAAAGTTGTTTTAAATTTTATAAATGATACAGCTCGTCTTTTGGGTGATACAGTGGATTTAATTTATGCTTCATGGATTCACTATTGTATTCCACTCACAAATTTGTTACTTCATAAATAAGGTGATTTGTGGAGCAAATAAAGAGGGACATAACACCAAGATGAGTCAAATACTAAATGACAAAAAAATGGTTTCTGGATCAGAAGATTTACACATCCTTCTGATTAATAAATTAATTCTTTGAAAATAAATATTTAACATTTTACTACCAACAGGTTAAAAACATGCTTTTTGATCCCTTTGAAGAGTATTTAAGCAAAGTTTCTGGACCATACAAGGCAGTAAGAAGATACAGACTGCAACATTTCATGACACCAGACTTAAAAAATATTTTTACACATTCACACATCTTCTTCACCAAGTTATATGACACTTTCACTTTCCAGCTCATTTTCTTGATTGCCTCTTTTTTGCATATACATATGAAGAAATCATATTTGTTTTTATCTTAACAAACAACATATACTCTAAGAAAAATTTAGTTGTAAAAAATATGAAAATATAAATATTTTATATTTTTCTATTTAAACACCGTTTTTACCTTTTTTCTTTGTTGTTAGTTGATACAAATTTGCAACAGATTTAAATTCATGACCTTTTGTGGTGTTACACATATTCACACTAAAACGGTTTAACATAAGAATAAAAAAGAAAAAGGTAAAAAAATACATCAACAATTTTCACATGCAACAAAAGAAAAGTTGTGCAAATGTATTCAGGAAAGTAAAGTTTTTGTGATGAGAAAGGTAATACAGGAATATTGTGATGCTTGTGATATGTGCATGAAATAACTGTCCATCATTATGTCCTGTTGTGCATATACCTTTGGCTGATAAATTCACACAAGTAGTATAGACTTGAAGAATCATGTGCATAATGAATCCTGAATTTTGCACATGATTGACTCAGTTACAAAATATTTTGCATGTTTGTTTAATTTAATCTAAATATTGAGATAAAATTGTTCAAGGCATTTATCTAATGTGGATAGCATATTTTGGTACACTTAAAAATTCAAATACAGGAAGATGAATGAGAAATTAATTATGAATGCTTGTACACCATACTATAAGATTTTATCAGATGTTAATTGTGAACCCAAGTAGCACTTCCTTGAGCAGTAAGTACTAAGAATTCAATGCAAAACAAAAGTAGATTTATTATTTACACTACTTATATTTGGACTCTTGTCCTCATCTTTGTTCTTGCTTTCACATTTTGGCAGTTGTGCCCTTTGGCCATCATCAGGTATATATCAATCTTGATAACCTACAGGGAATTCTGAACTGAACCCTTCATTTAATCTACATGGGTAGACTGCTCTTATTCCACTGTCCATATCTCAGGATATTGTCCAGTTCTTATTTTTAGTACTGCTCAGTTATTGCTTGTCTGTTTCCACGAAGTCCAAATACACACTGCCCAGTTTTGGGATTGCACTCATAATTGGTATGTCACCAAATTCATGAACTTATGCTTTAATCCACTTTTGTCCCATAACAGTCTTGTCCCTGTTGACAAGCTTCAATGATCTCAGATCTCTGCCTCAGTTATAGGACCCAAGAACCCAGCCACTTCTGTTGCATTGAGGTGAGGAAATTCAGCAAAGTAGATATTGAACTAGGCAACACAGACTGAGCACCCTGGTAAAAATATCCTGAAAATAAGATCAGAAGGCCCCATATATGCTCTTGTTTGTGGTCAGAGAGTGCCCATCCAACAATGTGTTGCTAGCTATATGACAGTGTAAAACACTCTGAATTTCTTCTACTGGTAATTCAGTAACCATATTTGCTGCCTTGAATGACATTCTTTTTCACCAGAGCTTTGTCCTTCTTCATAAGCAATAGGTTTTCCCCATTTATAGTCATCTCTAATGTTGCTAATCTATCTTGGTTGAGCTGTTTACCAGAATTATCAACAAATGACCTAATAACAGCCTTAAGGTAACCCCCGTCACTTATTTCCAACCACAGCACCAGTCAATTCCTTATGTAAGGTAAATAAAAATTGGTCCTGAAAATCCTTCTCATTGAACAACAATGTGTTGAATTTCTAGTAATCAGCCCCACTAAGCCTAACCTTATATTAGTTTATACAAACACAGACATGCTTAAACTATTCAGTGGTAATTCAGATGGCCTAATAGCCCTACTTTGTCTTGCCTAATTAAAACTCAGTTGATATAGCTAGTACAAAACATCAGTGCCCTTATTAGTTCAAGTCTATACTACATCCTAGAGCAGCTCATTTCATAACTTATCAACAACATCCAACCTGTTGATAAGCTAGCAAAATGATTTTGCATCTGTGTTATTAGTACCCAATCTTGTCCCAGTTCAATCTATATTGGGATCAAGGATAGCATTCTGGTCACTCACTAGATAACTTTTTAAGCAATAGTAGGAATTTCATTTCCTTTAGCTTTCTAGAATTGCTGAGATATTTCTCAGCCTTTTAAGGGTGATCTTACACACATCTTCCCCTAAATTAGATGGCAGGTGGACTTTCTTTTTCTTTTCAAACTTTGGTTCTAATGTAGTGTTTCTTCACCTCTTTGTCTACCAGTCCCAGCCACAGACATGCACATGACAGGTATCACAGAACTAGAGGTGTCAGCTTGATAGGGATTTTGGTTGATCGGTTGGTGAAGGTGGGGGTATAATCTAGATGCTTTCTTCTATAGGCAGAAAGGTACAAGATGACCAGTCTTGCCACACTTCCAATAAGTCGGTTTCTTCCCCATCACAATGCCAGGATATTTCTTTGAGGAGCATGCATTTGGCTGAGAGAAAGTTCTACCATTAACCCCGAAACAAGTGCTCCTTCTACAATAAATGCGTTATTGCATTGAGACATCTTTCTCAGATACAGGCTGACCTCTTTGAGATTCAGCTATTGTCACACTAATGATAAAGCATCACTCACCTGGTTGATGATTCCGAATGGGCTCTAGGTCAGCTAAAATCTTTTACAATGGGAATGGTTATTTCACCGGAATACATCTGGTATGATGAAATGAAGAAGTTTATTGAACTTGCTTTCTTTTACTACCTGTCTGTATGCTCACTGTGTGAATTTATTCAAGGTTACATAATTTGCATGTTGCACAGACAGTACTGTTTGTCGCAACATGAGCTTGTTTTTGGACAGGAGGAAGTGCTATGTATTTCTGTGCTTGCTAGCTGCGATGTGAATTGTGTTATGGATGATGAGGATAAATGAAGTTTATAGAGTTTTGCCTCTCTCTTCCCATCATCTGGTTGCATTCTTCAAGCACTAGTTGAAGGTCAAGATCAGGGTGGAGGAGAGACTTTCTTCCAAGAACTTTGTGAAAGGTGGATGTTGCATAACTTGTGTAAGTGAATGTAGCTAACCAAGTGGTATCTCGAACTGATTGGTTGACGTACTTGTTCTTCTAGGAACAGCATGCTCACTTAATCCAGTAAGGCTAGAATAGGGAGTAAATGGTCATTGGCCTCTTTTTATCTATTTAGTGCCCCACATTTTCCATTTTTATTATCCACCTCCCATTCCTTTCTCGATTACAGAAGGCAGAGTTCTCTGGAGCAGTGAGAACATTTCATTTTGTGTTTAATTTTCATTTATTTTTTTATTCATGTTCCCACTATATTTTCACCCAGTTAATTTGCTTTTCTGCCATGTGTTAGTTGCAGAGAGGGTTCTATACTAACATACCATCCATTGTACATATCTTAATCAAATCATGAAGATGTTTTTATTATCTGTCTACATTTCTGAGATGAGGTATTATGTACACTATTTACATTATTCAAACTATTGTCCTCATCTTTGTTGCCATATTTATTACAATGTTTCAGCCTTTGCACACTCTGGCCTTCTTCAGGTGGTTGGAATGTCAAGCTGGACCCTTTATTTTGCTCACTGGGGTAGACTGTTCTAGTTGCATGTGCCATGTCTAATGGATGCCAGTTATCAGTTATCTCCAGCTTAATCCCCTGTCCAAGTTCTCCACTGCCTTAACCAGGTATTGAACTCACACTCTTTGGGTCCTGTCACTGGATCTAACTAATGCCTTTATCCACTGTGCCATGTGTCCTTTATTATGTAAATACAAATCAAATTTGTAAATATGGAGTATGAGGTCAAGATTTCATGGAAAGCATGCATTGTTTTATGATTATGGTATGTATATTTTTTTGTAAAAATGGTGTAAGGATTATTAAAAGTGTGAATGTGACTAGTGAAGTGAAAGTTAGAACAGTGAAGAATTCCGTGTTTTTTGGCCTTGTATCATATTTTTTGTAAAAAAAAATAAATAAAAATATTAATCCCTAGAGAGATTGGAAGCAACATTTGTCCTCTGTCTACTGCATCCATTTAAGTTGTTACTGCTAACCAAGGAACCTTTTTTGCTTTTGTTTTCCTTACAGCCTATTGTCTCAGTCAGGTCACTTCATCTCATATGACAGAATTCTATGAGTTCATGAGTCTACCCCATTTTGGAACCCAATCAGTGTTTTATTTCTAACCTGTTTTCGGCTATCACCTTTTGATAAACCACTTATCAAAAGGTTATTGACAATGAATTTGGTTCACTTTTAAGCATTGCTTTCTTTAGGTCTACATCCTCTGAAATAAGAAGAAATACCTAAGCTGTCCTTTTATCACTGCTTCCCCACAATCTGTCACTATGTAAACACCTTCTGATCATACATGACTGAAAGTCATCGCCCCATCTTGCTTAATGTTAACCATGGCCATAAAATGTGAGTGTGCATTGCATCCTTGCAATATTCTGAAATAGCCACATTCAGAGCTTGTCATATCAGTCTCCAGTTACTATTCATCAATCTATAAACATAATACCCTATAACCACCTTTAGTATAAGAATCACTGTGATCATTTTGCTCATCTGAGTCATTAGTCAGTTTAAAATAACATCATTTTTCTTTTCCACTCCATATACCTGCCATCTTTTCTCTTTGGTGGATTTATATTTTTAAGAAAGGAAACGGCCCTTAATAAACTGGCAACCAAGGTCAATTTCCTTTTGTTTTCTTAATTTTGTCATTTACAGTTTTACTTTATACAGTGATCCTCGTTCCTTCACCCAGATTGCAAAAATATTTATGAAAAGAAGACAGTTGGTTGAAGAGCAACCAAAATATAATGGTATATTAGTAATCTCTGATGAAAATACAATATTAAATTTTTCATATGTAAAATATTTATTCAATTCTGAACTCTATCAAGTTAATGTTGGCCAAATGTTCTTGGATGTGAGAGGTTCTGCACTTCATTGTTTTCAGCTCATATTTTAGGTCAGTTCTCAAGGCTTTATGCCTTGAGCTTTATGTCTTGACATTCTGAGGTAACACAAGTACAAAGCTTACTTTGGTATCTCTTAGTCCAGTGCATATTAGAGTCACCACAAATCAACTTTTCTTAATTCAAAGGTTTCCAGAGATATTAAATTCAATTCTGAACAGTTTTTTCCTGATATGATTCACATACTAAGTTTTTATTTATTTTATTTATAATAGTAATCTTATTTCTGTATGTTTACACCTTTGTTACCATAACACAGCAAAGATATTACGTTGTGGCCCTGTTGCCACATGCTTCACTGAATGTCTGTTGGTCTGTCTTCAGTGATCCCCCTCTGCAACAATCCTTGTTGTGTTTTTGTGTTTCAATATCCACAGGAATATTGGTAAAGAACTGAATCCAGCTTGACCCCTCTGTGTCCTGGCTATGCTTGTGAAGAACTAAAGTCACCGATGTTGCCAGTAAACTTAATTACATTCAACAACACTCATTAACAACTTTTATTTATGTTACTATGATTAATATCATGAATACATAAACAAAAGGGATTTGAAGTTTCCCTGTATAAAGAATTCTCAAGCTAGAAGAGGTTGATTGGTGTTTGCAGTTATGACTAAACAGCCTAGTGTCGTTCAACTATTTAAATGAAGTCATTTGATTGAGGGAATTCAAAAAGCAGTGCAGAGAACAGGACTTTAGCTGATTGAGTCACCACAGTCAGCCAGCAGGGAGAGTGTTGTTCTACTAGAAAAGTAGGGATGGGAAAAGATATGGTCTTCTCTAGTCTAACCTCAAAACCAGCTTGTCTCACTTGTTGATCCAATCATACTTACAATTTTCCTTTCACCATAACAACATATTTACATATTTTTAGGTGTTGCACCACATTTACTTAATAAAAATCCTAGAATGAAATTTTATTTATACAATTCACAAGGGCAGGGTAAAAACCAGAGCCCAATAGTTATATACAATGAGATAATATATATGTACAAGAAAATAAACAAAACAATATTAGTGCCTTCTGAGAGGTCCTAATACTATGTAGCAGAAGATCTTGGTTAACCGGAAAAAGACACTCAAAGAATATTTGATCGCAACAAAGATATATGTCACCTAAAAGAAGTGGTGGGAGAAACAAGAAATGAAAATGGAGGACAGAAATAGCGTAGCCTATGTACTTGCATAAACTAGCTAAGTTTAAACGGAAAAATTGCCCCAAGGAAGCCAAAACTGAAAATCAAAATGTCCTAAATTACCTTAAACATGGCAGGGGTGACTGATGATTCAGTTAAGGTCCAAAATCCTCTTCCCTAAGGAGCATCCAACAACCACTCTAGGCTAGCACCAAGCATGAAACTCTCACTCACCTTTTGAGGAAGAGAGTCACACCCTTTCCACCCTGATCTTAACTTTAGCTTGTTGCTTGAAAAAAGTGACCAGTTGATAGGAGAACTTTTTGCCTCCTTGAAGCTCCTTTTGTCTTATCATCCATGCCACAATTCACATAATGCCAAGCTGACACAAGAGCATGTAGTGTTGATCCTTTTTCAATGATGGTAGCACATTGGCACAGATGGAACTGGCTTTCAGGACAAAAAACTTTCCATCCAAGACATAAACCATGTAACCTGCACAATGGACACATGAGACCGCATTGAAAGAAGACATGTCCAATGGATTCCTCCAAGTCACTGCAGCACACATGTCAACCCCACTGTGCAAAGCCTCTTGGTGACACACTGGGCTTCTCGCAGATACCTTGTCACTATTAGACATTTGGGCTCAGGTACCCAAGGCCAGATGGAGAAAAATTCCTGATTCGTAAGTCTTTACTCATCCGGGAGTTTGTCTTTAGCACCCCCTCTCACTATTACTCAATATAAACACCTTCATAGACAATGCTTGGGTGTTAGAGAGGGGTGATGCTTCATCTGTAAGAGTTGGCGCAATGCATTTCAACACTTGATAAAAGGAACATTCATCTTGGGATGATGAGTGCACATTTTCCATGTTCTGTTATCACAAACCTCATTTGACCTGATTATGACAGGTGTCATCCTTCCTCTATCTGAAAGTGTGTTATATCCCTGATCAAAACAAACCTGATTTTTAAAGATTTGCTTTGTGTCACTCCTTTCAATGAGCAATTTCTTTATTAAATAAAAACAACACTTAAGTTAAACAGACCTAAAATCTAAGAAGACCTAAGACTGTACCTAATGACCAATGCCACTCAAGCTTACAATTTAACCTCTCACAGTTTCAATTTAAAAAGTCATGCATAAGAACTAATCAATGCTAGTTTCTCAAAAACTAAAATCATTGATATTTAATAAAGAATTGTTTTTTAAATATTTCATTCTGTTTGATATTTAAATTTAACTTTAAATGAGTTATTTCATTTTTAAATGTGTGCAACTACAGTAGTTACTACATCTTATGTTGTTATGATTCACAGAGATTGAAAAATAGATGGACATGTACACTGTGCATTATATATATTTTTTTCAGGCTAATAATGACATTGTAAGTGAAAGAATATATTAAAACTTACTTGGCTTTCATTCCTTGGCTTTAAAAGTTCAGTCTGGCAACCCGGTCCTGTTACTTTTATATTTCTACCATAGATGACTAGAAAATGTACAAACATGTGAACAACTCCTAGATATTTGGCCAATGTCATCAAAGTTGTTAACTTAATTAAAAAACAGAAAAATGTCCCCAGACCATGCTGTTAAATGTGAATGATGTTTTATGATCAGTGAAACTGCAAGTTTTTGTGTCCATTTCAAAAGATGTTGACCCATTTCTGAAAATATCAGCATAATAAACTGTTGCTTCCTTTCCTTGCAGATGATCTTTTTAGTATGATCTTGAAACTGTAAAGATTTGTAAAGAAAGGGCAAACTAAAAGCATAATTACATTTTCCAAACTGAATGAGTTTGTAAGAATTTTGTCAAACCCAAACATGCATAAAGATGCTGCAAATATCAAGTGTGGATTTCTGGCAGATAGGGCTGTGCAAAATTTATCTAAAAAAGGAAATTTGTCTACAAAAGAATTGTTTGCATGCATAATTGCATCACCATCATTGAGAAACTTCTGGCAATGTCTCGCCTTAGATACCCCCCATGTAAGATCACTTGCTTGGATGAACCTTGTATCCATTTATGAAAAAAAAAAAATCAGCCACAGAAGGCAGTCTAAAAAGATGAACAGAAAACAAGTCAGCAAGTCTTATTGTGATGACATCAGTCAGTACTAAGAGTCTGAGGAGGAGGCTGCTGGAAATATTGCTTCCAAGAATTTCAGCAAGCATACAAACTGTCAGGACACTTGTTCTGCTCTTCTTTGTCTAGCAACAAAGAATAGGAAAAACCGTGTAAAGTTGTTCACAGATTGCTGGTAGTCTGTCATGGACAGGCCTCAATGGAGAGAGGTTTTTTAGTCAATAAAGAAATTTCCGCTGACATATGAAACTGCAGACTGGTCACACAGTGCATTATCACAGACTATTTGGCCACAGTTGGAGGTGCTGCAAATGTTTCCATGACTAAGGCTCTTCTCTGCAGTGCTTCCAATGCTATAACAGCATGCAACCAATAACTTTAGACTGAGAAAGAAAAATGCAAGAAGCAGCTAGAAAAAACAGAAATCCATGTTTATGGAAACTGAAAAACATAAAACATAAAAACACAAGCTTGAAAGTTGCACACAAGATTTGCTCAAGTCAGCTGACAGCTATACAGACAAAGCTGAGCAGACTTGGAACTTCACACTTATTGCAAAGTCCAATGCCATGGGAAGATCTGCAAAGGACAAGTCCATAGAGATCTCAGAATTGGAAGAGGAGCTGAATGCTAAATTTAGATGAACTGAAAAAAATGTTAACATCATTGTCTTCCATGCCATGTGCAATAAAAGCCATGGGGTAGTTAAAATCTGTAGTCTTTTTGGGAAAATTTCTATTTGTTGTTCTGTTCATTAAAACCATTATGCTTCACTGGAAATGTGCAGCAATCAAAAATTTTTGTGACATTCACAAACCATGAGTATAGATAGCTGAAATGTGTAGCAGTAAGAATTAAAGTATGTAATTCAAAATTTTCAAGTATAGTAAAACTCTAAACTGTTACACAAAATGTGTAACATAACTAGGTCTGCATTCATTTGTGTTTTAGCCTTCAACACTTTGGTTTCTTCATTACTTTCAACTGATCCATGTGATATGAATTATTGGAACCAACTGTAGCTTTTCTTTGAACATCTCATCTGTCAAACTATTAAAATATAAATCATAGAGTTTTTGTTTTTGAAATTGATGATCAATCACTGTGTGTGTGCATGTATGTCAGTTTCACACCTTGAAACTTCTTAATATAGTCCTGAAAAACTCCTGGAATTTTTTTTATACAGATCTGTGAGAACCCTGGGACTGGATATGTCCATGCTAATCTTTTCAAAATGGTAGGAGGGAATATCTGTCTCCAGCAATGGGGGTGTGTCCTGTTTATTGCTCCTCAATTGACAATTCACACATGTATTTAAATACTTAACTTCTTTGTATAGTCCCAGCCAATAATACTTCATTCTTATAAGCTCATAGATTTTGTCTATGCCTAAATAACCTCATCTTATGACTTTCTCTCAGGACTTGTCCTCTTATATGTTTTGATACATATAGTCACAGGTAATGCACCAACTCATCCAGTATCAGATACTTATCTACTCATGACTTTGGTGCCTCTCCTGATGTTATAGCCTCCTTAATTGATTGAATTTCTTCATCCTCTTGAATTTTCCCAGCCAGTTTTTTCTGACAGTTTTGTGATATCCTTTATCGTATGTGCTTCGTTTAACTTCAGCTGGTCTTTCAATTTATGCAAATTTAAAATGTTTATTTGGTATGCCCTATCATTTACCTTCTGTTCTACTGTTGCTGATTTTTGCACTAACTGATTGGGGATTTGCAATAATAAGTCAATACAAGTATTTTCTTTACCAGACAAATACCAGACCTTACAGTTGTAACTACTTCTCAAAGCCCATTGCTGTAGTTTTTATTTGTCCAATCTGCTTGCAATAGGTATTTGAGTGGTTTATGATCAGTCTTAACAGTGAATGTTACTCCATTCAAATAGTAGTTTAATTTTTGTAGGGCATATATCAGAGCATACACTTCTTCTTCTATTACTGGCCACTTTTGTTATGTGGTTAAACTAACTCCACATAACAAAAAAAATAGGACAAAAAAAAAATAGGGATTTCTTCTGGTATTCCAGTCTATCTTTTCAAAGACATGGCTGGCTAAGAACATGCCCCTATACACTAATCACTTCTCTCAGTGTACAAAATCACGGACTTACTTAAATCTGGGTAAGTCAATGGAAGAATGGTTGTTAACTGTTCCCTTAGGGTATCAAACGATCATTGGCACTCTTCGTTCCACTTAAACTGATTGTATTTCTTTGTGAGTGCTATGAGAGAATGGTCATCCTTGTAAAAATCTAATGGTTATAATCTTCTATAATAACCTATGGTCACTATAAATCTCCTGACTTGCCTAGTGGTTTTTGATTCGGGCATTGATCAGATTATATCTACCTTATCAGTATCTGGTTTTATTCTATTTTTGTTAATGACAAAGCCCAAATACTCTTCTTTTATGAACTGGCATTTTGGCAATTTTATTTTTAGCCCATGATTTCTCAACCTTTCAAATATGGCCTGCATGTATTGGAAATGCTCACTAACACTACTTGAAAAGACTAATATGTCATCTATATATGGCATGGAAAACTGTTCCAGTCCATCCAACACTATTGACATAAGTTTTTGAAAGATCCCAGGTGGATTGGATAGATCTAAAAGCATTATCCTAAATTGGAAGAGTCCTGCATATCACATAAAAGTGGCTTTGTCTTGATCAACTTCATCTAGGTCTACTTGGCAGTATCCCGACCTCAAGTCATGGGTGGGAAAACAAATTGTCTTGTCAAGCAGAGCCAGTATATCATTGATCAATGCCAATTGGTGCACTAGGGGCTTAGTAATATTGTATATTGCCCTAAAAGTCACTACAGGGTACTTGGAGCATTCTATCACTCTGGCCTCTAACATCTCCTTTACTGCTTCTTCAACCAATTTCCATTTTGGTCTTAATTTCGTAAGAGAGTGGTTGCCTGTATCTATTTTCATTTGAACACTTTGTTTGTTCTAATTCCTTATCTGAGTTAGCTAGTATATCTCTATTGCTTTGTATTAACTTGTTCTTTATATTTGTTGGGTACTTTCATATCATCTTGAGTAATTCTAGTTTCATTATTCTGGTGTGGTGGGTCCTCAGTATATTTCATCCATGTCCTAGTATTGATATTAAGTACTATCTTCAGTTTCCCACCTTTGGGCATCTTCACTGTGGAGATTGGCCAACATCACTGGGATTTTTGTGCTACATTCTTTAACTACACTTCCTACCAGAATTACTTCTCCATCTTCTAAGAGAATTTTGTCTCTTGGAATAACATTGTATAACATCTCCCACTGCTTTGCCAATGAGTCTAATCTAGCAGAAGAGGAAACTGCCTTGTGATCAATGGGGTAATCTTCTACTGAGTAAACAGATTCTTTACTGGTACTGCTTCTTTGTGGTATTTTTACTCTCTATAGACTGTATAGTGAACTGATGGAAGTCAAACATCTGCAGTACAAGACACACAAATGCTTTCAAAGATTGCCTCAACAACACACTTAAGAAGCACAACAAAGACACCAGCATTTGGGAAGATCTTATCTCTTGACAACTGGTATTACTGATTTTGAAAAAGGCAGGATTGAATATATAGAGTTAAAATGGACTGCTTTCTACATGGAGAATGTAAGCCTCCTCCCAGGAAAAGCTACTAAAAAAACTCAGTTGTGTAGAATGTGGGTACATTTGCCTTTCAAAGTCTGGTTTGATTAACCTCACAGTTCACCACAACAACACAATCTATCACTATGATGCCCAACCTGATTTTGCTTGAAATCTATGCAACAAAGTGTGTAGGTAAATGAGTAGACTTAACTGATATTACAAGTTACAAAACCATGATAGCAATCCAGTAAAGAATAAGCTTGTTTGCAAAACCTCTGGCTTAAAATATAGGTCAGTTGCTGGACTAATGAGTTACCATAGATTTAAACAGTGACAAGGAAATCAACAGTAAAGTTATAGGATTGTTTGTATTCAGACATGAGTTAACGTTCCATCATAAATTTGAGTATGTTTGTATGTACTTGTTACTGGTAATCATAAGAAGGTTTTTTTTTTTTTAATAGAAGCGATATACTGACAAAACCCTGATAAAGAAATAAGAAGGGTTAATGAATAAACCCCATGGGAAAAATTGAAGATTTTAATTCTTATGTAGACAGCCATTTGAATTGTGCATCGGGGTTTTGAACAATGAAACACATGGATTTAAGCTGTGACAGGTCAATGGCAACAATGATTGACATTTGGTCGATCACACACAAAGCTAAAAATACATGAATGGGAAACTTTTCTGCGTAAACAACAAACTTAGAATTAATCTTTACTGGTTAGAGGGTGGCTGTGGTAGTGGGAACAGATGAGTCACCAAGGGAGGTGGAGGAACCACCCATGTCCACTGAGGAGGATTAGTGGGAGATGATAATAAGAGGAAGTTATGGGGCAAAGTAATGCCTGTAAAAGTGCAGACAGGATGGTAATAAGCAAATCTAGGGAAAAAATAAAAGAAGAAAAAATAACTGTAGTGAACAACATGGATGAGAAGTTGGAAGACTGTTGCGATGGAATAGAGATGTTGGGGCTAAATACCATCATGATATCATGTTCGCCCCCACTGCAGGTAGAAATGCTGTTAAATAAGAGGAAGGTGATAATGGAGGTAGACACCGGGGCCTTGTATTCAATAATGAGTTTAAAGAAGTTTCAGGAATTGGGGACTTTAGAAAACTTGAAGGAGAGCTCCATAAAGAACCTATACCAGAGAAGTGGTGAAACCATGTGGTGTAACAGGTTGATGTGGCATATGAAGGAACAGAGTCGGTTGCTATTATTGATAGTGAAAGGTGACATGCTGACACTATTGGGATGAAATTGGTTGAAAAGTACCACTGGATTGGAGAGAAATATTTCCCTTAGTAGGAGACCTTGAAATTGAAGATGTTGTTGGGTGAGTTCAAGTCTGTATTTAGTGAGGAGTTGGGTTGTTTGAAGGTTTTCAAGGTAAAATTACTGGTGGACAAAACTCCTTGATTTTGTAAAGCTCATCCAGTGCCTTATGCATTGAAGGAAAGAATTTGGGTGGCACCTATAGTACCTGTACCAAAAGATAATGGTGGAGCTATTCAAATTTGTGGAGACTACAAGCAGACCATAAATATTGCTACTCCTTGTGACACCTATCCAATACCAAGAACCGAAGATTTATTTCTTACATTGCAGGGCAGTGAGAATTTTATCAAACTTGATTTGAGTCATGCTTATCAGCAACTGATTGTATGAGGAAACACGAGAGTTGCTCACAATGAACACCCATAGTGCATAGTGCTACTGAAATCTTTCAGAGAGAAAGATGAACAAAAGGTTAAAGGATATATCTTTTTGCAAAGTGTGAGTGGATGACATTTTGGGTACAGAGATTGATAACACTATCTTGTGAACCTGCAGAAGGTATTGTCTGCACTGGACAAAGCAGCTCTAAAATTAAAAAGAAACAAATGTCAATTTCTTCTTCCAGAGGTGACATATCTTGGATTTAGAATTTGCAAAGAAGGTGTAGCTCCCTTGGCTGAAAAGGTGACTGCTATACAGGAGGTCCCTGCCCCCAAGAATGTAACAGAGTTGAAAGCCCATCTTGGAGCCTTAAATTATTACAACAATCATTTGCCCAAATTATCCACTGTAATGGAGGCCCTTCATCGATTGTGAAAGAAGAAAATAACTTGGAACTGGAGGGGGGATCAGAAGAGGGCCTTTAAAAAACAAAGAAAATGCTTGTGTTCACTGCCTCTGCTGACACATTTTGACCTCTCAAAGCTAATTCTGATGCATGTGGATGCTTCCTATATGGAGTAGGGGCAGTAATGGTACATTGGATAAAAAATTGAATGGAGAAACCCATGTGCTACATATCTTGAACCCTGTCTGCCTCCAAAAGAAATTATGCCCACTTAGAAAAAGAAGGCTTGGCACTGGTGTTTGCAGTTAAAAGGCTCCACCAGTATTTGTACAGGAATTTCTTCATGCTATATAGAGACCACAAGCCACTGCTAGGACTGTTTACTGAGAACAAACCAATTCCTTCTCTTGTTGCTTCTTGAGTACAACGTTCGGCATTATTTTTAGCAGTTTATAACAACATGTTGGAGTACCAAGCCAGTGTGTTCAACGGTCAGGCTGACTGTCTCAGTTGTCTTCCAGTAGTGTCCCAAGAAGAGGATCATTCTTTCATCATGAACAGAATGAACATGATGGATTTGGTTGATTCTCCAGTAATGGTGGCTGAAGTTCAAGTGGAGACTAGAAAGGACCCGTTTTTGGGCAGAGTACATGAAGTGATATTGAATAGATGGAGGAACATTGCTTCACATGCAGAATGGAAACCTTACTTCATTAGGCAAGAGGAGTTGAGTTGTAAGGATGGTGCAATACTGTGGGGAGTCAAGTTGTCATTCCTGCCAAGTTAAGGGTAAAGCTGTTGCAGGAGCTCTATCAGACACACATTGGAATTGTGCGCATGAAAGCTTTTGCTCGAAGCTATGTGTGGTGGCCAAACTTGAACTCACTAAGTCAAAGCAAACTAGATCAAGCACCCATTCATTGCTGGGAATATCTTAGTCAACCTGGGGAAAGGATTCATGTGGATTTTGTTGGTCCCGTTAATTGACATATGTTCATGATTGTCATAGACGCTTATTCAAAATGGACAGAGATATGCATAATGAATACATCTACTGCCCAACCCACAATAGAGAAGCTGAGAGGGGTATTTGCCACACATGGCCTGCTGGTATTGTTAGTGAGTGATAATGGCCCGTGTTTTACCAGTGATGAATTCAAGTGGTTCCTGGAATCAAATGGTATCCGACAAATGTTCACTGCTCTGTATCATCCTTCCTCCAATGCGCAGGCTGAGTGTATAGTGCGCAGGTTCAAACTGGCACTGAAGATGTTAAGAATGGAAGAGAAAGCTGATTGCATATCACCGAAATTCAGGATTTGTGGCAAAATAAAGAAAACAGCAACTGGCCAGTAAATTCAAGCTCTCCCAACTGGTATTTCAACCTTGAGTCGTTCCTTCTTGAGTTCTGTCTCAAAATCGCACTAACAGACTGTTCTTGCCGCCAACCGTGAACATCACTCCAACCACTCCCCGCACTGGGAAAAAGTAGTTGCTTTTATATTTGTCCATATACCCATAATTACTTGCGTCTTCCTGTGATCCCATAATTCATTGCGTCCATGTTCCATAATGCATTGCATCTTTATTGCATAAAAATGCAATGCAAGCCCCCACCTCATTCTTTTACGATATCTGGCCGAGGACGGATTACGACAGAGCGGTAAGTGCTTTTTTCTCCCTTATTTCAACTGCAGTAGCTTTACATGCTAAACAAATACGGGCTCTTTTTTGGCGGGGACAAGGCAAGTCGCGACCAGTTGTGCTCGTCCCAGGTTCTATCTCATGTTCGCCTCAGGATTATCAGGCCAGTATGGAACAGGGAACAGTGATCAGTTCCCTGTGTTAATTCAAGGTGGATGATCGCATACTGGTATGGAATTTTGGAGCTGGGGAGCAGTGGATAGAGGGCATCATTACCAGACAATTGGGATCTGTAAATTATGAAGTGGGAGTGGGTGGAGGCTTGGTGAGGTGACATGTGGATCAACTAGTAAGACTGATCTCCCACTCTCCCACCAAGATTGCAGTGACAGTTGTACCCAGTGTGCCACTGGTAGAGGTACCTGAACTGCCTGAGGTTCCGGAAACCCTTGAAGCATCAGGAGTGTCGGCTTACTCTCCAGTGAATGATGCAGTGATTTCTCCAGGCTAAACTGAAATGCCAAATGCTACTGAGATGCCTGAGGTTCAGCAGTTGGTCTGAATTTGGAAATCACCATCTAGGTTTGGAGACTGGGTAGCAAAGTAAAATTTGGAGGTGTTGTGAATTACAATATTTATTGATATTTATTTATTTATATATTTAGGAAAAACCTAATTATTCTGGACAGACTTGTAAAAGATTGGCACTTTGACTAATCAGCAGTCCTAGCAAATACTCACTACTGCTGCTCTAGTGGAAGCAAGGTGACAACTACATATTGGGCTGTAGAAACCAAAATACACAAAAATATTTGTCAATAATACCTGACTTTTTACAGAAACCAAACAGTGGATGTTAGCTAGAAAATCATAAAGGGTACCTCGTTATGGTGTAATGGTTAGCAGGCTTGTCTCACTAGATCAATTATGACTGAGTAGTGAGTTTGGTCCTCATTGTGTGTCCCATACTTTCAGTTTTATCCCACATCTAAGTTATGCTTAGAAAATCACCAAATGGTAGATGTTAGCATAGCTAGGTCTTGGTTAATGCATATTAACTGTGGTGTGAAATAAATTGGAAGGAGAACAAAAGGATAAAATGAGTTACGTAAACTTATTTTCTTTTCTGCCAGTGGGCTATACTGTAGAAGGAAAAATGAAGGAAGATGAAGACAGGAGGAATTTGTGAAGTGAATGAGAGAATGAGTTGCATTATGGGCAACTGGTTAGGGAGAATAAAAGGTATGATAAAAGAAGCTCTTATCTTCTTATGTCACGTGGGTGAAGTAATGGATGTGAGGAGTGAAGGTGAGGAAGTGGAAGCAAAGAAATAGAAGTGTGTGAGTGGCACTGTGTATTATTTATTTTTATTTTTTTTAGTCAGAATTTAAGTGATGGGCATGAACTCTACTACTCTGAAAGAAGAGGAATTTTTGTGAGAGGTTTTATATTCGTCTATTTCTGTCTTTTAGTTATTCTTTTTTTCTACTGTTCCTTTTCTTTTTTATGCCATTTTCCTGCTAAAAAAGTGAGGTTTACAGGAACATGTAACATCACAAGTGAATATTAACAACTCTCTCTTTTTTTCCTTTTACTCTTTCAAATCATACCGATTTCAGGTAGCCCTGCATAGTGCAGAGCTGTCAACCAATGAACTAAAGGGTGTTGGTGAAAGTGCACAGCCTGTGGTTGTGGTGATGTGAAAGAATTGGGTTTTGCAGCTTAAAACTTGCTCTATCCAACAGTATTATTGTGTTCCATATATCTGTTATAATTTCCATGGGAATAAATTAGAGATATTACTTTTCAGTATTCTTTATTTGCTTCTAGATTCTTAAAAAGAAGAGTGTATTTTCAAAATTTCTTAAAAAAGTGACCATATCTAGTAGTGGTTGAAGAAAAAGTAATTTTCTGTACTCTTTTACTTTACATATTTTCTAAAGGAAGACACTATTATCAAAAGTGGTAAAATTTTGAGTAACCCACTGTATATTAACACATTTTTGTTTAATTACATTATTTTTGCATTGTCTACATTTTTTCTGATATTAAATTTTGAATATGGTCTTAGACAAGATATTATTTCAGCTGCAATAAAATAATAGGAGAGATGTACTTATGTAATGTTTGTTTAAAGGGAAATTCCTATTGAGAGGTAGTTTAATAGTAATATATTGACTTGAAATCATTAGAGCTATGCTTTGGGATTGATTGTTTCACAATGTAATATTTAGTCATCAGACCAAATAGAATGATAAAAGAATGTCATATTCAAAGTTTTTCATTATTTTTTATTCCTTCAGTTAATTTACGAATGAGGCAAAAATCAGTAACTTTGAAATTTTCAAAATTAGGGTAAAACCCAACTTTATCAAAACTGTCTTAAAATTAATCCGATATCTTATTAGTGTCTAGATTCACAATTTTCTAAGGATTCCCAACAAAGTACATACAGATAAAGTTATTGTTTTGTATCTCACCAAACTTCTACAATTGTAATATTTTCCTCAATAAAAAAGAATCTTGCTTGACAGTTGCATAAGTATTCATAGAATGGTTGCAAAAAGTTAAATGCATCAAGAATATTCTTCTTTCTCTTTATTAGTTCCACTAAGTGTCTCATTTAAAATATTTTTTTATTTTTTTTTCATTTATTTTTAAAGGATTCTAGCTGGACCATACTGTAGCATGATTTTAGCAGACATGGGAGCAGAAGTTATTAAAGTGGAGAAACCAGGTAATCTCACCTTTTTATTATAAAATTAATAATGAAGGAATGAAAAATTGAAATAAGAATTATAATAGCAATCATATATGCAAGTTCACAACTAAAATAATATCAGAATACTCATAATTATAATAGCAATAACAGTACTGATATTTCGAAGACTTTGAAATAATGTTGATAATAACAGAAAAATTTAGATCAACAATAATATTAATATAATAATTTTTTTACAATAATCATGAATAACAATACTGATTTTAATGATTATAGTTGTATCACTGGTGATTTAAAAATAACAGTGGTAGCCCAAAATAATTTTCAATTTAAATCAATTGATAATATTTTATGAATATAAAAACTTGAATGCAAACAAGAAAGAAACAAAAATAATGATTAAGTCAATAAAATTGTTTATAGTAATGATTAAAAAATGCATCACCAAGTAAAAAGAAAAGGGAAAGAGAAAAACATTTATTTGAGTTATTCTTAGTTGATAAAAAATTTGAAACACAGGATCAAAAGAATACAAAATTTCTATATCATTAGTGAATTTAATAAAATTTGGTGCATATGACAGTCTATGAGGAACTCTTTCGTAGACCTAGCATAGAAATAAATATCATATGGGAGACACTAATAAAGAAAGAAAGACAAATGACAGCAGCAGCCATGAGCAAGAAGGTAAAGTAAGTTTAAGGCAACAAGTTCTCCACATAGAATTTTCTTATAGGATAATAGTGAATAAAAGCATTGGTTTATGAATATGGTGGCATATTGTGAATTCATTTCCTGGGCAGGACAGTGTGTACCTGAGCTCAGTGGAAACTGAGCAATACTAAAATAAGAACTGGACAAATATACTTAGACATGGGCGGTGGAACTAGAACAATCTATCTCTGTAGATTAAATAAATGGTTCAGTTTGGAATTCTTTGAAGGTTACTTGGATCCATATACACCTGACAAAAGCCAGAGGGCTCAATGGGTGAAACATTATGATAACAACAACAAAGATGAGGACAATAGTCCAGATGTAAATAAAGTCTTAAATTGTTTTATAAATACTTGTCATATTTAAACATTAATATAATAATTGATAATAAATATTAAAATATACTTTGAAAAATTTATATTTCTGTTTTTTTTTTGTTTTTTTTTCAAAAAAATTTCTAAGTATTAAGTAAGCTGATAATTTTGTATGAACACTTTTTAGTCAGTTCCCAAATGAATTGGGATAGGTTGGGACAAAAAAATATAAACTCATATGACAAAAACAGACCTTGATTTCATCTGGCACCCACTTCTGGATACTAGTGAAAATACCAGGGTCATAAAGCATCTTTTTTGACCGATCAGAAAAAGGACTATGCTGTTTTCACAGCAGCCATTTCTGAGCCACTGACTATAAAGTCAAGGCTGCCAAAGGCAGATTTGACCTGGTTGACATTAGTGACAGATTCCCACGGCATGCAATCTTAACCAGGCCATCAGCAGTAACTCTAAAGCACTACCATGAACAATGATGCCTTCAGCCATAAAAAAAAAAAACATCAGTTTCAGAGATTACCTCTCAACTACCACAATGTGGTAATTTGTGTAATATTTCTCTCCTGAGTCTATCTCACGTGACTAAATATGTGTTGATTTTATCCATGCATCTATCTGGGCTACTACCTTGTGCTATATTCTGAATAAATTCTGTCTCCCATGACTGATCTATACTATAAAGGAGCTTATATGTATGTCCTTTATAGAAATCAAATCTACTGGACCAGTTGATCAAACTTTCATGAGTGGATAAGTTTGGACCTAGATTAGGTTTTAGGCTATTAATATATATCAGAAGGTAGTATGGTGTGGCCCCTAGGGGCCAGAAATGAGTTCTATATGTGGTAATGTTTTTTTTCATATGGAGTTATTTTGAAAAATTTCATTAATAAAAGTTCTAGAAAATCCAAAAGCATAACTATTGCACATGTTTTCTTTTAGAAAGGAGAAATGGTGAACTGCCTAGAGGCCAAAAATGGGGTTTGTATGTAGTAAAATAATTTCACATTAATTTGTAGAGAATCAAAAAGCATTTGAGGTAGGGATATAAGGTGGCCTAAAGGGCATAGAATAGATTCTATAATAGTCAACTTGATTTAACAAGTTCAAACTTGCATCTGACCTGACCTCTATATTGCACAATATTGTCCAATATTTTGACCATAATATATAAAAACATGAGCATGCTTTAGCCCTTGCATTAGTTATACTTAAGACTTTGTTGTTGACACATCTATTATAAATTAATGGAAGTACTTTATTCATGACATATCTATTGCAAACCATATTATTGGTACTGTGAAGGAGAGAGAGACTGAAAAACACACACAAATACACATATATTTTATTTTTATTTTTTTTAGTGAAATTGGAGTGAATTTGAACAGTGAAAGTAAATCAGAGCAATTTTGTTTACTGATGGGAAATCTGATCTAGGGCATGAGCTGTACCCATTGGAATTGGGTCATTAGCAGACAATGGAAATGGTCAAAATAATTTTTATTGATTAAAACTTGGAATAGATTTGAATCGTGAAATTAAATCAGCATTTTGTTTACTGATGTGGAAATTTGATCTAGTCTGATGTAGAAGCCCTGCTGGCTCCAGCTCTGTCCTCTCTCTCTGGTGGTTCTGGTTGAAAAGTAAACCACCCGGTCCTCCTCTGTTGAACTGAAGGAACCACCACTATCCGCCACATTGTGAATTTTTGATCCGAACAGCAGTATTTCGATCCCTCAGAATGATCCAGAGGTAGGATGAATTAAATGGCTGGGCCCCACGCTGAAAGAAATCACTATTTGTGCAGAGAGGCTCTTGTCGTAACTGCAAGGGCACAAAGAAAAAAAAATAAGCAACACTTCAGTTCCTGTACAAAGAGCCCTTTAAGGCTACTGTTTTTATATCACTACCAACGAAAATGCACGAATACAAACTTGTCTTAACGAGATTCACTTGTTTGGGTCAGAACGTCACAGAGAGAGAAAGACACAATTATGCCGGTCAAAATTCAGCTGTACTAAGGGAGATAAGTTGTGGTTCTTCGTCTGCCCCCTCCGATATAACAGTCGGCTTTTCTCAGCTTTGTTGACGAAGTTATCAGGATTCGCACGGGTTCAATTTCTATCTCTAGGTACTGGCCAGATCAGCAAGACCCACTAAGCCGTTTCCGACGCATTTTCCTTCGCGTTGTCTGTTCTGTGATCTCTGATCTGTCGTCCCTGATCTGCAATCTCTCTCGCTCTCTCTCTTTGCCGTATCTGACGCTTCTCCCGCATTCTGACACATTCTCTGATCCTATCTGATCTCATCTCCGATCTCATCTGCTCAACCCAAGCGTGCAGGCCGCTTATATAGAGAGAGGCGGAGCTAAACAGTTTTTAGGCACCGCCCACAAATTTTAATATGCAAATCACCTGGACTACCATGTGTTTTCCGCCGGATCTCTGAAGCTCAGTTGGAAAAAAATCTCTTGCAGCCATTGCAAAAGAGATTAGTTGAAAGAGAAGAACAGACACAGTTGAGGTTCCAAGGTAATAAAACCAGAATTGAACAGATAAGACAAAATCAAAGTCAAGAGCTTGAAGAAACAAGGATAAAAATTGGAAGACAGACAAAATGGGCCTGAGTTTGGAAGATATGGGTTAGAAATCAACAAGAAAGACAAAATGAAACTGAAGAGGAAAAATCTTACAGACTGGAACAGATGAGGGTAACAAATTCAACAAGGATGACAAAATAAATCTGAAGTACAGAGATCTCAAAAGTTGTAAGAGATGAGGGCAAGAAATTAGCAGCAAAAACAAACACCTGAAAGACTTTCTCTTGACAGGTCAAGAATTTCCCAATCATGCAACAGACAATTTTTCCAATGCCACTCAGCTGCTATGAATTATGATCCAATGACTGATTATACAGCTAATCCCAAAGTGCAGATTGGTGCAATAACAAAACTTTGTACCTACTGTGGAGCAAAAAAGTGGCAAAATAAACCTCCTGGTATATGCTGCACAGGTGGTATAATCAAGTTGAAGCTTCTACAAGACAGCTTTAAATTTACTCTAGAATCATCACCATCCCCTGAATTCATGATTGTAATAGATGCTAACAAAAGGCCCTCAAGAGAGCATTCTTGATGCTTCAATACACCTCAATGCAATAAAAGTAGCTGCAATAATCACAGGATAAGTATTTGGAAAACATGATATTGTTCTTCATGGTTGTGATAATAAGCTAAAAAGAATATGTGCGACTCATCATTCATATGATGCGTTACAGTACCCCCTGCTTTTTGTCAATGGTGAAGATGGTTATCAATAAGAACTGTTTCATGCATAGACTTTTATGCTTTCTTCCTTATAATCTGAGAAAATTCTTTTAATCACCTTCACAGAGCCCAAAACCTGTTCCACCAGTTGTAGATATGTATAACAAGATGGAGGAAGAAAGATTAGCATACATCATCTCACCAATCAGATTTAAGAGCATCATCATATATCCATCTACAAGATGGCATTAACGATGATATTGTCATAGATGAAATTGGTCAACTAGTCATTCTTCCATCAAGTTTCGTTGGCATTCCAAGATGTATCTATAAAAGAACTCAAGATGCAATGACATTTGTTAGATATTATGGATGTGCAAATTTGTTTATATCATTCACCTGTGATCCCAATTGGAAAAAAATTAATGCTGAACTTCTCCATAGACAAATGCCTCAGAACAGATATGGCCTAATTGCAAGAGTTTTTAGGTTAAAAGTGATTAATGGGAATGATTACAGCAAGGAAAATTTTTGGTGATGTAAGATGCTACATGTATACTTTTGAGTGACAAAAACAAGTGAGGGGTTTAGGTGATTTATGAGTGGCTGGTTTAGGATTACTTTTTCAGTCTTTGTAAGTCATGTGGAATTTTGGTTGGAAGGCCCGAAGTAAAAGAAGCAGACAGTTATCGACCGTGACGTGGGCAGAGAGGAGTTGGCACAACCTGCATCATAATGTGGTCTTAGGGTTGCCCACCGGAGGTGACTGCTGGGACACCTTTCCATGCGTGACATGGCACTACAAACACCCCGGTATTATACAACTGTTGGTCAGAGCGGCCGCTCAAGACGCTACACAAGAGTTAGGGCTCCTAACTACCAGTCGGAAACAGCAACCAGAGAACTGTCAACCATGTACCCTCTGAAGAGGTGATGCCACAGACTGCACACATCACGGGAGAAACAGAGCTGCACTAATACAGAGGCCAGAGAGAGAGAATACCAGGAACCCCTTCCTAAACAAGAAACAAGGCATAAACCTCTACTCATGTCCAAGAGAAGGGGGAGGAGTGTTAACCGGGCGGTAGAAAAGCCTACCCTATTACATATAACACATACAAGAACGACAAAAACAGAGGGAAGGATAAGAAGGGGAGGTAATTGCCAAAGAGTCCTGGCTGACACTTGAATTTTACCCTTTCGCAACATTAAGTTTTAACTTAGTATAAGTCCCATTGTCTATTCTAAAAAGAAATTGAAGAAAATAAGGTTATCCGGATTTATTGCTATGTCATAATAAATGCCCCAACATACGTGGCAGTGAGTGTTTGTCTGCTTTCTTCCTCCTGATAACAAGTGAATGTACAGCTTACCTTGAGTCCAAGCATCGACCTGGTGTGTTGGGGGTGCATCAATGGCCAATCCTCCGCCCTCACCAAATAGTGGGCTTGGGAGACATGCTTTCAATAAAATTAAGAACAACAGGAGAAAGAAACGTCAAAAACAATTCCAAATTCAGACAATTTATCAAGCACAAAGATTTGGCCAACTAGATCATGAGAATACTGACGAGACAGTTTCGCATCTAGCCAAAGACATTCAATTTTTCCTTTTTTCTGATTTTTCTTTTGAACTGGGATTTCTAACTAAACCATCAAATAGGTTAGAATGTTTAGGACAAAAATGTGTTACTATGGTCGAACACACTGACAAGTAGGGGGAGAAAAAAAAAATAAAAATAAAAAAATAAAATAAAATAAAATTTAAAGATTAAAAAAATAAAGAATTAAAAAATTTTGTTGTCGTGACTGGAAACTTTGTAACACTGTTTCTGGTACACACCTGCCCTTAATTGGGAAATGGCAAACTTCCTGACACTTGCCCAACCATCTTGTATAGCAGACAGATAATGCTTGCAACCTCTAGTTTTCACGAGATCCCCAATGTCACAATGTCACCTACATTCAAATCCATACAATGTCTCTGAGAGCAGTTAAGGGCCTTGCAGTGTTCATTATGGTTGTGATTGGTGAGGCGCTTGTGATGTTGTTGCTTAATCAGTTCCATATCCTCAAAGCTGATGCATTCACTTGTGAACTGATCACGGTAGTACAGAATCTCCCTAGATGTGAGTCCACATGAACGAATTCTGGCATTCAATCTGCTTCTGGCTATTGCAAGAGAGGCTGATGAGACCTGTCCTTTGGCTGGATCCATTTTGAGAATCTCCTTCTCAACATCCTGAACAACTTTTTCTACCACATGGTTGCTGTTAGGGTTCTTGCAACTTCCTATTTCAATAGAAATATTATGATGATGTAGGAGCTTATTGCTTTTGAGAGATTTAAACCCGGGTGTAGAGTCCATTCTGATGACAGCAGGTGAGCTGTTGATGGATATGATTCGTAGGCATATTCTAAGTATGGCATCTTGCAGTGTATCCCTTTGCTCGTCTTGTATAAGGAATGTGACTGTGTATGGGCTGACACATTCTCAGAGAGTGAAAATCAATTGGCAGTTCACCTTAATTATGTCAGCAGCAAACCTGAGACCTAACATGTCTGGGGGGCTCCTTGCTGGACTGAGGAACTGACACTAATGGAGAACTCTTTAATGATGAGGTGGTGGCCTCTGTTCGGCTTACCAACAAGGAAAATGAGGAGACAATCCACTGCTACATTGAGGCTTTCAGGTTGGCCGAATAAGCCAGCAACCTCTAAACTCATCAAATTTGGCTTGTAGTTCCTTCAACTTGTTGTCATTGTAGTGAGGGAGGTAGCTTCTTCGCTGTGGTGGCTGTGTTGGGCCCATGTTAATGATGGCCTCGAATTGGCCAGCTGAGCCATTGTATCTAGGTAGGTTGCTCCTGAATACATTGATAAATTCCACAGTAAGCTTATGGAATTTCTCTTTCTCATTTAGGGACAAGGTATCCTCAGGGTCGATATTTACATTTGTATTTTGGTGAGAGCCCTGTGTGGGTAGTTGTGTATCCAATGAGGTAGAAGTAGATGGAGAGAATGTTGGTATAGCCTGGCAAAAATTTTGTGGCTTCCCCACCAGTTGTGGTATGTCAGTGTTATTGACTAGCCTCACTTTACTTCCAACACTTCTGGTGACAGCGGTCTGGTGCCAGGTTTTCTCTGATGTGGGATGGTATGAATTCCAGTGGGGCTCTATGGCAAATTCATCATAATCACCATTGACTAAGGAGAATTCCAGGTATTCTCCAAGCCAGACAGTGGTCCATTGGGATGGGCCTCTCAAAATGTGGGCGCATTGAACCTGTACTTTTGGTTGAAGTGCCATTGATCCATACTTGAATTGGGTGTCCCCAATAAATACTTCATCCTTGGCTGGTCTGATGGTAATATAATTCTGCTGCATGAAGGGAACTCTGGCAGTGTCAAGGTCTTCTATGACAAGGCCTTCAAAGTGACACAATGCTCCCTCTCTCTCCAGAGTGAACCTGGTTTCACCGACAACACTAAGGTGAAGAGCCATCTGCCTGTCTCGCTGACTGGGTAGAAAAATCCTTACACCTAGATGTCTAGCTGCAGTGTGCTGCATCATATTTCTGGTGGCTCCACTGTCTATGATAACCTTGATAGGCTGGTTGTTGGCAAACATATCAAGGTAGGGAGACTGTTTTGATAATGTGCCCTTCCTCCAGGGGCTCAGCGCATTCAGTGGATTCATCATCAAGAAATCTGTGATCTAGTGGGCTCCGTTGATCCACTCCAGGAAGATAGGTGCACGTGCTCAGGAAGTGATCAACCTTAGGCCTTTTCGCTTGGTTGCATAAGGGGCATACCTTTCTCTGGTGTGTATGGGCAGGGCTCTGGTGTCTATTTTGTGGCAATATAAATTTCTGGTTTGTGGACACATTGTTTTCCAGCTCTTCAAGTAAGGAGTCCAATGCCTGAGATATCTCAGGTTTAATTGAGGATAAGGTACGTGACCTCAATTTTGTTTCATAGCATTGCTTAACTAGTTTGGGCAGGTCTTTGTGGACTAACCATAACCATGTAAGGACAATGGTGACTTATTTGAGAACCTGGATGTAACATGAAAAAGAACAGTTTTTGGAATATATCCTCTGGGCATTTTTCTGGTTCAAAGTCCAGAAAATGGGACCCACTGCCATAATACTGTCTTATAACTTGCCACATGCTAGCTAGTGATGTGGAGGTTTTAATAATGACATTCCTGGAGATTACTGAACAATAATCAGCTACATGGCCCAGCATCTTCTCGACCACATTATTCTTTTGAATGGTGGTGAGTCTGTCTTCTGTACAGACCTCCATACCATTGTCAGTAAAGCCCCTGTGAGTCTGAGAGCGGGATTTTTTCTCTCATGTGCACTCCAGAAACGGGGAAAAAATTGAGGCAATAAATTGAGACTTGAAAGAGGAAATGGTTTCAGTTTTTCCAAGACACCATTGTTTTGGTGCTCGAATTCCAGCCATAATGGAGAAATACTACAATATATATATATATATATATATATATATATATATATATATATATATATATATATTTATTTTCTTTTTAATTTTTTTTTTTGAGATTGTTGATATCTACAGTAGCAGTACCTAAACCATGTGACTTTCTTTGTTGTGGAAAGAGTTTTCTTTACGTCTATCATATTATACATGACATGGAGTGGGTCGAGTGTGTGTACTTTAGCCGCAAGTTGTTGTCTGAATTTGATGGGTTAATATCCTCTTGTCTGTTTCATAAGTGTGGACTATGTAGGTACATGAGAAGCTGCTACCACGTCAGACAAATAAGATCATACAACACTCAACAACCTTGAGGTTTACAACACAAAAGTGCTTTATTAACGGAACAAACAGCTCGACACAAGGGGTCACGCACTGTAATAATAATAATACAAAAAGGGAAGTAATCCAGGCTACCTAAGACTCCAAGGGGAGTAATCCAGTCTAGCAATTGGCTGGTGCTTCTTATAGAAGAAGAAAGCCAAATGATAGCAGATTTGAGGCAGTAATTGGAACAGAACAAAATCCAATTGTAATTGACAACAGACGGATAGTTCCATACAGTCCCCTACTCTTGAAAACCTTTGATCAATGTTGAGTTCTGTAACTCAGTAAAGTCAATTAAATATATCTGCAAATATGTCAAAAAAGGGTCAGATGTAGCAATGTTTGCTTTACAAGAAACAAACAATGTGAGCAAACATAGGCAAAAGCAAACATTAAACCAAAGAGATGAAGTAAGCATGTGCCAGCAGGGTCAATACATTAGCAGCTATGAAGCAGTTTAGAGGATACTTAGATTTCTCATTTATGAGTGATATCCACCAGTTCAGTCACGACATGTTCATTTAGAAAATTGACAAAAAGTTTACTTCTTTGAGGCAAATACAGTTCAGCAAATCTTAATTCCAAGAGAGACTACACTTATAACTTTCTTTAAGCTTTGTGCAAAATGATGGAATATTGTCTTAGCTTTGCTAAGACAATCTTCCATCATATTACTTGGCAAAATGACAGTTGGAACAGATGAAAAAGGAGTGAACCAGTAGATGGATTTTCATACATCAAATTTGATGTGCACTTGTAAGAGTGTATGCTGTAAATCCCAACCAACAAGAATGTTTCTTTCTCAGAATGCTGTAACAATATTTAACATGACGTACGGATGAAAAGGGTTAAACAAAACAATTTTAATTTTTTTGTCAGAAAGAGACTTATTTTCCCAGGATATGGGAACAGATGTATAAATTTTGTTGAAAAAGTTACACAATGTGATTCAGCTAAACACAGCTGGCAGGTCGGGGGCCAGAGGTTAAGGTCAGCTGTTGAAAGGTGTCTGGCTTGACTACATGCTGAGAAAATTGTCAGCTAAAATTTCCCTGAGAAAAAGTTATAATTGTAAACAAAATAAAGGCAGGAGATGACATCAGGAAGGCTGACATCATATGATGGCTCCTCCTGAAAGAGGAGGGGATCTTCCAAAATTGGAAGTGTGAAATAGAAAACGAAAGAAAACGACTGGTTGGATTTTAGGAGATTTGCATAAAACCCGCCTATTCACCTGCACCACACCAGTTGGAAGGGACACCCATAAATACAAGTGCCCATGGGGCCAAAGTCAGTTGGGGCCAGTTGGAGTTGGGGTCAGTTAGTCGGAAGCAGTGGCAGTTGAAGTTATGGTTACGGTCTGAAGTTGCAACTGAGAGTTAAGAGATTTCTGCCAACTTAATGAAAATAATAATAATAATTATCCACTGAAGAAAAACTCCAATGAATAACCTTGTACCGTCCATGAAAGTATAAACAATAGTACTTGAAGATAAATCCAGTTGTCGCTGAAGAAAAACTTTGATGATAAACCTTGTGCCATCCATGAAAGTACAAATCACAGTACTTGAAGATAAATCCAGTTGTCAAGTCTGGCCACCCTTAAGGAAGTTACCCAAAATTTTTGTTCTGTCGCCAAATATCAGAACAGGTTGGGAAACAAAGAAAAATAAAAGAGCTGTAAATATTATTTGTTAATTTGACGTAAACATCACATCGTGACTTATTTGGGCTTTGTCCATTTTATTTTTCAATTTTGTGTGCACGTGTTCAATTCCTTGGTTTAGTGTGGTTGAGATACCCGAGTGGAAATTCGGCTTGACTCTCTTAAGATCAAAATCACAATGTGGATAAGAGAGGTCACACTTGAAACACCAATTGCAGTTACCAGATATTGACATTTCTTACAATGATGAACTATACAATAAAGCATTGATCGACATTGAGAATGGAATCATAGCTGTGAGAGGAATTGATCTGCACATATATCCTTTCAAAGACTGCAAAAGGAAATGAAAAGGAATTAACAAGAGAATTGGTCAGAAAAACTGCATATATCTTCAATGGTAAGCTACATAGAAGAAAATAAGACAAAGCTTCTACCTATCCAGAAAATAGATTATGACACAATTATAGATGTTTTTAGATACTAAAAAGGTGGAATATCCTTCTTAGATGCACCTGGTGGAACAGGAAAAACATTTGTTACCACCTTACCACTGGTCAAGGTAAGAAGTCAAAAACATGTTGCAGTTGCTTCAACATGGATTGCTGCTACATTATTATCTGGGAGTAGGACAGCTCGTTCAACATTCAAACTTCCACTTGACCTGAACAGGAATAAAAAATCCTATAGGCAATATACCAAAGAGTTCTGGAATTGCACAAGTTATCAAAAGACTTGATTGTTTGGGATGAATGCACTTTGAACTATAAGCAAGCTTTTGAAACTTTGGATAGAACACTAAGGGACATTAGGAACAATGATTCTCTGATGGGTGGAATACTTGTGTTTCACTCTGATGACTTTAAACAAATCCTCCCTGTCATTCAAAAAGGTACAAAGGCAGATGAAATTTGAGCTTCATTGAAATCATCTATGTTATGGAAATATGTAAAGATCCTAAAATTGACAATATGAGAACATATCTGTATGGAGGTATAACATCAAATCAATTTGGTGAAAACTTGGCAACTCTTGGAGAGTCCCAATTGACAGTGAAAGTTTCATTGATCCATCATCCATATGGATTTAATTGCTAAAATCTATCCAAATATAAATACTAATTTTCAAAATTGTAAATGGTTGTTTGAGAGAGCCATTCTAGCATCAAAAAATACCACAGTCAAGTCAATTAATTCTGAACTTTTGAAAATGATTCCTGGAAACTGTCACTCCTATAAATCTGTTGATACTGTTATTAACCAGTTGGATGCAGTCAATTATCTAAAAGAATTCCTTAATTCTCTTGAGTTATCTGGATTACTACCACATACAGCCTGTCTGAAGTTATTATGCAAATCAAATAAACCTCAATAACTCAAAAAGTTCTGAACTAATATTTGTCAAATTTAAACTTGTCTATTTCCACTCTTAGTAAAATATTTAATTAAATTTCCTGCTATTTTTAATGATTAGTTTTTGAGTTATTTGGAATTTACAAAAATGAATTAACTGAAATTATTATGCAGATTAAACTAATATTAGCTTAAGACCTCAGAAATCTAATAAAGACTATTTGAAACATGGGTAAGAATAAGGATTTAACAACTACTGAAAGACAGAAAATAAGTTACTGAGTGAGGGAATGTACACATTAGAGATATCAAAGGGACTTTGTAGATATCATTGAATGATAAAGAACGCATTTCAAAATACAACTAAGTTGAGAATTCAAAGCAAAGGAAAAGGCTTTAAGAACTTGCTTCCTCAAGATGAATGTGAAATAAAGCAAGTTAGAGTGAAACAATCAATTTTGACATTTTAAAAGCTGGAATTGAGTGAGTCAAGAAGGACAAAAGGTGTAGAATACTTTGTGAATTGGGATCTGTAAAAAAATCTATGTAAACTCCTCTCACTAAAGCAAATATTTTAAAGCATCAAATTTGGGCCAAGAAATGCATGAAAATTGACTTTTCTAAAGTAATTTTCATGAACAAATCTCGTAACATTTGATGAACCAAGAGAATGGATTTTATCTAATTCAGACATGCCTGTGGTTAAAAGAAGGCACATTGCTCCTTCTCCTGTATCTCAGCTTACTCACAAATTCTTTGAGCATAAAAGATTTACAGAAGAGAAGATAATGGAATGGCCACCATCAATTCCTGATCTGAATCTGATTGAAAATCTATCGTCAATTGTGAAGATGTAATTTTATTGTGGCAAACAATATAACAGGAAAGCAAATCTGTGAGAAGCAATGAGAACTACCATGTCTGAGTCTGCTGAAGTAAAAAAAAAAATTAACAAAATCAATGGATAATAGATTACTGGCTGTTATTGAGAAGAAGGGCCACTATATTAAAATGTAAAGGATTTAAAGACTTATCATACGTGTTTGTTATTTGTTCTGTGATAGGTCTTGATTAATTTTTGATGATTTTATTACCTTTTTATTGAAGTAAAATGTGATTATTTGGTTTTGCCTAAGAACTTCAGATGGCAGTTTTTTTTAGAATACATCAAATAACCTCAATAATTTCAATAAAACATTGATTCACCCTAAAATTCTAACTCAGGCTTTGTTTAAACATTTGAATTGATTGTTTAAAATTTGGTAATTTTTTTTCAAACCAAATTTGAATTATTAAAGTTTATATGATTTGCTTAATAACTTCAGACAAGGTGTAGACTAGATATGAAAATTGTCTCTCCAATAGTGCTACTACGAAATCTAGATCCTCCAAAACTCTGCAACGGCACAAGACTTATAGTGAAAAGAATGATGTCTCATGTTATTGAAGCAACAATTCTTTCTGTTTGAGGGAGAGATGTCTATATATCAAGAATTCCCTTGATCTTTACATTTGTTCTTTTTCCAATCAAATTTAGCTTTACAATGTCAATAAATAAATTACATGGTGATATATCTCGGAAAGGGATATATTTGTTCGAAGTAACAAAGTGGTTGTTGACTACTGTAACCAGGTAGGACAATCTAGCAGGTAACTGTAATGGACTGGTCCTCATCGTAGTGGTAGGCAATAGGTGAAGACAATAGGCCTAGTCCATGTACCTCCACATCAGTCTGTATTTATGGCTGACACCAGTCAATCATATTACTGTGAGGGGGAACCCAGGTGTATACACATTCATTACATCACATGGTCAGATACTGTCAGTTGATGGATTACACTTAGAAGATCCCTGTTTTTCATATGATCAACTGTATGTTGGATGCTCCAGAGTGGGAAGCCAAACAAATCTTTGCATTTATGCACCCACTCAAAAAACTAACAATAATGTGTACAGAGAAATCCTTTTGTTTCTTAATACTTAAAAATCTGCTTTGTTATTTCATTTCAATGTCATTTTTGATGTTTGTTAATTTTTATGAGATAGTTATATTTCTGGAATATATTGAAATATAAGTTAGAAACTAAGTTTGAAATCATTTCAATAATCTTATCTTGGCAATGGCGGTTATTTCTGCTAGTATACAATACTCCAGAATGAGTATACACTACTGGAAATAAAAAACCCTTTTACTTATCTCAACCATGTTTTATCGCCATTTGTTGTTTTGTTACTTCCACTTTCTTTTTTGATTTTTTGATTAAAATGGTATTTTTGTGTTCAAGAGTTTCCACATTCAAGTTAATGCCAAGTAAACCATTTATTATGGATCATTTCATCAAGTTACGGATTGCCTTGGAATTGACCCAAATAAAATACCAAAGTTCTGTATTTTTGCCTGTTTTCTCTCAATCTCTGATGGAGTTTTATTAAAAGTGAAGCATGTTGAACTGACAAACATTTCCTATTTGTTCTCATCATACATATATATATATATATATATATATATATATATATATATATATATATATATATATACAGAATATAACTATCTTGGACCAACTGGAGGAAATTACACATAGACTCAGAAATTACTAACAAATCTGAAGCTCAACACCGATTTAAAATTATAAAAAACTGAATACAATATACAAAGGTAATATCACTCTTCCTAACAAAACTGATAAATACATTAACCTTTCCAACTATGAAATAATTAAGTACCAAAATGAATTACTTAACCTTGGACCTAACTGCCATATATACCATAAGTACAATCGACTTGAAAATAGAAATTGAGACCCTGTACCAAAACATTGTTAAACTCCAGGATGAACAACTAATAGAAACTACACCAGAATTTAAAGACTTACTTAAGTACAAAAGTATTTTTGAGGAGTTTCTGCTTTTATCATGCCGATCCTTGAATGCCTCGATTCAAGGATCGGCATGATAAAAGCAGAAACTCCTCAAAAATACTTTCTAAACAACTGAAAATTGCCACACAAGAACTACGCACCCACCCTGAAATTATCATAAAAAAAGCTGATAAGACCGACATTTTTGTCATCCTAAACAAATTAGATTACAACAAAAAACTTGACCACATTCTCCATGATCACAAAGTTTAAAAAACTTAACAAGAACCCGATCAACCAACTAAAATCAAAGCTTAATGAACTCACTAATGCTAATAATGCTGAACAGAACTCTTTAAAACTCCCTAAAATTGTTGGTTTTTATAGACCTGGCTACATATATGGCACTATAAAAACACATAAACCTAACTATCCTCTCTGTCCTATCATATTGTAAATTCCAACTCCTGTATATCATCTAACAAAATACATTAACCAACTTATTACTCCCTACCTTCCTAGTAAATATAGTGCTAAGTCAACATTAGAAGTAATCCAAATCCTAAAAGTGAAAAACCCGACAATGAAATCATAGCTTCACTTGATGTTGAAAACTTATTTACCAATGTCCCTGTTAGTGAAACTATTGACATAATTATATGAAATATATGGTGGTGTCTCCATTGGTTCAGCACTGGGTCCGACATTTAGCAATTTCTACATGTCGAACATCGAAAATAAGATATTTACAGATTTTAAAAAACCATCCATCTACCTAAGATACGTTGATGATATTCTTATGTTAGTTAAAAATACAGATGAAATAATTCAACTTCAAAAACATTTCCAAAATAATTCTGTCCTTAAATTCACATATGAACTCAATACTAATAATAAAATTCCCTTCCTTGACATATTGATAAACACAAATATTAACAAATTTACTATTTTGTCATACAGAAAACCTACCAGCATAAATTCCTGTACACTTAACTACAAGAGTGAATGCCCATATTACTACAAAATAGCAATTATAAAGAATCTAATACATTGTGCAGAAACTAATTCATCCATAAAAAACAGATTTTTTACAGTGAACTAAAGAATATAAAACAAACACTTATTAATAATAGCTTTCCAAAATATAGTTGATGAACAAATAAGATGCTTTCTTAGAAATCTCAATACTAAGCAAATTGTACATAATACTACTTCTACTAATCTCAAACATATTAATCTCCTATATTGTAATCAAATGCATACTAATTATAAACAAGATGAAAATATACTAAAAAATTTAGTAAATACTAACATATCAACAACAGATCGTAGCAAAAAAATTAAATTAATCATATACTACACTAAATCTAGTATATCCAACTTAATTCTTCGCAATGATTCTTCTCCTCCGGTTAGCGATTTGCTAAAAACCAACAGTTTATAAATTCAAGTGCTTTTTGGGAAATTGTATCTCCAACAAATTAAATAATATTTATGTTGGTCACACCACAAACTCACTTTCACAACACTACATTTGAATGAACATTTTTAGGCATTTAAAACAAGATGCATGGCCGCACACACAATTACATAAAATCCGTGTCGAAAACAATTATACTTCAACATGAAAACAATAGACAAAAATTAAAAATCCTTGAAGCAATATACATCAAACAGTTGAAACCCAACCTAAACAAAATCAGCTATGGAATCTCAACAAATATCCTTAAATGTCTATAATTCTATGTTTATACCAATGGCTTCCCATACTTAATACTTCTCGAATTCACTCTCGCATAGTAATGTGTGACGTCATGAGCTGTGGTGCATTTTTCGCTTCTAGCATCTTATCTGCACGTGTTTATCGTTGCTAGGAAATCATCCATGTAAACAATAACAGACTATCATCACTGTCTTGACCGTATATTGCTTAATATGTTGTACATTAATTGACATCTTTGATAATATATATATATATATATATATATATATATATATATGTTTGTGTGTGTGTGTGTGTGTGTGCGCGAGAGAGAGTATTGTTTGATTTCTTTACAGTGATTTCCTTGTTCAACATTACTTCAAGAAAAAACAATACTGTATGAATTGCTAGGAAAAGAATTAAGTTAGCTTTATAAGCTAATTTAATTCTTTTTCCAGCAATTCATACTGTATTGGCTTTTCCTTTTTATTGTCATTCAGAAAGGGTCACAGTCTAATGGATAGGGTGCTATTTGAAAGATCAGACAGAAATAACCAGGGACGATTTGGTTATATATTAGAAAAATGTGGAGATTCTACAAACACAGTGAAAGCTGCCAGTGCTTTGGTAGAAATTTAACAGGAGAACAAATCACTGCCAAAGCTGGCTGGCAGAATTTTAAATCTGATCAAAATAGGTTGGATAGACATGAGGCAAAGGGAAGAGGCTGTTATTCAAATATATTAGTAAAAATCTTCTGCCTTTATAAGCAAAAAACAACGGCTTTGGTTCATAGAGAGATTTTTCTGATCGTCACGCCATTCAAGTGGGTGGAGAACATTAGCATAGATTATAGTCATTGAAGTAGATTTTTACTAACTACTTTTTGTAATTTTTCTTCAGCAGATCGCACACAGAACACAAACTATTTTTCGGGGTAAATGATTATCTCTTTCATTACACCCCCCCTGTCACATAAGTGACACTCAGGGGCAGGTCTCTTTATTCTTGACCTTCTCTGGAGTGGGGATGGTGTGGCATGTTCTGAAGACTTGTCTTCTTAGGATTCTTCCGATCTGACAACCTCACGCACAGAGTCTTCACCATCTGAAGAGGTGCTAGCCCTACCTCCGATGGTTATTATTCATTCATTTCCTGAGCACTCACTGCTAGTGTCACTTGTTGAAGTATCTGAACCTATATAGTGACGCAAGTCCTTTACATTACTTGGTATTCCATCAACCAGCACAGAGCGCAAGTTCCAGTGACATGCCCCACCCGATACCGAGTTGTACACTGGCTATGTGGAGCCTTCACCCACATGTGATCGCCCAGGTCATATGGCGCTCATTCTTTTATCTGTTCAGTTGAACGCATCGCGCCAATGCCTCTTAACTGGACTTTGTACCGGTAAATCATGTTGGCTAGTGCAGTTGAGGGTGATACGTTATTGTCTTTAAGTGATTCTCTTCATGCTTCGATGGCATTGCTCGATTATGCCATTTCCTGATGGGACATATGCGCAGCTAAATCTGAGGTATACTCCCCACGAATCCAAAAAATCTTTAAATAGTCCACTGCAGAATACAGTGTCATTGTCAGTGAGGAGTTCCGTCGGAGGTCCACATTCAAAGAACAACGCCCGCAAGTGGTCAATCACACTTGCGGAATCCTGTCGATGCAGATGTCGCCAAATAGCAAACTGTGTTTGGCCACAGTCAATCAGGATTAGATAGTGAGTTCCATTATGATGGGTGATGTCCATTCCAACACAGTGCCACACTTTGCTCACATTCAGTTGTCCTTTTGGCCAGGTGCTGGGTCGATGGACTGACACTCCTTGCAATTCTCTGACCACTGCCCTGACAGCAGCTTTGGATACAGAGGGATCAATCTGCCTCAAGAAATATAGAGTCCATTTTACACCAAGATGTCCGCTTTGACAATGCATAGATTTTAGTAAATCTGAGTTACGGTTGCTCGCTAATGTTGCACACACATGTCCTACCGGCTCTACCTCTTTCTTAACAGCGTTAAGCCATCTCTGGGGTACCCTTGTTAAGTATCTGCCTTGTTCCAATTTGATCTGACCAGCTGTATATCTACTGATAAATTGTACTCACTTACCAAATTTCCCAGTGTGTCTAGCCACCTTTGAATGAGCATTTCACTTGCAGCCTTTGTACGTATCATGGTCTTCCCCGTAAGAGTGTCTGCTAACCACTTATGCACACATGCGGAATCTGTGAATAAATGCAACACCTTTGCATTTCATTGAAGAGGACCAGTTATTCCTTTGATAATGGAGTCTAATTCTGACAGGTTGATATGTTGTGTATTCTTCTCGAGACGCAACCAACACACATCTTCCATGACAGTTTCACCTATTTCAAGACATACTTCTATTGCAAGGAAGCTCACGTTGACCCAGACATTAAATTCATATCCGCTAACGCACCATTTACCACGTACGGGGTTGTCTTGACGCACTCTGGTAATGACTTCCACTATCATGTGTCTATCATCTGTTTAGTCATCCCAGCCGGAAGAGACAGCAGTCACCTTACGTTTGATAAATGCAGTTGCAATGCAGATCCAACCGCCCACAGGAAAATATCCCACCAGCTTTCCACATAACAAGAACACTCTGCGTCGTGTCATGTGTCTGGGAATGTCTGGGAGCTTGCTTCCACGTTTTCAGTAAAGCACATTGTGCTCCCCCAACACCTGCAAGCCGAGCACATGAGCACCGTCCTCCAGTTGTTCTTGGTTCTTGCACTCAAGCCCCAAATCCGCAAGATGCTTTCTCACCTGTGCAGTGGGCACTAAGGTTTTGTTGATGTAGATATCGTCAATGTAAGCTAATGTCACTTGACAAATTGTCTCATCCCTGGACAGCACAGCATCCACAATGACTTTCATGATGACCAGCGCCACATTGAGCCCGAATCCCATTTGCGTTAAGCAGTATTTCCTCCCATTAAGGATCACCGTCTGAAATGGCCACAGTGACCGGTGCACGCGTACCTGCAAGTAGCGTCAATCACAGAGACATTGGACTCCTTTCTTCTCCATTCTCTCAATTTTTGTGCACACACATCAGCATGAGCCATGTATGTGTCTACATGTTCATTCAGTTCTCTATAATCTAGTACTGGGTGCACCTTTCCCTTGTTCTTCTGTACCATGGCTATCAATGGGATGAGGCCTCTTGGAGGACCAAGCTCTTTCTCGGTAGTCGGAGTCAGCCATCCATTGTCCAGCCACATCTGCAATTCACACTGGTATTCTTTCTTTCCATTCAGTTAATGTAAAATAATAATGGGTGAGGGCAAATTACTACCAACATGTTCTAAAATTTCTTGCTCCACCATCGTTCTCAGTTTAGCATGTGAAAGTAAGAGTGGTGACTATTTTCTTTTAATTAAATGCTCGCTTTGTATCCTTTTAAAATCTACATGTCATTACTTTCCAACATCACACTAGTAATTAATTTGGTTGTATACATTTTCAAGACATCTATTCCTATGAGTCCATAACTTTTTTCACATTTCACAAACTATTATAGGAATGATCTCAAAAGTTCCTTCAAAACAACCTAACATTTTGACAAAATTGATCTGTTTTAGTTTAAGCCAATTTTTCTTTAATTTGGATTTGCCCATTTTTTCCTGTTGTGTCAACTGATAGTAGCAAATGCAATATATTTTTTCTGTTTCTCAACCGCAACACTTGTAGCCAAATTGCAGTTCAAATGACAGCCCGTCGTAAAAGTCCAACAAAGTAGAAATGACAAAATGGTGTCACACTTCCAACTTTCTCATGAGCAAAAAAATGCGTGTTCCACCAGCAGCTCAAAAAATCTTCTGCCTTTATAAGTGAAAAACAACGGCTTTGGTTCATAGAGAGATTTTTCTGATCGTCATGCCATTAAAGGGAGGGGAGAACATTAGCATAGATTATAGTCATTGAAGTAGATTTTTGCTAACTATTTTTTTGTAATTTTTCTCTGGCAGATCACATACAGAGCACAAACTTTTTTTTGAGTAAATGATTATCTCTTTCACTACACTCCCCCCTGTCACATAAGTGACACTCAGGGGAGGGCGTCTTTATTCTTGAGCTTCTCCGGAGCAGGGCGACTGTTGGAGGGGATGGTGTGGTATGTTCTGAAGACTCGTCTTCTGAGGATTCTTCTGATCTGACAACCTCAGGCATAGAGTCTTCGATCTTATGAATGTTCTGAAGACTCATCTTCTTAGGTTTTCTTCTGAACTGACAACCTCATGCACAGAGTCTTTGCCATGGTGCTAGCCCTACCTCCGATGGTTATTATTTGTTCACTTCCTGAGCATTCACAGCTAGTGTCACTTGTTGAAGTACCTGAACCTACATAGCAACGCAAGTCTTTTATGTGTCTTGGTATTCCATCGACCAGCACAGAGCACGAGTTACTTATTCCAGTGACATGCCCCACCCAATACCAAGTTGTACACCGGCTATGTGGAGCCTTCACCCACAGGCGATTGCCCAGGTCATACAGCACTTGTTCTTTTATCCGTTCAGTTGAACACATCGTGTCAATGCCTCTTAGCCAGACTTTGTACTGGTAAATCATGTTGGCTGGAGCAAGGGGTAACGTTGTGCTAGAACACTGCTTCCTAGCAGAGATTCTCTTAATGCTCCGATGGCATCGCTCAATTATGTCAGTTCCTGATGGGACATATGAGCAGCAAAATCTGAGGTAGACTCCCCATGTATCCAAAAAATTTTCAAAAAGTCCACTGCGGGATGCAGTATCATTGTCAGTGAGGAGTTCCGTCGAAGGTCCACGTTCAAAGAACAACGCCTGCAAGTGGTCAATCACTCTTGTGGAATCCTGTTGATACAGACGTCATCAAATAGTGAACCGGATTGGGCCACAGTCAATCAGAGTGAAATAGTGAGTTCCATTCTGATGGGTGATGTCCATTCCAACACAGTGCCACACTTTGCTCACACTCAGTTGTCCTTTTGGCTACTGCAAAGGTGCTGGGTCGATGGACTGACACTCCTTGCAATTCTCTGACCACTGCCCTGACAGCAGCTTTGGATATGGAGGGATCAATCTGCATCACGAAATATAGGGTCCGTTTTACACCAGATGTGCACTTTGACAATGTATAGATATTAGTAAATCTGAGTTACGGTTGCTCGCTAATGTTGCACACACATGTCCTACCGGCTCTACCTCTTTCTTAACAGCGTCAAGCCATCTCTGGGGTACCCTTGTTAAGTATCTGCCTTGTTCCAATTTGATCTGACCAGCTGTATATCTACTGATAAGTTGTACTCACTTACCAACTTTCCCAGTGTGTCTAGCCACCTTCGAATGAGCATTTCACTTGCAGCCTTTGTACGTATCATGGTCTTCCCTGTAAGAGTGTCTGCTAACCACTTATGCACACATGAGGAATCTGTGAATAAATGCAACTCCTTTGCATTCCATTGAAGGGCCGCGGTTCCTCCTTTGATAACGGTGTCTAATTCTGATAGGTTGATATGTTGTGTATTCTTTTCGGGATGCAACCAGCAGGCATCTTCCACAACAATTTCATCTATTTCAAGAAGCTTGCGTCAACCCAGACATAAAATTCACATCTGCCAATGCACCATTTACCACGTACGGGGTCATCTTGATGCACACTGGTAATGACTTCTGCTATTATGTGTCTAAGGGGAGCATCATCTGTTTTGTCATCCCAGCCGGAAGTGACAGCAGTCACCTTACGTTTGATAAATGCAAGTTGCAATGTGGATCCAACCGCCCACAGGAAAATATCCCACCAGCTTTCCACATAACGAGAACATGCTGCATCGTGTCATGTGTCTGGGAATGTCTGGGAGCTTGCTTCCACATTTCCAGTAAAGTACGTTGTGCTCCCCCAACACCTGCAAGCCGAGCACACGAGCACCGTCCTCCAGTCGTTCTTGGTTCTTGCACTCAAGCCCCAAATCTGCAAGATGCTTTCTCACCTGTTCAGCGGGGACTAAGGTTTCGTTGATGTAGATGTCGTCAATGTAAGCTGATGTTGCTTGACGAATTGTCTCATCCTTGGACAGCACAGCATCCACGATGGCTTTCATGATGGCCAGCACCACATTGAGCCTGAATCTCATTCGCGTTAAGCAGTATCTCCTCCCATTAAGGATCACCATCTGAAATGGCCACAGTGACCGGTGCACACGAACCTGCAAGTAGGCCTTTCGAACGTCAATCACCGAGATATTGGAACCCTTTCTTCTCCATTCTCTCAATTTTTGTGCACACACATCAGCATGAGCCATGTACGTGTCTACATGTTCATTCAGTTCTCTATAATCTAGTACAGGGTGCACCTTTCCCTTGTTCTTCTTTACCATGGCTATCAATGGGATGAGGACCAAGCTCTTTCTCGGGATACGGAGTCAGCCATCCATTGTCTAGCCACACCTGCAATTCGCACTGGTATTCTTCATTGATACAGTCGGGCACTCAATACTCTGACACTCGGTTCTGGAGCTTTTCTGATGGGTTATTTTCTGACCATTTCCACAGTGCTGTCCATGTCTTTGTCCTTTGGTCGAACTCTGCATTAAAGTCGGGCTCATTGATCCTCAAAGCAGCACAGATGGGCATATAAGAAAACTTGACTTCGCCCGCCTCTGTGATGTGTACGCTGTTCATCCCAAGGAGCAGATCAAAACCTAATAACGCGCTGTCCATTGATACTGAATTTGATGTTTCAATCGCCGCGGCTTCTGAGAGCCTTTCCATCGGCTGTTAGTATGTCCATCTTTTGTCTGCTCCTCTGTTGACAAATTGAACCATTCGTGAGTGACCGAGAGCAGCCTGAATCTACTAAAGCAGTACGTTTTATTTCATTGATCCGCATCTTTATCACAGGGAGCGCCTCTTTCATGCTTGGTGCAGGGAAGAGACCAGTGCTGATATCGTGTCCCTCATTCCATTTTCCCGGAAACTTAGAGGCAATGTGACCTACTTTATGACATTGGAAACGTTGTAGATTGAGATGTGCCTTCCGCAACGACCTGCTGCGCATTTCTTCATGTTGATAGCGGCAAAATGATTTGGTCCAGAGCACCGATAGCAGGTAACATCACCATGGCATGTGTTGAATGGTAAAACCTATGTCAGGAGCATAGGGAAAATATTTTCCCATTGAAGATGGTTTATCCACTGAATATAATGGGTTTATCTGAGGTGCAGAAAACGTAAAAGGATAGGTCAATAAGTATATCAACCCAAATAACCATAATCAGTATTTTATTCTGTAGTTTAATGAGGTTCTATTCCTCTGACGCTACTTATATAATACCAAATGCTCCTTCTCAAGACACTGTTCTCAAATTCACACATGTTACCAGCATAAAAAATCACTACTCCTTTCTCAGTGCTTCATCCCTCTTTTATTATGCTAAAAACCATGGCTGACTGATCAGTCAGCTTTCTTTGTTTGATCTTCAGTCACTCAGTCAAATATCAGTCCAACCAATCAGCATGTGAATTGCTATTGGTCGTACCACACTAAGCAGTATAAAAGCCAATGTTACAGAATCATACACTTCCAGAATAATCTAAAATGGGGAGGAGATTCATGCCAGTATCAAAGGAACAAAATGTCGCTGCTGTGTGTCATGTATTGAGGTAAGGAATGTTTCCTTTGCACCAGATGCAAGCCACTCTGACTTGCTTACTTCTATGTAATTGTTCACATATTTAAAGTGTTTTTTGTGTAAATGCAAGGAGCAGGAGAAACTTTGACTAATTAAATGTGTTATACAGTATTCCAGTTTTGCCTGCTTTGTTTATGTTCCCATGATGACTTTTTAATTGCCATAAAAGTTTTCAGTGTTTTTAATCTCTAACAACCTTCACAGTCAATTGACACATTTAATCTATAATATAGCCATTAAATCTATTTGGTGGACAGGTAAATTGTGTTGAATAGCTAATTGCATTAAATTCTTTACAGACAATAAATGTGCTGTCAGGGAGAAAGTTTCATTATAATCTATTTTGGGTTTATATGAGTAAACTTTGGTAACAAACCAAGACTGATATTGTTTGTCGCCATTTTTATTATTTTTAATAGTGTAAACCCACTGATTTCCAGCAAGAGTTTTAACCTGTCAGGAGTGCAATTAATTCATATGTATCAATCATTTTTAGAGTGTTTATTTCACTTTTCATGGTCTCATCACCATTTTATAGAAGCATTTGAAGTAATAGCTTTGATATAAGTATTGGGTATATATTTTGCAGAACGCCTAGTAGGTCTTATCACATCATCCAAATTTTTAAGAATATAATCTTTTAAGTATTCAGGCATTTTACACAAACCACTGGGGTATCTTCCGTTAGATGTTTCCCCATTGAGATTATTTTCCATATTGTTGGTTGGATTATCTGGTTGTGTAATTTGACTTTCTTGTTTTCCCTCCTCATGAGGATTTCTCTCCAAATAGCTGGAAAATAATGTTGCATTTTCTTCAACCAGACCTGGAAGAATTGTCAGATGTATTAGTAATTTCAAAGTTTTGAGTAAATTTTACACACTTGACTCTTTTAATCTTTTTAGTTTCTGGAATATATATTAGATAGGCAGGACTCGTCTTATTGTATCCTATAAAAATTACCTTTTTGTATTTAGTGTCCTATTTCTTTCTACCTTGTATGTAAGCATAACAAACAAAAATATGTGACTATGAACATTTTAATGGCAGTTTTTCCAGTTCTTTGACTTTAACACCTATGGAGGAGGTGACTGTCATAATAGCACATGTTCATAATAATTTTGGTAGTTTTGATTCAATTAGTAGACATCTTCCTATTTCAAATAGGGATCACCAAAATTTTTCTGCAGTACTATTTCAGTGTAAATTCTGTGCCATTATGCACAGAATTTGCCTCTGAAAATTTTGAAAACCTTCTAATCAATAATTATATTACACATGAAAAATCATCTTTACAGTGATATCTGTCAATTATTTCCTTGTAGCTAAAAACATATCACTTTTTTGCTTAGAATAGAAATGTCAGTGACAAAACAAAGTGTATATTTGAAACCATTCAAAGATATAGGCTCATTTCAGCCAGCTAGATCACAATGTACAAGGTCTAATATTTTATTAGCCCATTTGTTGGGTAATTTCTTTTTATAATGTACCATTTTGCCTTCACTCCAATCAGATTGGAACCAACAATTGTAAAAAATATTTGTCAGTAAGACATATTTCACAGACCTATTGTTACATATCCCAGTAAGTTAAAGCAGGTAGATGAAAAGTTCTATAAAATGTATGTGATTAATTCTCAAGTGTAAGAAGTGCATAACCTAGGTAAGATGAGGAAGAGGAAACTGAAATGTTGCAGCATTGTGAAACTATCAGATGAACAGTAAAATTAACACTGTAAGAATGCTAATAATTTGAAGAAAGAAAAAAGGCTTAAATCGAATGTGAACACAAAAATAAAGAAGGTAGAAGATAGATGGAAGGACATACCGAAAACAAAAAATATGCTTTTATTTTTGTTTCTCATTTCGTGAATAAGGACCTTGCTAGAAGATAGCACTGAAATCCACTTAGGCATCTGGTTAAAGTGAAGCCCAAGGGACAATGTGGGGGGAGTGCAATAACATCCATTAGTCAGCTGAGGCTGGCATTGTTTTAGACAAAGACTACCAAGCTAGTCACAGCTTTATAGCTACAAGTAGGTTAAGAAGAGGGTAAAGAAATGATTCTTATGTCACTTGTTGATAAGGGTGGAAGTTGTGCGTGTCACTAAAGGAACAAGATTTTCTTAGACTGAAAAATTTTTGTCAAGTGGGTAAAAGAGGAAGAATTACGGACCAAAGAGGAATAAAAAAAAAGGCATATAGAAATTTTATGATGATGTTAAAATTAACACCTGTTTTGTGTCAGGCATACACAGGTTGGGTGGAACATCTATGCTCTGGATGGTGGCAGTGTGAGAAACTGATATGAGGAAGTGGGAGAAAAATGAATATGCTCACTGAAAGGTACTGGCGTGAAGTGCAAGCAAGTGAAGGGGAGAGTACAAGATGGTGGATCGACATGTTGCTACTGCCACTCCTGCAGGAGGGAGCTCCCCATATTTGGACATTCAAATTACTTCCCAGGACACTGTCAGCAGAGAATTCTGATTGGGTATTTGGAAAATCCTGGAACACCAGATCGTGTTGGATCCCACACCAATGTTGGGCAAGGGTCCATGAAAGTGTTAGATCAGAGGGGAATTACAGAGAGAGAGAGTAGCAGTTGAGACAGAGACATGCTTCCATTACACCAAGAGGAGATGATCGCTTTGCCAATCCCCATGTGATTTGCTGCCATGAAGAACTCCTGACTCCTTCCAGACTATTAGATAAATTGAGCAGTGTCCTGATGAAATTACAAAGTGGAAGAATTTAAAGTCTCTATATAATGACAGAGAGTGAGAGAGAGAGATGAGTGCTTTATCAGCATTCTGTAATTTGCTGCCCGAAGAAGTCTTTGACTTAAAGTTTGAAATCTCAACTCTGACTTGGAAACGAAGAACAAAGTGTCATGAAATTAAACTACAAGGGAATGGTCATTAGCCTGTATGCTTGTAGATTCTTATACAAAAAAGTTTTCCTGCATAAACCTCAGTTATATAAACCTTGTTGATTTACACAACTTTCTATTTTTGTCTTATAACATCGTCCTGCCTGAATGACACCAATCCAGCAATATCTGGCAATGATTAGATACTTGCCTACCTTGTGATCAAAATAAACACAGCATGAGACAGGGAGAGACCTGGATTGAAGTGACCAACTTCATAGTTAGCTGCAAGATTCAATTATGGATACACCGGTGATTGAGGACTGGACAGCATTGTCATGTAGCATAGGGGCTAAGATGTCCCACAGTATTATATCATCCTGGGTATAACAATAAACTGCATCCAGCAGCAAGGCCTCTAATTAGGAGGTTTTGAAGAGTGTGGAGCCACCTCTTAATTGCTGTTGTTCCCAGGTTCAACCTGACCTGGGGTGGTAGCACCTGTTAGGATCCCAGCTATGGGTAAATAGTTACTCCCTCCTCTAAACTGGAGTCTGAATACTATAAAAGTGTAAAGATGGGTTTTTGTAGTAAAAATACCAGCAATACAAATTGCAATATATCAAACTCCCATTGACAGAACAAATCCTATCCCGTCAACCTCAAACAAAAAAGAATCTATATGTACAAAACAATTAACTCCAAAAATCACAATTCAAAGTACAAGAATTCTTCAAGAAATAGAACTCTCTAAACATTCCCAAGAGAATTAAAAGGTGCATAAAAAAATAACACAACCCAGTACATCATTGAAGAACCAAGAGAAATGGACATAGATGAACAAAACTCTATCCCATCTCAAACAAGGGAACGGTCATCATCCAGACAAAATTCATCAAAAGAACCTAATGGAAAAACTAAGGAAACAAGATCAAACAAACAAGTAGGAACAAAAGACCTTCAAAGAACAAAACATGACAAGAAACAAAGCGCTAATAGACCAGAAAGCATAAAAATTATAGACACTTCACCCACTAAACATAAATTGGACAAGCAAAAACACTCAAAACCCTAATGCATAAACATTATGCCAAAAATTTATTCAGTGGAATTGTCGAGGCCTAAATTCAAACATAAATGAACTACTCCTGCTCATAATAAATCAACTTCCCACTGTTATTTGCCTTCAAGAAACTCTTCCCTAAAACCTGATGATAAAATAAAAATAAAAAACTATACTCAGTAGAACTACATACATGACATTCAACAGAAGGCAACTGGAGGTGTATCAATCTTAATCAGAAACAACATCCTCCAAAGTAAAATCCTTCTAGAAACCAATCTATAAGCAGATGCAGCAAAAACTACCCTACATAGAACTGTTAACATCTGCTCTATTTACATCCCACTGTATGATCCTATAAAAGAAACTGATCTAAATAAACTAATAGAACAACTACCGAAACCATTCATATTATCAGATGACTTTAACAGTCACAATGTTCTGTGGGGATCCAAAACCTCAGACAAAAAAGGGAAAATCCTGGAAAATGTAATTAACAACAATGACTTATGTTTACTAAATGGTCGAGAAATTGATTGCCTGACCAAATTGGGGAGATTCTTCTCTTGTAGAGTGGTAGTGGCAGAATATTGATCTGCCCAACTCCTTCCATCTCGTGAGGGTGCCTCTCTCTCCATCACCGCCAGAGGGGTGCAGGCAATTCCTCAATCTTCCTTGAAATTCCACTTGGGCCATTTACCTCTGTTTTTGTCTCCTGATCAAACCTGTCCCCTGAGGTTAGATATAGTCTAGCCCAAAATGCTAAATTCAATTATCATCCAAAATTTCCATCAGCACAGAATTCTTACCATGTCCTTGTGTGATCAGCAGCTATCTGGTATTCATTACCTATCACTTCTCCACGCCAGCTTTTTGGTCAACAAATGACAAAAAGAGAAAATTCCTTTTAATAAATTTTATCATGTCTTAGGCAGAGGAAGAAAAATTGCTGTAACTTGCAGCAAACCTGAATCAAACTCTACAAATTGGATAACTTAAAGGATCTATTTGAAAATACCAATCCAAGTAACATCATAAATGTCATTAAAGAAATTGGGATATACAGGAAAATATAAAAAACAAAAACAACCTGTTTACCAAATCTGCTTACCTGTTTGTGACCTATTTTGGAAGGAAAAATTATTTCTTGTAATATGTTTTTGAAGAAAAATTATTTCCAGCAATACATTTGAGTCTTGACAAAATCCCTCTTTATAAAATATGTCAATGAAACCTGAGCTACAAAATGATTCCTTATAAAGAATACATACTCTGTTCATATGAACCTATCAGAAAAATCTTGTCAGCTTTAAATAACCCTTTGAGGTTGGCATGCTGTTAAACTAAATAAACTAAACTAAACCACAGTATTATAATAGAGGCAAAGTATGTATCAGTTCTGTTCTAATAATTATCAAATTCAAGATAATCTACTCTGTTACATTTATAATAAAGATACAGAAGCCACTTGGAGTTAAATGGAACACTATCTGCACTCAAGCCTTCTACTGATCATCTCAGCTACAAAGATAGCTTGCTTGACTCACACTGCCACTACTATGGACATTGGTCACTCCAGTAAATGTAAATATTTCATGAAGAGATGGAAAGAATTGATAAGACATAATTTGATCAGTTGAAAATAATTTTGGCTGAACCTGTACAAGGATATAATGGCATAGGCAAATGGTCATATTATTTACAGTTATAGGCTAGCAAAACTGATATTAATAGAGAGATGTCCCTTTTAAAAAAATCAATTTCTAGGTACTTATTTGAAAATGCTTCATGGAAAGGTCTATATAATAAATCTCATTATATAGATGTTTCCAACTGACCAGAGACATATGTGTTGTTAGATAAATATGCCCAGACTGTGAACAATTTGTTACTAATAGAAATCTTCCTTCAGTATGGGTCTCTTACAACTAGTTTATGGACAATAAACTGGAGAATGTTAATGAAGTAATGGAGCAGGTACCATGTAATTTGCATGTGACCCCCAAAGTAATGACAAGGTAGAATATTTTCGCCTGTTGAGAATAAACAAAATGAAAAAATAACCGCCTTGCATAATCACTTAATTATACTTTTACAAGTAGATGAAGTGGTGGATGGACTTTTGTATGTTTCATTAAAATGGTAACGGCAGAGTATTAATTTTTTTTTTTATGAAAAGTGGGTAAAACACAAGAAAGTGAAGGAGAAATGTAATGAGATGGTTAGTGTTCCCACTTGTAAGGAATAAGCTGATCCCTGAGGAGGCTTGATGGTAGGTGGTTGTTGGTGATTAAATATCATTGGGCCTGATTTGTCAGTAGAGATCTAAGGTAAAGAGTAATAAGATGTTGTCTATTCTTTTAATGAAGTGTGACAGGAAATTAATTATAAGTGATTCTGGATTTAAGATTCTCATAAAATTGAAACTGAATTTAATTTGAAGAAATCCACTAAGATTGAGTGTAACTATCAAACCCTTGCAGCTTACCACTACTCAGGACAGGCACAGATTTTGACAGATGATTGATTCCAGGGGAAAAAGAGTCCCTGGTAAAATGGTTGTTTTTTTAACTACCAACTACCTAAAATTAGGTTGGTTTTAAGGCTTTATCAAGAAAAAAATTCAGATGAGAATTTTCAAATTGTTTTTTCATAACTGAGCTTGGTATTGCTAATGTTTCACTCTTTTAGCAGAAGACATCTTCAGGATCAAGATAAAACAATGTAGGCAGAAGTGGACTTCCAACCATGAATAACATTTACTGGAGTGACCAATGTCCATAGTAGTGGCAGTGTGAGTCAAGCAAGCTTTGTAGCTGAGATGATCAGTAGAAGGCTTGAGTGCAGATAGTGTTCCATTTATTGTTGCTTCAACTAGTAGAAGGCCTGAAGAGAGTGAACAAAGAAGTTTCATAAGTGAAAAATGTAATATGAATGTTATATGTAGAAAGATTAAGGAGAACCCAGTTTTATGACATGTACACGAAAATATTTTGAAAGGATGACCTGAGGATGAGTAAGGAGGAATAATAGCATGGATATGACAGTTGATAGGGGTATTCTGCTTTGAAGTTCTAAGTTATTGATACAACAGTTCTTGAGAAACCAATTCTTAGAATAATTTTCACACAGTCTGTATGAAGATGTTAGTAAGAAGTTATGTCCATTGGTATGAACTTACCAAAAATATTGAGCAGTATGTAAGTTATGAGATGCCATATAAACAGCAACAATCCAGCTGAAGATCCTCCTCACCCATGGTAAAAAGTATAAAAAATTTGACAAAGGTTGCATAGACACCAAGCTGGTCAAATAAGAAAAGAAGTTATTCTTGATTGTGTATGATAATTTCAGCAATTGGAGCAGGAGTGGGAGGATTCACTTCATAAATTTATCTGGGAGTCAAACCATGACAGAAAGATCCACAAGAAAGCAACATATGATTTACTTAAGGTGTTTATGATAGACAATACTGCAGAATTTCATAACTGTGAATTTGAAACATGTTTTGACTCACAATGGAATAATGCATGTAATATAATCATCTTCTTCATTAAATGATCCAGTTGAAAAATTAGTTCAGATAGTGTCAGTGACATTAGAGAAATTAGATGAAGATGAACCAATTACTATTGTCATATTGATGTATAGGGTGACAGGCATATCTCCTGCAGAGTTAATAATAAACCATAAACAGTAGTCATTTTTCTGGGACCACAATGAAAAATCCTCAAGAAAACAGATTTCAAAATTGAGTGTTTAAGGAAGTTGATATGATAATCACAAGAGGATATAGCAAGACAAGTGAATGAAGGAAGTGTTATTGTCAACAGTTGGGGTAGTGAATATATTATGTAAGAACACTGGATGGAAATCTAGTGAAGAGACATGTGAATAAAACACAAATGATGCCTTATGCACAAAGGCTTACAACATCTCAAGAATCCATTAGAATGAACACTAACAATGGAGGCCTCTGTCAAAGTAACTGGTTTTGAAGACATTTACATAGAAGATGAAGCATCCACTCTGTCCACAGAACATAAAGCAAAAGCCATTCTATATACTGAAATCATTCCTGAACACAACCCAACAGTTTCAGGTATGCTAAAAAGCTGTTCCTAAGCCTGCTATCAGTTGGTCCAAAAGGATCTAAAAGCCACATGGTTGCTTCACAAATTATGAATAATTAATGTCAGAGAACATCTGTGAAAAATATTGATAATGAATATCATCTCAATAGCAAAGTTATTGTATTGTAGAAATTTGGTTTGCTTCTTTCTTCCAGTCTGAATTTGAACTGTCATAAGCATTTAAATTATCAGAACTTTTGCATTGTTGGTTTAGGTAACCATGACACCTGCCCTAAGAAACAGGTGTTTTTTTGTGATGAAACTGGAGGAAACTTTTCAACCTGACTATCACTGAAAACAGCAAAAAGGTCCTGACTATTTTAATTCACTTTAGGTATAATAATCTTATGTATTCTTTTCCATTGTTTTTTTTAGGTTTTGGCGATGATACAAGAACATGGGGACCACCATTCTGTTGTACAGAAAGTGCTTACTTTATTAGTGTTAATAGAAATAAAAAGGTAACATTATCTTTTTCTACTATCTTTTCATATAATTTTTCAGTTACAAAAATAGATGAGATATTTATAATATTGGGTTTATATATCTCACCTATGTATTTAATTTTGCTAGCACTAGAATAAATTAGCTGTTGCAGATTGTATGGAAAGAAAACTGATCCATGAAATTAATTTTGTCAGGATTTTAATTCAGGTTACTTTACCTGAACTGTACTCTTTATATAAATTTTATATGCAATCCTTCTAATTAATTCCTTACTGAACTATCACTCAATAATATATTGTAGAAATTAAAAATCACACATTACTTATGTGTATTTTCAAGAAGTAAGAGAAAATCATGAATAAGCTTGAGTGAGAAGCAAATTGAAATTAGGATTTTGAAAACATGGACTGCACTTGAATATTGTGTGGAAGTCATCACTGCAAAAGAACATCAAATTTGTGTTCTTTAGGGCAACTGTAGAGACAATTTTACTGTATACATCAGGCTTATGAACTCTCACTATTGCTCTCATTAAGAAACAAAACTCCTTAGAGCAATACAAATAGCATCAGTACATTACCAGTGCAAACCTTTATGGTGATCTGCCTAACGTGACAACCATCATTGCAGAGAGAAGGCTGAAGTGGAATAGTGCTAGCACAGCAAATAAGAAATTATCCTCACATTCATACTGTGGGATCCTCCTCATAGAAAATGGAATTGATAACCCATCTTGAACATCCATCAACCAAATACTGAAGGACACAGAGAATAGACCAGCTACCAAAAGCCAAAGAATATCAAATTATGAGGTAGATTTGTGGCAGATATCCCCTCAGGTTGATGAGGAGATGAGAGAGAAAGAAAAAGATGGATGAATTTATTAATCTTATTCACAATCTCTTAAATCATATAGAGATCAGTCTGGTAATACAAATAAGTGTTAGCATTAGATTGTTTTTTCTTTTCAATAAAAATTAAGTTCAGTCTCAATTGGCTTATCACACTTATAGAGTCCCCACCTAAAGAATGTGTAAACACCCTTCATTGCAATCTCCCTCATACTTCTGCTATTTATATGGTCCGACCACCCGTATACATACAGGCACATGCACATACACACACTTCTAAATAAGATGTCTTGGAGTTTTTTCTTGAAACATGAAATTCATCAAATATTTTAATTTTGATAAACTTAAAAAAAAAATCATATTTGAATTTGCTTTTGGTTATGATATGCCAAGATTTATCAGCCAATAATATTATAAGTATAGCCCTTACACATATGCATCTTTTGCATTGCAAATGGTTGCCAATATGCAAAGCACACAGAACATCATGCTCATTTAGTTTCAGGTAAATGAATCAAAAATTTGTCATACTAATATTGCAATAAAAGAAATGTGAAGAAACAGGAGCAACAATAAAGAGAGGCAATGTATTTTAAAGAGACAGAGATATTTCTAAATATGTTAACTAAATACTAAGAATGTATACCTAGCTTATCATTTATTTCTTTAAATTTGGACACTTGAGGTTTTCAAATTGAACTTGATTCATTACATTTTGATCTTAGTCAAGAGAGAAAAAGAGATGATTTGGTCCCCTTTCTTTCTCAATTTTATGTGTTGATATCAAAATATAATCTGTCATATTTATTCTTCTATCCACCTCTAATCTTTTCTTTTTACTTTTATTCAGAGTATTGTTATTGATTTAAAAACAGAACATGGGAAGGATTTAATACGAAAGGTAAAATACTAAGCTGTAGTTGTTTTGTCATTGATACATTTATTGGTTTTCTTTGGTTTTCTTTAATTGTTGACTGTTGATTTTTTTTTTAAATTATTGACTTTATTTAAATGTTCAGCTTGCTTGTGTCAGTGATGTCTTTCTTGAGAATTACCTACCTGGAAAACTATCTGAATTTGGCCTTGGATACCCTGAGCTGTCCAAGATAGCTCCCCACCTCATCTACTGTTCAATTACAGGTAAACAGTTTTATTGTAACTTTTATAGAGTCAGGAATAAATGTTTTCTTTCAGTTGTTCATTAGTAAACATTAGCTTGGGAGAAGTAAATAAAAAATAAGATTTAAAACAAAAGTAAACTGTTTTTTAGCAGGTAATCTAGTACTTGTAAAATTTATGATTGTGTATTGGATTAAACAAAAATTTCATACATATTACATATTAAATAAAAATTTAAACATTTTTCTACATTATTGAATAACATATTTACTGTTTGGTTCTGCTATCTTTTAAGCAACTTCATAATTATATTCTTATTTTTTTGAGATAAAGCCAGGAAATAAAACATTTCTTGCACTAAAACTAGAATAAATGGTCATGTGAAAGTGCAATATCTAGTGTATAGGACAGATGAGTAAAAACTTCCCATCCAAATGGCAACCATTTTTGCCTAATCACCAAAGAAGCATGCATTCCAGCAGTATCTTGATGAAATATCATGTTCTTTTTTCACTGTCAGTTGTTTTTGTTTTTTTTATTATTGCCTTCATCTATGTAACTGGGAGCAGCACATGTTTCAATCAATCATTTGTTTTTCTGAAGAATCTCACAGCAGAAAACTTCTTTTTATTTCCACCATATATACATCATCTTATTGGATGAAGATCAGATTTTAGTGCTATCAGTGATGATTCTTCTTGTTTTCTCTCACAGACTTTTACATTCCATATTGTAAAGTCTCTACTTTTCAGTCTCAATCAGGCATTGTTTAAAAATGGAATGCTTTTTTATATATTGTAAATCACACTTGTTTTTTTTTACTTATGTTGCTACACATAAAAGAACAAATATAACCAAGTTAGGGCATATGATTTTCAGTACGTATATATTGTTGATTGTTTTAAAGTAATTTCTTGATATGATTAATGTTAACTTCAACTCTTTTACCTAAATGTGGAGCATCATTCAGCAAGTAATCTTCTTGCACAAAACTGATTTCTGAATTAACTAAATGTTCCTAATGTCTAACAACTAAAGTGAACAAAATTTTTGGGTAAAAAAGTAGAATAATTTGCTACCAATATATTCTAAGGTAACCCCTTGAGATTGATATTATATTGGATTATACAGAATTTTCTTTGTTGTGGCAATAAGTTATTGATTCATAGTGCATGATTTTAAAGGACTTTTGAATTTAGTGCAGACTGACAGCCTATGAACAGACTGAATTTTAATGTTATAAAAGAGCAATACACAAGTAGAAATTGAGTTTTTGCAGTTTTCTTGCACAGTATTTATAAAATTAAATTTTTACATATATCATTTATGAATATGGGCTAAATATTTTTTATATCATTTTCGATTTTAGTAGATGTAATATTATTTTTAAGGCTATGGACAGAATGGACCCTATGCCAAGAGGCCTGGTTATGATGTTATTGTTGCTGGTGTAGGAGGTCTGGTACATTCTACAGGACCCCAGGTAAGAAAGCATTCACTCATGCAATCATTGATGTGTTTGAAGGTAAATGTTTATGAATTGATTTGGTTTGCAATTAATCTGTGTTTTAAGTTTTATTTTTATTTCCATTTGTATTTTTAATAATTAGCCTTTAGTGAGTTGGATCCAATCAAAATTTGAAAAAGATAAGTTTATGATTGTATTTTGAGATAAAAATTTGGTCAATATATTTTAAGATGACACATTACAAATATCAATTTTACTCAAAGAAAACTGGATATAGCTTTCATTCTACCTGATTCTGAATAATTCTTTGAAACTATAGTTCATAGAGTCACTGGGGATGTACTCCTTACTCCACAACATTCCCCCTTTTGAGATTACTACTTTATTAAATAAATATATATATATATTTTTTTTTTATTCCATATTAGTATCTCCCCCTGCTCTTTCTGGAAAGTTCACCAACATACTTTATTTTGTAGTGTTTCCATTTTGGATCAACTTCTAGTTCTTCTGTGCGTTTTTTCTTTTTCCTTGAACTTGACCTTGTTGGTTCCACAATTTGTTTTGGTACTGGCACATCAAAAATGTCATACAGTATTTTAACTGGTTTTTCAGGTCTTTCATCAGTTAATCTTTTCTTCAGCTAATTTTGGTGCCCTTTATGTTGGAATTTTTTTCCTTTCACCATATAGACCAATTTTCTGATTCTAGCTGCTATTATGCTGTCTTCCCATGTTTCCTTTTCATCCTTATATGCTCTAAAGAATACTTTATCACCAACCTTAAAATTATTGGTGTGGCTTTTATTAACTGTCTGTGATTTTTGACTTGGCAATAACTTGTCAAACACCTATTTTACTCTTCTGACAAACATTAATTTGACCAGTGACTTACCTGATAGTGTGTTGGGGTTAGGTGTTAATCAGTAAACTCTCAAAAAAAGTTCCTCCTCATTTAATTTGTCCAGACCTGTTTTTTCAATTATCTTTTGAACGTTCCCACAAGCCATTCCGCTTTTCTGGTAGACCTTGGGTGATATGGTGGGGTTATAATATGTTCTACAGAGAACAACCTGCAAACATTCTTTTCCAGTAAATTTTGTTCCATTATCTAATATTATGGTATCTGGTATGCCATATCTTGCAAACAGTTCAGAAATTCACTGTCACTTTCTGCCCATTTTGTAAAAATATCAACTACCACTAGATAATCTATGCTCTATCCATAGGACCTGCAAAATCTATATGCAATCTTGACCACAGAGTTTGTCTTTGGCCAAGGTTCTATATTCATGATAGGTAGTTTTGCTGCTAGAGCACAATGTTTTTACTGTTTTTCCAATATCTTAGTCCATTCCGGTCCAGTATACAAAACTTCTCATGAGATTTAATTCCTGAAATACCAGGATGTCCGGAATGAAAGTCCTTTAATATACATTTCTGTAACACATTCAGTATTACAGTTCTTTGTCCATACATTACAACACTATTGCATATTGAGTACACATTCAGTTATTGTGTTCTTTTATAGTTTCTTTTAATTGCTTCTTTATTTTAGCAATAAAGATATCCTTTTCTGATTTTTTAAAAATTTCATCCAGTGTAACTTGTAACTTCTTACATTAATAAATTTATGGAATTTTTCATGGCGAATATGATTGCTTGAGTTTCTTTCTCTATTCTCTTTCCTTTCTACCGCTATAAGCAACTGTGAAGCATGAGTGAAAGCTTTCATTTTACCACCATAATATTTGTGTAAAATTACCACCTTAACACTGTAATCACTAGCATCTGATGCTACTACAATTTTTGCCTTTGGATTGTAGTGCACTATCGATAAATTAGATATAGGACCTTTTTTTATCTCGTCAAGCACTTTTTGACATTTGTGATCCCAATTCTAATTTACTCCCTTTTTCAGTTGATTATTAAGTGGAACCTGTCAAATTATGTAGATTATGTACATAAATTCGATAATATTTAGTCAGTCCTAAAAAAGCTTGTAATGTAGTTACATTTGTTAGTATAAGCCTTTTTCTAATTGCATATCCCTCGTTGGATGTGGTTTTCTACCATTTTTAGCAATAATTTATCCCAGGTATTTTATTTTTTGCAAGAACAATTTACATTTTTCTTCACTAAGCTTGAATCCATATTCTCTCAGTTTTACATAATTGTTTTGACATGCCCAACATGTTCTTCTTTCAACATACTCTTGATCAAAATATCGTCCAGATACGCCACTGTGAAATCATGGTATCTATGGCTTATTGAAAAATAGCTGATGACACCTTTATACCAAAAGGAAGTCAATTAAACTTATATAAACGTCTGTGCATATTTATGGTTGTAAATTCAGAACATCCATTTTCAATCTGAATTTGTAAATATGCTTCAGAGAGATCCAGCTTCAAAAATATTTTTCTACTATTCAACTTCCTTTTTTCTAGACTTCATAACAGGCAGTTGTGCATTTCAAGACAATTATTGAATCCAGTTGAAAAATCTACACAAACACAAATTTTGTCATTTATTTTTCTTTACATTCACTGCTGGTGAAGCCCATTTTAAATGGTTTATTTTCTACAATACACTAGTTCTTTCTAGTCTCTCCAACTCTTTATTTACTTGTTACTAATGCTGTGAATGGTATGCTCCATTTTGATTTAAATATTGGTGTTGAACATTTTTTTGCTTGAAAATTCACCTTGAATTTTGAACAGTTCATTAGACAGACCATCAGGAAAACATTTTTGTAATTCTTCCTTCAATTTTTTGCTGTGACTCTTTAAATTTGTCCACTTACATTTTTACAATAAGCATTTACCAGAAAGTCCCACAGTTTAAATAGTTCCATCCAGTCCATACCAAATAGATTTATCGCATTTCTTAGACCATAAGCTTTTGTTTTCACTTGCTTATTTTAAAAATAATCATCACATGTTAATTCTCAAAAAAAAATTCTTGCCAGAAACTGAAGTTGCAATTTTGTAAGTCCTTTTTAATAAAGGTTTCCAATTTCTTTCCATGAGGTTTCATTGAAATGTCACTACCAGTATCTAGTAACATTTTTATTCCCACATTATTGATTTGCACATTAACAAATTTTCTTTTGTTTTGTGTACTATTTTTTCTGTTGCAATAGTGTGTATTAATTTTTTCCTGCAAAAATCTTTTCTTGGTTTAGTTCTGCAGTGTAATTTGATATGTCCTTTTTTATTACAGTTATAGCATTCTGCATTTTTCCATTGACAGTTTTTACCAAGATGTAATTTTCCACATCTGAAACAAGGTTTTATATTCCTTTTTGTGCATTTTTCCTTAGCTTTTACCAATGGACATTTTTTATTCTGAAGTTTTTCAGAATCATGCTTCAGACTAAGCATTGTTTGACAATTGTCTACTATTTCCTGTAGTGTTACATTATTACATTCAATCTTTACTAAAATTTTCATTCATACCTCAGCATCTTTTTCCACTGTATGAAAATTAATCCCTTGAACATATCTGCGGTCATTCCCTTTAGTTTAACTTGTTCATGTTCTTTGTTGATGGTACCCACATATGTGACAAAATCTTCATCCTCTTTTTTGGTTAAATTCATGCACCTCCAATGAACATGAAACAGAGAGCACTTGTCACTAAAAATTTTCATCAGAATGCGTAATGTGTCTTCAAACCCTATTTCACCTGTTTTTCTTGGTTAAAAATAATTGCAGTAATTTTTGTACTCTACTGGCACTATTTTTTTTTTATTATCCTCCCAGTCACTGCATTCCTGACTAAATATTTCTTCATTTCTGGGAAAATATGCGGCAAAAGTCAATCCATTATCAGGCTTGTATACAAATTCTGATACAGTGTTTTGCACCACATCTGGCATAAGAGACATTGAAGCATTCTTCTTCAAAACTACTTCCAACAAGTCTTGTTGTTTTGCAATTGTAGCAACTGTTGGGTATTTTGTTGTTGCTTCTGTTGTTGTTGAATTTCAACTATTGAAGCCAAAATTTTGTGTGCAGAAAAAAATATTCATGTGAATATTCACAAGAATATTTTTTCTGCACACAGGACAAAAATAGTTTTTTTTAAAATCATGTGGTTGAAATTCTTGTAACTCCTGTTGTATGCATATAAGTTTAAAAAATCTGGTTGCTCACTATTATGACTCCAGTTATAATATGGTACTGCATTATAATATTACACTTGATTTGGGGATCTTCATCACTTCAGTTATAATGTTGCAAATTTTTATCCCACGCTTGAGTTTGAGTATCCTCATTGACAACTATTATAACTGCCTATTGATGATTATTGTTATAACACACACTCATGCTTGGTATAACATAATTCGTTAAACTATTCCCTATACACAATGCGTGTATAGTTAGCATGAAGACTGACTCCAATATAACTACTACTGACCTCATACCATGAAATGCTTTATAGTATTGGACGAGTTCACAGAGTTACTGGGGGTGTACTCTTTACTCCACAACACATAGTCTAGTGACTAATAATAAGTCAGTGGTCACTTGACATAAAGGGAGAACTTCTATACCTCAGACTAGAAGATATCACAACAATATGACATTGTCGATAGGATTTCTAACACTGTTAGATGAGCTGGACCTTGTGGAAACAGGGATTCATTATTTTGCTGCCTGGGTACAGACCGAGAACTTAAAAGACTACAAAGTTGCTGGAGGAGAGAACGCAATTACAGATCTCTTTTTGGCTTTGGCCATCACAAAGATCTCTGTCATGGGGTAGAATTGAAGAATTGGAGGATTTGACTTTTTCACAAATTATAAAGAGAAATTTGTGTTTGAAATAGAAGTTGGTTATTGCTGAGAGAACAAAGTTTCTCGTAAGCAACAATAATACAATATGGAAACAAGCTACAAGAGCCTTCCAGATTCTGTGAGTTTGAAAAACTTGGCACTGGAGAAATGACCATTGAAGATGAGTTGAGATTAATTGAAGGTATAACTGGTACTTCATACAAACACAAAATTTTAGAATGGTTACAACTGACTAAAATGTCCTTGGATGCATATATTGAGTTTCTGCAACAATTTGAGTTAATTGAGAAATTCAATGCATCCAAGAGTAATACTGAAGCATACATCAAATTACCTTATATGATGCAAATATTGTGATAAAAATCATGAATGGTACAAGAAAAAATGCCATTTTTAAGATAAGTATGCTGGAATTGTAAAAAGAAAAAAACATTTCTAATCTGTGTGTAAGTATAAAAGGAAAATAGAAAGGACAGAAAAGTTAAATTATTAAGGAAAGCCTTCTGGACCATAAAATACTCTCAATGCATAATGGTATAACTTTTCCTATGCAAGTAGATACAGGGAGTCATGTCATCCTAATCCCAATAAATTTATGGGAACTATAGTGAAAGAGATAATCATTTATCCCCCAAAAAAAGCTTGTGTTTGTGTAGATCTGTAGATTCGGGCTGCTCTTGGTCACTCACGAACGGGTCGATTTGTCGACAGTGGAGCAGACAAAAGATGGACGTACTAACGGCCGATGGAAAGGCTCTCAGAAGCCGGGGAGTTGGAAACATCAAACTCAGTATCAACGACGGTGACCCCGTCACAGTCAGTGTGTTGATTGTGGATAGCGCGTTATTAGGTTTTGATCAGTTCCTTAGGATGGACATTATTATGGAGCTGGGCGGCGTACACATCACAGAGGTGGGCGAAGTTAAGTTTTCTAATCCACACATCTGTGCTGCTTTGAGGATCAACGAGCCTGACTTTAGTGCAGAGTTCGACCAAATGATAAAGACATGGACAGCACTGTGGAAATGGTCAGAAAATAACTCACCAGAAAAGCTCCAGAACCGAGTGTCAGAGTATTCGGTGCCCGAAGCGTCAAGAAAGAATACCAGTGTGAATTGCAGGTGTGGCTGGACAATGGATGGCTGACTCCGACTACCGAGAAAGAGCTTGGTCCTCCAAGAGGCCTCATCCCATTGATAGCCATGGTACAGAAGAACAAGGGAAAGGTGCACCCAGTACTAGATTATAGAGAACTGAATGAACATGTAGACACATACATGGCTCATGCTGATGTGTGTGCACAAAAATTGAGAGAATGGAGAAGAAAGGAGTCCAATGTCTCTGTGATTGACGTTCGAAAGATCTACTTGCAGGTACGCGTGCACCGGTCACTGTGGCCATTTCAGACGGTGATCCTTAATGGGAGGAAATACTGCTTAACGCAAATGGGATTCTGGCTCAATGTGGCGCTGGTCATCATGAAAGTCATCGTGGATGCTGTGTTGTGCTGTGCTGTCCAGGGATGAGACAATTTGTCAAGTGACATTAGCTTACATTGACGACATCTACATCAACAAAACCTTAGTGCCCACTGCACAGGTGAGAAAGCATCTTGCGGATTTGGGGCTTGAGTGCAAGAACCAAGAACAACTGGAGGACGGTGCTCATGTGCTCGGCTTGCAGGTGTTGGGGGAGCACAATGTGCTTTACTGAAAACGTGGAAGCAAGCTCCCAGACATTCCCAGACACATGACACGACACAGAGTGTTCTTGTTATGTGGAAAGCTGGTGGGATATTTTCCTGTGGGCGGTTGGATCTGCATTGCAACTGCATTTATCAAACGTAAGGTGACTGCTGTCTCTTCCGGCTGGGATGACTAAACAGATGATAGACACATGATAGTGGAAGTCATTACCAGAGTGCGTCAAGACGACCCCGTACGTGGTAAATGGTGCGTTGGCGGATATGAATTTAATGTCTGGGTCAACGTGAGCTTCCTTGCAATAGAAGTATGTCTTGAAATAGGTGAAACTGTCATGGAAGATGTGTGTTGGTTGTGTCTCGAGAAGAATACACAACATATCAACCTGTCAGAATTAGACTCCATTATCAAAGGAATAACTGGTCCTCTTCAATGAAATGCAAAGTTGTTGCATTTATTCACAGATTCCGCATGTGTGCATAAGTGGTTAGCAGACACACTTACGGGGAAGACCATGATACGTACAAAGGCTGCAAGTGAAATGCTCATTCAAAGGTGGCTAGACACACTGGGAAAGTTGGTAAGTGAGTACAATTTATCAGTAGATATACAGCTGGTCAGATCAAATTGGAACAAGGCAGATACTTTAACAAGGGTACCCCAGAGCTGTTAAGAAAGAGGTAGAGTCGGTTGGACATGTCTGTGCAACATCAGTGAGCGACAGTAACTCAGATTTACTAATATCTATACATTGTCAAAGTGCACATCTGGTGTAAAACGGACCCTATATTTCGTGATGCAGATTGATCCCTCCATACCCAAAGCTGCTGTCAGGGCAGTGGTCAGAGAATTGCAAGGAGTGTCAGTCCATCGACCCAGCACCTTTGCAGTAGCCAAAAGGACAACTGAGTGTGAGCAAAGTGTGGCACTGTGTTGGAATGGACATCACCCATCAGAATGGAACTCACTATCTCACTCTGATTGACTGTGGCCCAATCCGGTTCACTATTTGATGACGTCTGTATCAACAGGATTCCACAAGAGTGATTGACCACTTGCAGGCGTTGTTCTTTGAACGTGGACCTTCGACGGAACTCCTCACTGACAATGACACTGCATCCCGCAGTGGACTTTTTGAAATTTTTTTGGATACATGGGGAGTCTACCTCAGATTTTGCTGCTCATATGTCCCATCAGGAACTGACATAATTGAGTGATGCCATCAGAGCATTAAGAGAATCTCTGCTAGGAAGCAGTGTTCTAGCACAACGTTACCCCTTGCTCCAGCCAACATGATTTACCAGTACAAAGTCTGGCTAAGAGGCATTGACACGATGTGTTTAACTGAACGGATAAAAGAACAAGTGCTGTATGACCTGGGCAATCGCCTGTGGGTGAAGGCTCCACATAGCCAGTGTACAACTTGGTACTGGGTGGGGCATGTCACTGGAATAATTAACTCGTGCTCTGTGCTGGTCGATGGAATACCAAGACACGTAAAAGACTTGCGTTGCTATGTAGGTTCAGATACTTCAACAAGTGACACTAGCTGTGAATGCTCAGGAAGTGAACAAATAATAACCATCGGAGGTAGGGCTAGCACCATGGCAAAGACTCTGTGCATGAGGTTGTCAGATCAGAAGAAATCCTAAGAAGATGAGTCTTCAGAACATTCATCAGGCAGCGAAGACTCTATGCCTGAGGTTGTCAGATCAGAAGAATCCTCAGAAGACGAGTCTTCAGAACATACCACACCATCCCCTCCAACAGTCGCCCTGCTCCGGAGAAGCTCAAGAATAAAGACGCCCTCCCCTGAGTGTCACTTATGTGACAGGGGGGAGTGTAGTGAAAGAGTTAATCATTTACTCCGAAAAAAAGTTTGTGTTCTGTATGTGATCTGCCAGAGAAAAATTACAAAAAAATAGTTAGCAAAAATCTACTTCAATGACTAATCTATGCTAATGTTCTCCCCTCCCCCTGAATAGCGTGGCAAATCAGAAAAATCTCTCGATGAATCAAAGCCGTTGTTTTTCACTTATAAAGGCAGATTTTCTGAGCTGCTGGTGGAACACGCATTTTTTGCTCATGAGAAGGTTGGACATGTGACACCATTTTGTCATTTCTACTTTGTTTGTTAGACTTTTACGACGGGCTGTCATTTGAACTGCAATTTGGCTACAAGTGTTGCGGTTGAGAAACAGAAAAAATATATTGCATTTGCTACTATCAGTTGACACAACAGGAAAAAATGGGCAAATCCAAATTAAAGAAAAATTGGCTTAAACTAAAACAGATCAATTTTGTCAAAATGTTAGGTTGTTTTGAAGGAACTTTTGAGATCATTCCTATAATAGTTTGTGAAATGTGAAAAAAGTTATGGACTCATAGGAATAGATGTCTTGAAAATGTATACAACCAAATTAATTACTAGTGTGATGTTGGAAAGTAATGACATGTAGATTTTAAAAGGATACAAAGCGAGCATTTAATTAAAAGAAAATAGTCACCACTCTTACTTTCACATGCTAAACTGAGAACGATGGTGGAGCAAGAAATTTTAGAACATGTTGGTAGTAATTTGCCCTCACCCATTATTATTTTACATTAACTGAATGGAAATTTAAGGAAATGTGGGGATTACAAAATAAGAGTAAACCACAAAATATGGCCCCGAATACGTTCCCTATTCCTAATATTGAAACTGCTATTCATGAGTTGTTGGGAATTAAATACTTTGCTAAAATTGATCTCAAATCTGCCTATAACCAGATACAAATAGATGAAATATTTAAAGAGATCACTATAATTAACTCTCCCATTGGCTTACTCAAATGGAAGTGATATTTTTCAAAGAGCCATTGAAAGTGTACTAAAATATGTATTGGTGCTAAGAATAAAGAAGACCTAAAACAAAAAACAGATTATGTTTAAAACCAATTAAAGATGCTGAGATGAACATAAACAAGAATAAATATATGTTAAATTGTGACACAATAACATATCTGGGATACCGGATTTCCAAAGACGGAATTTCACCAGACACAAATTTGATAAAATATAGCAGAGGTATCTACACCTACAAATGAAAAAGAATTGAAATCTTTTTTAGAGTTAAGCGATTTTTATAGCAGATATTTACCAAAGTATAATCAATTGATAGAACCCTTTGAGTTATGAAAAAAGAACAATTAATTTAAATGGACTCAATGACAGAATACACCTTTTTAAAACTTAATGAACTTATAAAAAACCTGTTGTAAAAGTTTTTGACCCTAAAAAAAACGTATGTAAGAATCACCATGAAAATCTGGTTCAGACATTTCATAACTGAGCCAGTGGTCAAATCCGGACAGGTGAAAGTGAACTGAAAACAAGAATATTCGTCCATAATAGTCAGCAGATAATGGTTCCTAGAGGAGGAGGAGGGAAGTGGCTCTTTGAAGTCTATGCTAAGTTGCTCCATAGTAAGGATAGTAAAACGCCTCCCAGTTAAGAGGTGAGACCATTTTTGCACAGTTCCTGTGATAGCAAAAGCTTTTTTCTCAACAGCAGAGAGTCTTTGAAAATAAGGTGTTATAAAATAAAATAAGACATATCTTGGCTGATTTGCAGGCAAATAAACTAACATACTCAAGAGTGAGAGCCGGATGTGAACGGGACAAGGCCCCGTCACAAAATGATCATTATCGTCGTTTACGCATAAGCCCAACGCGCGAGTTCCGGTCAAAAAATAAAATATTTTAAAGTGTTTCTATTTTTCAACCAATAAAAAAAATGCTTCCCTCCTAATTATACTTGCGTCATTTTACGAGCCTGTTAAGCCATAAAAAACACCATAAAAGGGGTCACACGGGGAAATACAACAGCAGTCAACAGGAGGCCAGGGAAGAGATCTGTCACAGGCAGTCAGCAGCAGTAGCACCACGCCAACCAGCAAGAACTACTATGAGGGATCAACCGAGATCTGCAGCTAGCCTATGAACTATACCACAAGGTAGCTCTCCCAAAACCACACGTTCCTATTGAAATAAATCACGTAAATCTATTTCTGCTGTTGTATTTCTTTCTTGCAACCATAATCTTGTCTATAACAAAGGCAACCGATCGGCCTACTTGGTTCAGTACAGCAGCTACAGCAGTATTGGAGGTATCAGATTCAATAGTTAAGGGAAGATTTTCACCAACAGAATGTAGTGGGTCCTTTTCAATCTCCTCTTTAAGGTCAATGAGCGCTTTCTCAGAATTAGTGTTGAGTAGAGAGAGAACAAAATAGTTGTTATCAAAGGTTTAATCTGGTTGGAGAAATTTGGTACACATTGGGAATAATAAGAAAATAGTCTGATTACTCACTGTAATGCTGCCTAATCTTGAGCGATTGGAAGGCCCTTAAGGGGATGTAAACATTCTGGGTCAGGTCTAATTGATCCCCACGCTGATCAGATAGCCGAGCAAGGTGACAGTGTCAGCTGCCAAAGTGCTTTTTTCCTTGTTCAAGGTTAAATAGTACTTTTGAAAAATTCTTGTGAACTTATTTAAGTTGATATCATGTGACTCCCTCATTTTATCTGGAGAGAAAAATTGTCTCACCTGGCACAGTGAACCAATTTTCTTAGCAGCTGACCTAGCAATGGATAGTTTTTCCACTTCATATCAGCTGAGAATGTTAGCCCGAGAACTGCAACAAGTCACTTTCCTGGAGGTTACCTTTGGCCAAGCTGATGGAGGGAAGAGAGGGGTCACAGATGATTAATGGAGTGAAGTTTAATTTTGGAGGTGTTAAAATTGGCAAGGCATCTTTTGTTCCAGTTAATAATGGTCTTGAGGTCTGTAGCTGAGACTTACCCTCAGCGACCCAAAAGGGCCAGAGTTGCATGTATGTTTTGTGATGGAGTGTGGAGACAGCAAATTGACAAGCTTCGGACTGAAGGTGAATTAGGCAGCACTTTGTGTGGACGAAAGTGGTAGTGTCGCTTGTTGCCATTTTTATTGGCTGGTTCTGAGTGCTCATTGATGGTACACTCATTCAAAGAGTGATATCATTTTTTGCAAGAGGAGTTGCTTACCTGTGATTGAGGAATGGAGATAGCATTTATGCAATTGATTTGCATATTGGACTGTTTTGCCCATTGGACTAGTATATAGTTATTTTTTGTGTGTGCTTCCAATCATTTCTCATACAAACTATTTTCGGGAATTTTTTTTTTCTCATGATGTTGGACAAGGCCTTTGATATCTGGCTGATTCCAGAGTTCAATGGTGGTGCAACTGACCTGCTGATCGTAGAATGGGTCGAAAACATTGAGTTAGTCTGCAAGCTCTATGACATGGACAAAGTCGAGCTTGAGTTGCTGCTATGACTGCGAGCCAGTGTTCTCACTGTGTATCAGCAACTGAGTAAGGAGCCTAGGGCAGACTTGGAACAGATCAAACGGGCCCTCATGACCGCATATGCAACATATGCGTTCAATGTATTTGTCCTATTCATGGTACAATGACTTTGACAGGATAAAACAGTGGATGAATTTTTGGCCCAGTTGCATCGCCTGGTTGGTCTGGTTGGAGGATCGCTGCCCGAACATTGGATGGCATGTGCATTCATATCTAGTCTGCCACAACATGTTAGACAACTTTTCTGGGCATCATCTAGGATGGATACTATGACTGTGGAGCAGTTGCTAACCTGGGCTAGGCTATCATGACTGATGATAAGGAGCACAAGGAATCGGTCGCTGCATCTGCACAACAAATGCGTACAAACAAGGAAGTTCTTCCTACTAACTCACACAGAGGGGCTGTCATTTGCTATAGGTGCTCTGGTCCTAACTACATGGCCAGAGACTGTAATTGAGTGCTAAAGATCCACCATGAGATGTGATGTTTTCAATGTGACAAGATCAGGCACATATCATCAAAATGTGCAAGGGAAGAGAATGTCAGTGCTGTCTTCTTCCTATGCAATTAAAGAAACAGGAGCTGTCTGCTATAGAGGTATTTGTCGATGGGCAGAACTGTGCCACTCTGTTGGACTCTGTATGCTGTCTTTGGAGGTAGAAGGAAGTATTAACAATTGATGGGAGAACCTTGAAGTGCTATGTGTATGGAAAAGTCAAGTTGGGCATCAGGCAGGCTTGTCCTGTGACTGTTTAGGCACTGATCATAGACAATTGTTGGGATTTGATCTTCTTTTCAGTATCAACACAATCAGGGAGCTTGGAGGCATGTACCTAACTAGATCGAGTGAAATGCACTTTTCTGAAAGAAACCTAAACCTGTGCACTGCCATTGCTATTGATGAGCCTGACTACAGTATGACATTTGACCAAAATCATAAATTGTGGATCGCCTCGTGAAAATGGGCAAGTGGCTACACACTCAGTGAGCTGAAAAATAAAGTGCCAGAATACACAGTGCCTGACCATGCTTGGGATAGATACGAGTAAGAACTCCTATTGTGGCAAGCATAATGGATGGCTGCTGCCATATCCTGAAAAAGAGCTTGGCCCACAAGCAGAAAGTTCGGCCAGTGCTTGACTATTGCGAATTGAATGAATTTCTGCTAATGCAGACGTGTGCATGCAGAAGCTTATAGAATAGCAACGACAAGGAGCCGATGCATCGCTCTTGGACCTAAGAAAGGCCTACTTGCAAATTCATTTTTGAATTTGTTGTTATGGCCCTTTCAGACTGGTTTTAAGGGTCAGCAATTTTGCCTTGTATGATTGGGTTTTAGATTAAATATGGCGCCACTTATGAGAGCTGCCATCAATGCAGTGATGAATCAAGATCAGGCAATTAAGAGTGTCACATCGACATATATCATCATTTTCATCTATGAAAAACTGGTTTCTGCAGCAGATGTGTGACAGCATTTATCTGATTATGGTCTTGACTGTAAGGATCTAGAGCAATTGGAAGATGGAGCCGGAGTCGTGGTTTTGCAAGGGAGATTGGCATCCTTCAGTGGAAATGGGGAGGTGAAGTCCTGAATGTTCCACAGATCATCACCCATCAGAGCATTTTTTCCCTGTGCAGGATACTTGTAGGTCATTTCCCTGTGTGTAGATGGCTCAGAATGACAACTGCATTCATAAAGCAGCAAGCGAGAGCAGTGCCAACAGAGGGGATGATGAAGTCAAGGATGTTTTCTTCCATTGTATGCTAACGGAAACAGTGGCCAAGGTACACAAAATGGATCTTGTGAGAGGAGACTGGTGCGTGGATGGTAGTGAGATGAAAGTTTGGTTAGACGCAAGTTCTTTGGCCACAAGAGTGTCACTAGAAATGAATGGGAGCATCATGGACGATACTTATTGGTTGTGTCTAACTAAAGATGCCAAGCATATCAATCTAGCTGAGCTGATGCAGACATAAAAGGCATAAATCTGGCCTTTCAATGACGGGCATCAATGTTACATTTGGTTGTAGATTTGGCATGCATGCATCAATGGATATCTGACACCCTGACTGGGAAGGCAAGGGTGAACACAAAGCTAGCTTGTGAGATGCTGGTAAGTTGGCGCTTACAGACATTATGAGCATTGGTGGTGAAATACACCTTGATGACAGATGTGATACTGGTGAAATCCTCTGTAAATTGCAGAGACTGCCTTACCAAAGTGCCATGGAGAAAGAGGCAAGGAGAAGAGCCAGTGCCAGAAGGCTGCGCCACTGGGGAGCAGATTGAACGAGAATCAGTTGATCAACATCCACCACCAAAGTGGCCAGCCAGGTATGAAGGGGACCTTATACTTTGCCAGATCTGTTGACACATTAGTGTCTGAAATGCTTATTGAATCTGTTGTCAAAGCCTGTAAAGCCTGCCAGTCAATTGATCCAGCACCAGTGTGTTGGAAGAAAGGAGCACTGGGTGTAAAGCTAACCTGGAGCAAATTAGTGATGGACATAATCCACTACAGAGACGGTCATTTTCTAATGTTCATTGATTGCGGTTCCTCTCAGTTTGCAATATGGTGGCCACTGTTGACAGGACTCAGCTAGTGTCATTCATTAGCTGGAATCAATTTTCTATAAATGAGGCTCGTCTACTGAAATATTGACTGATAATGACACTGCGTTCTCTTGTAAGCACTTCAAGAACTTTTCAAGTATCTGGGGATGCATTTGCTAACTACTATTTTTTAAAATCTTTCTTTGGGAAATCGCACACAAGGCACAAACTCTTTTTCGAGGTAGGTGATTCTCTCTTTCACTACACTCCCCCTGTCACATAGGTGACACCCAGAGGTGGGCCTCTTTATTCTTGAGCTTCTCTGGAGTGGGGTGGTTGTTGCAGAAAATTGTATGATATGTTCAAAAGACTTGTCTTCTGAGGAGTCTTCTGATCTGGCAACCTCATGCACAGAGTCTTTGCCATCTGAAGTGGTGCTAGCCCTACCTCCGATGATGATTATTCTTTCACTTCCTGAGCACTCACTGCTAGTGTCACTTGCCAAACTATCTGAACCTACACAGGGACACAAGTCTTTTACATGTCTTGGCATTCCATCAACCAGCACAGTGCGTGAGTTACTGATTCCAGTGATATGCTCCACCCAGTACCGAGTTGTACACCAGCTACGTGAGGCTTTTACTCACACGCAATTGCCCAGGTTGTACAGTGTTTGTTCTTTGAGGGTGACACATTGTCTTTAGGGGTAATGTTGTCCCAATACACCACTTCCATTATGGAACACTGCTTCCTAGCAGCAATTCTCTTGACGCTCCAATGGCATCGCTCGATTATCCCATTTCTTGATGGGACATATGTGCAGTGAAATCTAAGGTAGACTCCCCATAAATCCAAAAAATCTTTATAGTCCACTGCGGAATGCAGTGTCATTGTCAGTTAGGAGTTCCGTTGGAGGTCCGTGTTCAAAAAACAACACCCTCAAGTGGTCAATCACACTTACAGAGTCCTGTCAATGCAGGCATCACCAAATAGTGAACCAGGTTAGGCCACAGTCAATCAGGGTTAGATAGTGAGTTCCATTATGTTGGGTGATGTCCATTCCAACATAGTGCCACACTTTGCTCACATTCAGTTGTCCTTTTGGCCATTGCACAGGTGCTGGATCAATGGACTGACACTCCTTGCATTCTCTGACAACTGCCCTGATAGCAACTTTGAATATGGAGGGATCAATCTGCTTCACGAAATATAGGCTCCATTTTGCACAGATATGTCTGCTTTGACAATGCACAGATTTTAGTAGATCTGAGTTATGGTCATTCACTGATATCACATCCCCCATTTCCCAGACACTTAAAGGCAATGTGACCTTTCTTCATGACATTGAAAACTTCATAGATCAGGATGTGCCTTTCATGCCAACCAGCCACACATTTCTTCGCATTGATAATGGCAGTCTTTGGCAAAATGATGGCTAGGTTGGATCATCTTTGACTTCAATTGGCTGAACGACTGTGGCCACTGGTTTATCAGTCTCTTTCTCCAATCATGATAGAGTGGGCTCTGTCTGAGCGTCATGTCTTCCATTCTGGATGATGCTCGGAGTATCTGCTTAACATGGCTAGGCAATTCAGACATGAAGGCACAGGTCATTCATTCTTCAGGGAGTGGCGTGATCCATACGGCAAGCTTCTTTAGTTCCACCAAAAATACATCTCCTGTTTCACCAGGCTGCAGACGCTGAGTCTGGAATTGGTCAAAGGCCACAAACCGGTTGGTTCCAAATGCAGTTAGTAGAGCACACTTTATTTGCTCAGTGTCACTTTTCTGTTCTTTGCTCAGCTGCTAAAACATGGCAAATGCAGTGGAAGAATTCATTCGATCTTCATGATCTCACATAATTCACAGATCAGTTCCACATTCTTGATCCACTCAAACACAGGTTGTCCACTCATATCACCATTGAACATGGAGATCAGTTTTATGTTGGACAGTCTTTCTGACATTTTGCTAGAGACAAAGTAAGTGCCAAAATAGTTTATTGTTATAGAGAAAAAAAAAAAAACTGTAAACTTTTTGTAGCAATAAATGCCTGCAATAGGTTTCTTCTGTCTCTTGTCTGCAACATTTGTAGCCAATTCAGTTCGAAATGAGTGTCTATCATAACAGTCCAACATGCAACATAGTAATGACAAAATGGGGTCACAAATCCAACCTTCACTTCTCACCAGCAGAAACGTATGTTCATCTACCAAGCTCAGAAAAAATCGTACTACCAATAAGCAAAAAACAACAGCTTTTATTCACTGTGCATTTTTTCTGATTGGCCATGCCATTCAGGGAAGGAAAGAACATTAGCATAGATTCTGATACTTAAAGTAGTAGATCACACACAAAAAACAAACTCTTTTTTTGAGGTAGGTGATTCTCTCTTTCACTACACTTTTTTTCCTTATCAATGATTTCTCTCTTTAGTGCCAATAATGCCATGGTCAGCAGCATCAAATATAACCTAACCTCCTGGATATAACCACCATAACTTGTACTGGTCAACAAGTACAATACATCTGTCTAGGTTTTGAATATCATACAAGTGGGGTGCTATACTTCCTTGGTTTATGCTTGGTGCAATTAATTTTGCTGATCTGTTTTCAACACTTGAATTCATGTTATCAAGTGGATTTCATTCATTTTGACCCTGAAATTTAAAAATTGTACAACATATATGTGTCTGTTTCATCTCAATCTGTTATTTTCTACCCTTAAGGTACTGAGAGGTATCTATTAAGAAATACAGAAGTGCTAATGTCTTAGTGGCAAATGACTTTTACACAAATTTTCTCTAATGGATAGTGGGCATGTACAGAGATGCCTTTTTTTTCAAGTGCTTTCGAGTTCAAGGCACTTACACTGATGATCTCTGGGAAAATACTTATTTCTGTGCATATGTATTTTGTCTATATAGACTTCAACCTTGAATGGACCTGATTAATTAACTTCTCAATTAAAAAACCTCCTGTTAAGTAACCCAGATGGACATACCATAAAGTGCTTTTCAACATAAATATGCCTGATAGGTTGCTAAACAAACAAACTTTAAGGTTCCTAAAAGTCCTGTGGACTTTTGTAAATTCTCTGTGTCTTTTCTATAAATACTTTCATGATAATTGTTCAGATGATCTCTTCACTATGCTACTTTGAATTTAAGCACAGAAGTAGCATTGAGATCTTATCAATTTACAATTGAGCTGGCTAGATGTAGCTATAAACCCTATGTTAAAAGTTTCTTTTCTTGCACTTCTCACTTGTGGAACTCCCTTCTGGCGCCATTCTTTTCAGCCAACTATAATCTGCAAAAGTTTAAATGCAATGTCAATTGCTATCTACTTCCTCCTGATTACTTCTTTCCACTCATGTTTCTGTTCCTAATTCTTCCACATCCTTTAACCCCTTGTGTTTTAATGGCTTTAATGACTTGCATGGGATAATACTGATTTAAAAAAAAAAAAAAAAAAAAAAAAAAAGTTGAAATATGTTATGCCAACTTTCTTGGGGTGATGGACTTGGGTCAGGGTTATCAGTTATGCTGAATCTTACTTAGTATAATTTGAGTTCAAACTCTACTGATGCCATCCTTATAAGTATTTTATAGTTTTAAATTTATGTTTTTAAATGATTTGGACATTTTTCCATCAGACTCTAATCTGATTAACAACACTTCCATATTTTTCACCTCCTAATATCTCTACTCCTTCACTCAGGATTATTAAGTTTCTCAAAACCCTAAGTCACTAAGTACTTTCTATGCATTAGTATGACTCAGTCAGAACCACTGCCCTGTTACAAATATTATGGAAGATTTTCAGTATTAGGTTGGTGCAAAAATAATGTCGGTTTTTGACGTTAAAAATACGTCAAAAACCGCCATTATTTTTGCACCAACCTAATATTATTTTAAAATGACAAATTCCAAAAAGGCTATTCTTGGCAACTTAGATATGCATGATTTCATCAGGTAAAACCATCGAAATTGTTACTTAGTTTTTCCATTATGATCTTGCTAGTAAGAATGCTATTATAATCGTGCTTGGTTCAATAGAATGATTACAATGTAATCAATTTCACCAAATCAGCTATTGAAATATTTGAAGCCAGAAACTAATCAAAACTACAACAAAAACAATTACATTTATAGTTCTCTGTTTAAGTAAGTGCATGCATAAATTGAAAGGGAAGTGGAAGAAGGGGGTGGGTCAAAAAATGAATTTTGAAATCAAGAAAAAGGAAGAAGAAATCAAATCCTAAAAAGGTAAAAATAAAATATAATTTTAATGGAAGTAATAATGAAAAGTACAGAAATTAATAACAAAAAGAAAAAAATGAGGGTGGAACTAAAATTAATTAAGAAGAGTTGTAAAGAAATAACAATGAAAACAAGGTAAAATGGATTACTATATACAGATTTATGTGTGTGTCTATATGTATATGTTTGTGTCTGTATGTGTATGTATATATATATATATATATATGTGTGTGTGTGTATCTGTGTGTATATATGTGTGTGTGTGTGTGTATATATATATATATGTGTGTGTGTTTGTACGTGTCTATATATGTGTATGTGTATATATGTGTTGTATATATGTGTGTGTCTGAGCATATATATGCTTGTGTGTGTATATATATATATATGTGTGTATATATATATATATATATATATATATATATTTCAATAATTTACAAATTCGTGAATTATTCATACAAAAAACAAACACAAAGGTTAATGATTTAATTGGCTAGAAATCCATCTACGCGAACAATTCAAATAATATACAAAAACCCTGAACCTGTTTATGAATGAAAAGATCCTTGTTTTATAAATTTCAATTGCATAAGGTCTTATTATTTTTACAAGCTTTCGTCTGTTCCTACAGACATCCTCAGGTATGGAAGTAGATCTTGTTCTTGTTTTTAATCTCAGTAAGAAGAGGACAACGAAAATAGAGATGTAATCTGAAAAATGCTATGAGAAATGTATTATTGTTTTGGAACGTGTAGTCGCAACGCTGAGTTTGAATTTAAATTTTAAGGTTGTGCGTTTTTGTACAAATATAGTGATAAGAGAATTCTTTTTTAATGGTAGATTTTCCGTATTCAACCATATTAATCTACGCCCAGGCCTTTTCCCTATTTCATCTTTCTTAACAGAATTACCACTCTCCCAAGAAAACGTACACAACAGTATTAAGAAATCAAAAGAAAATGGTTGAATTCATCAACACAACAATAAAAACAGTATCTCCACACGTGACAGTACTTGACGTAATTTTCAGTTAACAGTATGAAAATAGCGTTCTCTAAATTCTTACAATTGCTAAGGACATTTTGATTTGTTATTAGTTACTTTGTTTAATAAATTCATTTTGCTTTTGCCTCGAAAAAGTCCACATTGGACAAATGT
>OZ010585.1:75501445-75508945 GCA_963932145.1 Acanthosepion lycidas | reverse complement strand
ATATATATATATATATATATACATACATATACATATACATATGTACATTTACCAAATATAAATTCTAAGGTAATTACGTCTATATACATATATAGATTACAAGTAGTTAAATCCATAAAAACACACATGTTTAAGTACATGTACACTCACATATACTCGTACATACACATATAATATACATATAAATACAAAACAAACAAAAACATTTATACAACCACACCCATGCAGCATACACGTTAAAAAAAAAAATATTCAATATTCAAACATGCTTCATATTAGTATATTTATACTCACACATGTGTATATCTATTTATACATATATATCCATACTACCATACATATGTGTCCACAATATAAATACATAGTTACCCTTATCTATAATGTTCATATATATATATCTAAATAAGTTCACATATAAAAAAAAATTTTAAGTTCCACAACACTTTTATCAAAGAGCACAGTGTCAGTATTTTCATATATTCATTTAAAAAAATTTATATTTTCTATTTATATATCTACACATACTTTGTTAAAATGAGGTGATTTTTATGCCTACATTTACAAATCAACTCATTATGTCTGTTCAATAGTATGTCCGGATCCTTATGTTTTATAATTAGTATTTTTTCCATAATGCACAAATTGCATCGGTCTCTGAAATTAATCGGAGTTTTGGCTTCGTATTTATATGTATATTATATGTGTATGTACGAGTATATGTGTGTGTACATGTACTTAAACATGTGTGTTTTTATGGATTTAACTACTTGTAATCTATATATGTATATAGACGTAATTACCTTAGAATTTATATTTGGTAAATATACATATGTATATGTATGTATATATATATATATATATATATATATATATATATATATATATGTATTCTTTTTATATCTTTTTTTTGTATGTAGGGTTTTGTGCTTATATATGAATGTATATGTAATTAAGGGTGTGTATGTGTATATGAGTATGTCTCTATATATATGTATATATATATATATATATATATACGGATGATTAAATGGTTAGATTAATTTTTTGATATATAGATTTGTATATGGATATATGAATTGTATATGTATGTATATGTGTATATATATATGTGGATGTATATATATGTGTGTGTGTGTGTATGTATATATGTATATATGTATATATATGTGTGTGTGTGTGTGTGTATGTATATATGTGCGTACGTGCATGAATTGATTTTAAATGAAATATTGGGTCTTTCTAATGACATTTTAAATTTATTTTCTTAATTTGTAATGTCCTTCTTTTGTAATATTCTATAGTTTAAATTTTGTTTTCTTCTGAAGGGAGTTTCATTTCTAAATTGATAATTTAAATTTAAATATACCATTCTTTGACTATTAATAATAGTAATAATATTAGCTAAATTCCTTTAAAATGAAACACTTCCGAAATCACATTGATAAAATTAAATTTTAACTGTGGAATTTAACCAAAATCTATATATATTTCAAATATTAAAATATAGATAAAGATTGTAAAATGTATATATAGTTTATGTACGAGGATAAATGAATTTTTGTGTAAATTATCTAAAGTGTTTCTATGGGTTTTTTTTTTTTTTTTTTTTTTTTTATATTGTGGAAATACAATTAGTCGGGTGAATAAACTATTAAAATTTTAAATATTTCTTTATGTCCTAGATAAATATGTTTATTACAATAATAGTTATATTTAGTCCTGAAACTATTTACTTAAAAAATTAAAGATTTAAATTAATAAAAAAAAATTTTTTCAGACATCGAATTTTCTATCAAACATTGTAAACTATCTTTTACATAATTTTGTTAAAACAAAATTATAACAACTCCATCTCTCTTTCCCCCTCCCCCTATCTCTCTCTTTACCATAAGACTCACTTGTATACATTTTCTACAATTCATTTCCGTTTTATTAACCATCTAAAGAGGTCAAGGTTCTGTCACTCCTCCTACTCCAATATAAAACATACTTAAGAGAGATATAAAATTAACCCCTCCCTATACTTTATATTGTCTGTTTAACTACCACTCTCAACCCCCTCTATTAAATTACAAAAATTACACTACCCACCAATTTCTAATCCCATTTTTCCTCTCAATTCGTTGTTGGAAGTTTTACCTGATGATCCTGAATCCTTAAAAAAGGATTTAGGTGAAATAAATTATCGTAATGGTACCTTAAAGTGGTTTGTTTTTCATTACATATATATATATATATATATATATATATATATATATATATATATATATACACACACACACACACACACACACACACACACACAATGGAGAAAATAAGTCTTTCATCCCCTGCTGATTTTCTGAGTAAAAATTTTAGAAAACCACATTATATTAATTTTTAAACATTTATTTCTTTTTTAAATCAGCAGGGAATGAAATGCTTATTTTCCCCACTATATATATATATATATATATATATATATATATATATATATATATATATATATATATATATATGTGTGTGTGTCTATATATACATCTTACATATAAAGTACAGTGTGTGTGTGCTTGTGTGTGTCCAAGCAAACACCTTTTCTCCCACTGGTCTGATTTCAATGATTCTAGAAAAGTTAGGTGCAGGGAACAATTTTCGTTGAGCTCAGATTCAGGGTTGCCAGATTATATGAGTTTAAAAATATATATTAATATATTATATTAGCTATTATCGTTGTTTTCATGGTTCAAGGGGAATAGGTTTTTCCTTTTGTATCCAAAATTGCAGCTAGCTTAAAATTTGGAGGACTCTTGGTTTGGCCGTCATCACAATAGCTAGGGAGGAGTAGATGAGATAAGCATCAATAAACTACAGAACTCAAAATTGATCGCTGCATTTAAGTATTGAATTAAATTTTAAGCTTACCTTTTAAAAGTTCAACAATATCTGCTGCCACTTAATTTAAAGACGATTTGATGTACATTGATCTTTATTTTCCGTACAAACAATTATTTTTATTTTATGGATGACGGAACAGGGGGCAATTTATAATATAAAATTAATATAGTGTAAAGATGTGAAAATAGAAATTAGAATTAGTTATACATTCAACATTTGAACATAATAGCTAATTAAGTAAAATCTGTGTTATGGAATATATATGAATAAATGTGAAATTGGAACTCAATTCTCCCATGAATTCTGAGATTAAAAAGCCCCAGCTCAACTTTATAGTAGGTATTCACTTGACCCACCATAAAGTCAGGTTGTGACACAAGGTCAGTTTAATGTGGCGAATCTAATCACATACACTCTGGCTAAGGACAAAAATTCCATGAAACCCTGCAACCGTCGGTTGCAAAGGCCTTGGCATGAGCACAAAACCCTCTCTCTGGTGCAATGAAAGGATACAGCCTTGGGCATCTGCTCCCTAGGGCTGGGAACCTCACAGTGTGATTTTCCTCACTTGTGCCTCTGTCCTCTGACGGAGCCACAACTGAGTTTCACTCTGCCCAAAGACAGACACAACTGAGAGATGATAAACATGTGAATTCTACTTTATAGTAATTTGAGATTTATTTCTGATGTTACAGAAATTGTGGCATAAGGCATTCTCTTTTGTTATGGCCCACACTGAGATTCCCATTCTCCCCAATTTGTTTTTGTCTCCCATTTTTCATCTCAACTAAGTCAGCCTTTGATTTTCCTGATTTTCTCATTTATTTTTTATCCTTCCCATTCCATTAGTGAGTGTGCTTCTTGATTCTGTCTATCAGAAGAATATAGCAGTCACTCTTTTTATTTTGATGGGTGGAAGGGTCCTGCTAACATTGTTCAGTTTTATTTTTATCTTTGTGTTATATTTTTAGTTTGTTTTCTGTGTTCATCCCCCCCATACCCATCACATTTCATTAATCATGAAATTTTTATATATTTTTTAAAAAAATGGTGAGACCCATTTGCCAATCTAGTCTCTTAAATTCATGCAGAATTACTATAAAAATATTTGTAGAAAAAACAGACAAGCCATGTCACAGTGGCGGGAAAGTGACTGAAACCAAAATGCAGTTCAGTTACATTAAAGACCCTTCTTTGACAGCAGGCTATTTGCATACTGCACTATTTCATCTGTTATCAGTTCTTTTGTAATGTGTGGCTGATTGTATCCAGGCATTCACCATTATAATCAAATCATGTGTTGTTACTGTAGTATTTAATTTCTTAAATTAACTAATTAACTATTTGGCTCTCATACATCTAAAGTGATGAGAAAGTCAACTACTAATATATAATGGAAGAAAGACGAAAGGAAAATTTTATTCATATTATCCCTTTACAGATATATTGTAGTTATATCTATGAATTTTTGACACATGCAAACACACATGCATACATATATATTGTTGCCATTGGCAGAACTAATTGCTGAGTATTGGTGTGCTCATCAACATTTACTTCTGTGTGAAATATCCTATGTTGGAACTAAAGATGTCCACAACCACTGCTTGGTAGTCTAGGAGGGTTCAGGAGATGGAGAGCACTGACTTTTCTTTGGGCTTTCTTTATCTCTTCTATTTGTCTTACAGTGTTTTTGAAGGAGGTTGATTTTTTTTGTGGACTGCTCTTCTCCAATTGGTTCTTTCTGCAGTTTCCATCTCCTAAATGACCAGATAATTTTCTATCATCAGCAAAGTGTTTTTGAGCTGATCCTTGAATCAATGACATGTGGCTCCATGTGGCCTCTTGCCAGATGCTAGCTCAAAGAAGATAATTTGTTTGGGTCAGTGGATGTCTGGTATGTGGCCAAGGTGTCTGCCCTATAAGTTGGTGGTGAGCCATAATGGCTTCTAGACTGTACATGTTTGTATAGAGGGGCACTTTGTTGTTCCTGATTGGCTTCTGCCATGTGTTCTGCAGGATTTGATGAAGTTTCATTTGATGGAATTTTTCAAGTTTCCAGATGTCTTTTCAGTAAAGTACCCAGGTCTCACAGGCGTACAGGAGAGTTGTGATTACAATAGCTTGGTAGACCATGAACTTGGCGGTTTGTGTTAGCCTAGTATTGCTGAAGACACTTTCGAATTGCTTCCTGTACGCCTCCTATGTGTGTAACCATAGGTTATCAACATCATTTTCAACAGATGCATCTGATGTTAATACACTGCCAAGTTATGGAAATTATTCAACATTCCCTGGATTCAGTCTATTGATGGTGATTTTGACTCCAGGTGGTGGTTGATGTCCTGGATTTGGTTGGAGGGACCTTGGTCTTTGCCATGTTGATGGTAAGCCTGTAGCGCATATATACTCTGGAGTTGTACACTGAGTTCTGGAGGCCTTTGAGTCCCTGGCCCAGGGTGCAGTTGTCTTCAGTGTATTGGAGGTCTGACTCATGCCTTTGTTGTTTGAGTTCTGGACTGGAGGCGAGGTATGTTGAAGTGGCCACCATCAGTGTAGTATTAATGATTGATTCCAGGGTCATCATCTGAAATCTCGTAAAGCATTGCACCAAGTAGATGGAGAAGAGGGTAGAAGCAATACGCACGCTTGTTTCAAGCCCCCTGTGATGGGGAAGGAGTCCAAAAGGCAAGTTTGACGTTGGACATCATTTCCTCATGCAAAGCTTAGATGAGTGCTGTGAATTTCTCAGGACATCCATAGCATCTGAAGATCTGCAACATGGCTGGTCTTAGAACACTGTCAGATGCTTTTTCAAGATCATGGAAAATCATTCCCAGAAGTTTTTGCTTATCTCTTGGAGAAAAACATATCAATGGTTCCTTTGTTGGCTATGAAACTGCATTGTCTTTCAGGGTGGATGTCTCTGTCAGGAGAGAAAATCCGCATTAGTTTCAACAAATGCTTCTATCACCTTTCTTGAAGATGGTGATGATATTTGCATCCTTCAGATCTGATGGAACTTTCTCTTTTTCCTAGATTCACAGGAGGAGGAGGAGGAGGAGGAAGATTCTTATTTTGAGAGGTAACCCACCATGCTTGATCAGTTTGAGGTGGATATTATCAAAGGATCAGATGGACTTGAATGCATCTTCAAAACCAGTCTTGATAGATTTCAAAAGTATTTCTGAGTCCTTGTTGGGGAAAAATTATTTTCCACCCTCTAACCTCTCTCTCGCAGGTGGGAGTCTTTCCCTGCTTTATTGCTACTACCATGGAAAGTGCTCTGATGAACTGCATTCCTTGGTTCCACCAGGTCTAACCTTCATGGCTAGGACCTGCCATGCCATGTAGCAAACCACCTACAACCCCCTCCCCCCAATATTCCATCTGCGGGAAGTAAATTCCACTCAGCTTCTTTACGCAAACCACTGCCCCGTGGAACAGACTCCCAAGAGTATATTTCCCCAATCGCTACAATCTTAACCTGTTCAAGTCTAGAGTTAACCATTATATACCCCTCCTATACATATAAACTACCCTTTAACATAATACTCTGCTTCAAGTGGCCCATGTGCCTTTTACAAGGTAAACCTTACAATATATATATATATATATATATATATATATATATATAATTGCATGACAGGATCAGATTGCCCAGTTGAAGGGATATGCATGGCGGAAAATGTAATTTGTGAGGGAACGATTTTACCCAAAGAGAATTTTGAGCAGAAAAGGATATACATAAGAATATCGGCAGGAAGTTGGAAACATCAACTTTATAACCATCGCCAGTCCTTCAAAAATAAATGTAAAAAGAACCAAATGGCACTGTCAAAGCATTATTGGGCGTTGTTGGATGGTTGCTTAACCCTACAAATAAAGTGGAAGATAATCTCGAGAGCCAGAACTCCAATAAATTTCAGAGACAGATGCGACTTATGCTTAAAAGAAAAAATCCGTATAATAAAACAAAGATCCGGATTTATTACTAAACAATCATAATGAACTAATTTTTAAATGCCGACATAAGAACAGCCTAAATCTAACTAAATATATTTAGGAATAACTATATAGGAAGACTAATATTACATGATCTTGGTTTTTTGTTTTTAGAAATGTTGCTATGCACACATAAGTGCAAACACATAACTGTATATATATAACTATGTAATTGAACTTGAACATTGATACATCTTTTGATATGTATATGTATATGCGTTTATATGGAAAGATAGTCATGCATGTGTTAATTTTGTGTATTGTGGGCACATTTTTGGAGTGGGTGGGTATGGTTATGGATATGTATGTATATATACTTGTATGTATATAGATGAGCTGTTTTTTTATATGTAATTATATGTATATATGGATGTATATATGTGTATGCGTGAGTATGTGGGTACATGTATATGTGTGGATGTGTATGTATACAATTTTTTATAATTTCTATATAAGTGTGTGTGGGTATGGGTGTGTATATATAGATGGGTACATGTATGTCGTTCCATAAATAGTGTATGTATATGAGTATAAATATAAGTAGTTGTGAGTTCATATATATATAATATGGTAGAATATAGATATATTAAGGTAATTAAGTATGGATTTTGATATGTTTTT
>OZ010585.1:75303945-75498945 GCA_963932145.1 Acanthosepion lycidas | reverse complement strand
TAAGTAAATGCTCTGTTTATAATAAACAGTATTAAATAACATTTACCGGCCTGAATGTCCGAGAAATTTTCATAGAAAATATTCGTCCTTTGACAGGATTCGAACCTGCATCCTATACGGAACCGTCATTTAGCTTGACGTGCCTAACTGCTCGGTCACAAAGGATCGTTCGGTTGGCAAGGTCGAATTTACTGCTTATAAACTTCAATCTTCCATGAATCTCGTACATTCATAACTGCTCATGGCGTATCAAATGTAAACAAATGACATCATACATTAAGAAATGGACAAAGTCCGACAATTTATTTATTAAAGACATTTTTATGTTTAACGTTCTTTTTATAGATACAAGTATTTAAGTAAATGCTCTGTTTATAATAAACAGTATTAAATAACATTTACCGGCCTGAATGTCAAAGGACGAATATTCTATGAAAATTTCTCGGACATTCAGGTAAATGTTATTTAATTCTGTTTATTATAAACAGAGCAGTTACTTAAATACTTGTATCTATAAAAAGAACGTTAAACATAAAAATGTCTTTAATAAATAAATTGTCGGACTTTGTCCATTTCTTAATGTATGAAGTTACCTGTGTATTTCGGCACATGGGTACCTGTATGAGTAATTGAATATGTAAAGGAACATGTGTGTATATGTGCATGGGTGTGTATAACGTATATGACAGAGCAAGATCTTTAATATTACCTTCAAATATTACCACATACTAACTTAAATAAAATTTAAGTATTAGGTTGGTGCAAAAATATTGTCATTTTCTCAAATAGTAACATATGTGAGAAAACGACATTATTTTTACTTATCTAGAAACAGTCACGAGTTAAATTCATGAACAAAATTCAAACGGATAGAGATGACAATTTAATAATCAATAATAAAATTTTTTTAAGAGATTTAAAAAAAGATTACTATAAGTAAACTCATATTTTAAAATAAAATTTTGTACTTTCTATGTATATTTTTCTAATCGACTATTTCATAGAAAACCCCCAAAATTAAAAAAAATTTAAATCACTAACAAACATAAAATTAAATTATTTGTAGACAGTCTAGAGACATTCAAATTTATGTCAAACATTATAAACCCCCAAAATAACAGCATCTGTTTCTAGTTTTTTTTACAAAGAAAATTAGTGACATCTTCTCTTCTCTTCTCTTCTCTCTTAACTTCCTTCTCTCTTTTTCTATGGTTTTTTTTCTCTCTTCTCTACCCCTTCGATATTAATATATAAATTCCGTTAAGTTAACCGTTTAAATGTGTCAATATCTGCTAACTCACTCATGTCTTCTCTCTCTCCCCCCTCATTTCCTCACTTTAATATGGCCCGTCAAAAATGTGTAAATTTTCTTTTCATTATTTGTTTGGAAGTAAAGTCTGATGATCTGCAGTCCTTTTAAAAGGGTTGTGATTAAATAATTTATTACATTGAACCTTAAAGTGGTCTGTTTTTATTTAAATTATTTGCTCTGGATTTACATTGAGCTCTCTGGATTTTATCCTCCTTAGGTTTACCCATATGGATTACCTAATTTTTCATAAACTAAATGTGTGTGTGTATATATATATATATATATATATATATATATATATATATATATATATATATATATATATATATATAAATCTAAGGGAATGTTAAAAAGTTCCCAGTTCACAAATTATGACCAAATATCATACGGGCTTTTTAGCTGGAATGGAAAATTTTAGCACCACCTATATGAACAAAAATACTTCTAATTTTAATCATAGCCTTGTTTCACTTTTGTAATTGGTTGCAAGAAAATGAGAAATAGGGAAAGAAAATTAAAGAAGAGACATAATAAATAAAAATGAAAGTTAAGATTATGATAAAAGAAAGGGATGAACTAGGTAGATAATTATTTTTAATTTATTTTAATCTAATTATCACATTTAAATTATGAGCATAATTAAAATTGAAAGTATTAATAATTAAAGAATTACTCATGTAACTGTTGATGAAGAATTTAGATAAAAAAATTTATATTAAATTATACAATGGGTTACCAGAAAAGTTTTGTAACAATTTCTAACAATTCCAAGTTAAAGCTGCCCTTGACCTAGATACATTTATTACTGTAATCTTTGTATATTGGTTTATTATTATTTTGTATATTTGTTTATTAAGAAAATAAAATTTCCTGGTGCTTATTTATTAACCTATCTCTAAAATATAATAATGACTTTTCTTATTGCCATTGTGATTAAATAGTGATGCTATATTTATCACAATTTAAATCATATTAGTACTACTCTGGCAGTTATAACATTTATCCTCTTATCAATGTTATAGTAAAATATCTCTGAAAGTCAGTAAATATGATTGGCAAATTTAAGTATTTGTAAATAATATTCTCTATAATTTATTACTCTCTGTACGAGAAAGATTTTAGAATTGCTTTTTTATGTATATGTTTTCACAAAGTCATTTATTGACAGTTTTATAAATCTTTTTTTTTACAGAACATGCCAAATTTGTATTACTTGTTTGCTTTTTGTGAAAGCAAATAAAAATGAAATAATTATAATAGCATTGTTCTTTAAAAGTAATTAATTATCTGTGGTATTTCAACAAAGATAAAATTGGTACAGAATTGTGGTGAAGTAACACTTATATAGAGAAGTGCGAATGCATTATGGGTGAGTGGTGGTTACATAAAAGCTGGAAAGAATGATGGGCAACAAGCTTTTTTTTTTTTTGCAAACAGGTTTCAGCATGTGAATGGACAAGAAAGGAAAGGAAGAAGAAAGAAAATTTTTTTTTTTTTTTAATTGTCGCTATATATCAGCGAGACCACAAGAATTATTTTAGGAAAATGACAAAAGTCTTGTGATTACATCAGATTTGAAAAGAAAAATGTCTGAGTAAAATTTCTAGTATCCTTAAAATTCCGTTTTAAAATATTGTGTAAATTTTCAGAGAAAGCAGTAGGATTGCAACATGAATGATTTATATGCATAACTATATTTTTCAGAATGGTGAACCATGTAAAGTTGGTGTCGCTATGACTGATCTATCTACTGGACTTTATGCTCATGGTGCCATCCTTGCTGCTCTTCTTCATCAACAAAAGACTGGAAGAGGACAGTATCTAGATTGTAATTTATTGTCTACACAGGTAAGAGCAGATTTGTCTATTTTGAAGTCTTGTGTTAATAGATTTCAAAGGGGTTCTTGAAATGACATTGAATGCATTCTTTTATTCCTTTTGGCAACTTACAGTTCATGTTAGCCTCTTATATTAGGTTGGTGCGAAAATAATGTCGTTTTCTCACATAGTAACATATGTGAGAAAACGACATTATTTTTGCACCAACCTAATAGATTGATATTATCCACAACATTATAAATTTCATATTTTTATGCCAAAATGATTCAGAAGAAATAATCTTTGTTACAAAGGGATCTTTTAAAAGTTGTTTAACGGAGTTGTTTCCTTTTATATCATAAAACAGTGGGTAACTCATGATCATGTCTTTAAGGCTTGGTTAAAAACACTTTTCTTAAACTATATGATAGCCACAAACATATATTCCTAACTCTCTAACACACATATGAACAGGCAAATGTATGATTGCTATGCACATGTAAAATTATTATTAAAAAATTTATAGGAACAACTCAAATTCATGTCACTAAAATTCTGCTGTTGAGTAATATTTAAGCTAGTTTTACAAGTCATTGCTAGTGAGTTTGATCTTTACTGGTGATCCACTATTGTTGATTTGTCACAAACTAGGTTACACTTAGTAAATTTGTAGATCACAGACATTTCATTTTTTAAAAAATTATTTTGATATTTATTACTTCTTGGATGTATCTTTTTAGTGGACTTATGATTTGAACTCATATGACCTAGGCATTTTAAGAAATGTCTTTATATTTTGGTAGTTGTAGATTGATGACTTGAATGTATAAGTGAGCATAATGCTAAATTGTCTCGTAAGTCATAGATAAATCATTAAACATTCCTGATCAATTTTACTTGTGTATTGGATCATATTGTTTATTCCTTAAAAGTTCTAGCAACCCTCTGGATGAGTCTGCTAACTAAATTTGATGTCTCAATAAAATCACTATGGAGAAGGCAATGGGAAACCACTCCACTATCAATTTCCAAGATCATTCATGGCAGCTCAAAATGTTAATATCTGAGATAACAGTGTGAAAGGAAGTGAAGTCCATTGGGTTTAACTCCTCGCCCAGAGGAATGTACAACAGGTGTAACCTGACCGTCATTCACATACTGTTAACAAAACTGATATAAAGAATAACTTATTTAACCTTTACAGTGAGGCAATCCTGAGAGAACTGGAAGTTCTACTAGAATTTATTCCTTCAGAAGTTAGTAAAAGAGAGAAGAAAGACTAGCCATCAATTTTAAGAAGACAGAATGTATGGTTGTCAGCAAGAGGAACAGTCCAAAAATGCAAACTACAAATTGAAGATCTGTCTATATTTCTGAGATGAGGTATTATGTACACTATTTATATTATTTGGACTATTGTCCTCATCTTTGTTGCCATATTTATCACAATGTTTCACCCATTGGCCTTCTTCAGGTGAACTGAACCCTTTATTTCGCTCACTGGTGTAGACTGTTCTAGTTCCACGTGCCATGTCTAATGGATGTCAGTTATCAGTTAATTCCCCTCTTAACCAGGTATTGAACTCACACTCTTTGTGTCTTTTTCACTGGATCTAACCAAGCCTTTATCCACTGTGCTATGTGTCCTTTGGGTATTATAAACCTAATGTCTTCAGTAACCATTTTTTACTAGTGCTCATGTTGCAATTTTTGTTGTTATCATTTCATGTTAAAACTAGAGCTCATATTGCAATTTTTGTTGTTATTATCACTTTTCTCACTCCTTATTACTGGTTCCCATATTGTATTCATTTCTATGCTTGGTTGGCTCAGGAGATTTTTGTGGCCTAGCATATGTGCTGATTCCTTAAGTTTACAAATTTTCCAATGATGTTCTTTGTCTATGATTTCAACCTGATCCCACAGAGGGCGGTGATCTCACTTTTCTCTCCATGTGTGGTCAGTCATGCATGATTCTTCCACTTACCCTTGTGTTACAGCTTTCTGGTGTTCTTGAAGCCTTACCTTAAGGGGGTGGCCTGTCTCCCCATTGTATTAGGTTGGTGCAAAAATAATGACGTAATGATGTCGTTTTTTGACGTATTTTTAAGGTCAAAAAACGACATTATTACGTCATTATTTTTGCACCAACCTAATATTTCTTTCTGCAGCTGCACGGGATGGCATACACACAGTCTTTAGTCATATTCTCCTCTATGGGGGGGTTCTTACTTGGGAGAGATATCTGCAAAGTTTCATCCAACTTTTGAAGGTTGTCCTGATGTTATGTGGATCGCAGATCCTTTGTATTTTCTCTGATAACCCCTTCACATAAGGCAGGCAGACTGTTTTCTGAGTGTTGTTGTCCTCCTCTTGTACCCACCTATCCCAGTTTATTGGTGCTGCTGCCATGTACCCAGGGTAGTTGTTACGTTGTAGGGTACTACTTATACTGACCAATTCTTTATCTAATGTCTCTGGGTCACCACATGACTTTTGCTTGATGTTGTAAGCAGCGGATGATCCCTTTCTTTACACTGTATAGATGGTGGGAGTTGAAATTGAGGTATTGTCTGGTGAATGTCGATTTACGGTATACAGATGTCTTGAACCCATGCTCTGTTCAAGATGTTAGAACATCCAGGAATGGGAGTGTGTTGTTACTCTCTTTCTCCATCGTGAACTATATCAAAGGTCTTATTGAGTTCACATGGCCCAGTAGAACCTGAACATCTTCCTGGTGTGGCCTGAGTATAAAAGTGTCATCTTCATACCTTAACCATAGAGTTGGCTTTAGAGATATAGATTCTAATGCCATTTCCTCAAAGTATTCCATGTATATATTCGCAGGTTGATAATGGCAAGCTTATTGCTAAGCCCTCATCCTGTCGATATATGTGTGATATATATTATCTATAATCTGATAGAGATGTTAACTTTCTGTACACAAACAACATGCTTCAGAATGGGATCACATTTTGCACCTTTTTATGTATTCTCCCACATTTGTAGAATAGCCTGGCCGCCATGCTTCTAGCCTTTATCTCCTCTGCATAGATGTTATTCTGCAATAAATATCATCATGTATACTTCTTATAACTTTGCTCTTTTGCATTGCTGGCAGAACCACTACATTTCCCTTACAAATTACACCCTTTTCTACAGTTAATTTGTGTTTAATCTCTTTAAAGCACCTTTCTACTTGTAAGCAATCATTCCACTTATTATTATTTATCCTGAATAATATATTGTTCATTATCAGGTCTTGCTTCGTATCCTCAGCTAATTTGTCTATCAACAAAATATCAGTTTCAACCCATGTAAGGAAGTATCTTCGAATTTTTCCTCTTCTTTCTCACTTTCAGAAGTAAGAAATCTCAATCTTGACAAAGAATCTATATGCAGAATGCTATTGCCATTCACATACTCAATATCAAAGTCAAACACCATTAACATTATGACCCATCTTAAAATTCTAGAAAATGTTACCTTAAGAAGTTCCTTCCTAAGATTAAATTTGAATTCTAAAGGTCTATGGTTGGACCTTAGTAGAAATTTCTTTCCAGTCAGAAACTGACAAGTTGTATTTGTTGTCTATATTATGGCTAATGCTTCTTTCTCAGTATTTGAGTAGTTCAATTCAGCTTTTGAAAATTTTCTTGTTAGCTGTTTAAAAAGAGTCAGTGTCATCCAGTATGGTGGCTACTTGTACACAACTCCAGATCAAGGGAAATAATCAACACTGCCTATCTTTCATTTGTTGTCCCTTTTTTACAGCTCATGTTTCCTTTGTTTAAGATATCACAGAGAATCTCTGATGATGCTGTCAAGAGGTAAGCCAGTTGACTTCTGGTATCAATCAGCCTTACCTCACTGATTTCTCACTTTGCCATCATATCCTTTATAATGGATAAAGGCTTCATCCAGTATCAAAATCTTTTCTTCAAGGGTTCTGGAAGTCAACAAGATATTTGTTGTCAATAAAGCATTTGATTTGAATTTTGCCTACACTTCCCTGAAGAATTTATTCCAGAATTGTTTTCAGGTAAAATGGTGTTTCACTTGCTACTTACAGGGTCAAGCATTCAGCTGCTAATGAACTCATTATGTTGTTCCTCATTTTTTGTCATTGCCTATGAATAAAGCATGTGTCCCCTCCCTCTCAGCAAGCAATATCAAGGATCCCCCTTGAGAGGCACCACCTGGAAAGTTTTTAAAAGAAGCATCAGAAAATGTTAGTATTATGGACTTTTCCACACTGTTTAATTTCTTAAAAGTTAAGGACATTCTATTCTGCTAGCCTTTCCCATATAACTTTGTTTGCTCTGTATATATCCAAGACTTTGGTGTTCCTTAAACTGTATCAAAGGATATATCTGGTCTTGTTTGATTTGCAGTCCAGAGCAATTGCCCAGTGGTTAACCAAAATTCATCCTTTTCTCTCTTAGACTCCTGTTCTTATTTCTATTTCTTTTAAGCTCTATTGGTTCATACTTTGATTGATTCAAGTGAATACTGTCATTCAGTTGATCAATATGAATACCAAGCTATTTAAAAGCTTTAATATCGTTACTGATATTTTAAAATTTTGTCTCAGTTTATTTATTACCGAAGAATTGAATTGATCAATTCCAGCCCAAAAGAAATTGTCTACATGAGCAGACATAACATCATGCAGATGTTTCTCACAATGGTAGAAAAATATAGCTTCATCATATCTGCTCCTCATCTGTAAGGAAATCGGCTCTCTAGAAATACACAAATACCACATTTTTGTTGCTTCATTGAGACTCTGCACACATGTTCTCAACTGCTAAATTTTGTCTGTATTTGCCTCAGGTGGTGGCTTCAGAAATACATTTCTGTCAAGTTCTTGTCGCTGTAGGTATGCACTTTGTACATCCAGCAAATTGATTTTCCATCTTTTTGATGCTGCCACTGTAATTATCACCCTAAGATTAATTTTTGAGCAGGCTGGAGAGTCTGAGCTTTATCTTCAAAACCTCTAGCTACTAATCTAGCTTTGATTTTACCATTCTTTTTTGTAGTTACCCATTTCACTGAGAATAATTTCTAGCCAATGTCTTCAACTTCATAATATCCACTGTAATCTCTCCATATTTTGAGGTTTTAAATGATTGCTTCTAATATTTCAGGAGAATGAGAGTTAACAATCAAAACTTCTTTAGGCTCAATGTCCCTCTATTCCTTGACAGCTTTCTTCCAATCAATACCTGAAGGCTTTTATCTAAGTTTTTGTCATAAACATTTACCCAGTCAGCATAATTGCCTGCTACTTGATCTTTCCAGGAAATAATGGCATATTCAGTCTATTCATCATTTATTGTTCTTACTAGATCATGGTTGCTTTTAGGTGGTTGGCTTCCTAGATAGAAGGTGTCACTTATACATCATCATTGTCTATAGAGTTTTGAATTACTTCAGGTTAATTGGAAACACTGATTTCATTGGTCTCTGATGACTCATCAAGTATATCCTAATTACTGATTGTCTCTTCTGCAATAGAAGCCCTTGAAAACGTTTTGTTCTTGCTTTGTGAGTTCTTATTTGCATTGGTGTTGTTTTCAAATACTGCATTTTTATGCATTAAACAGGTTGGTTGAACCCTTATGTACACTGATCCATGTTTCACCATCATTTTTTGACCTTCCACTCCGATCACACAGCCAGTTCCCTTCCGTGCTGCCATTCCCTCTCTTTTGTAGTAAACTATCTCCATTTTGGCATATTTTTGATGTGAAATCTTTTGTACTTGCTCTCTTCACTGGATTCTGCTGAGATAAAGGCCTGACAAGCTGATTGATGTGCATTTAGGCTTTTTACAAGAATTTCAGATTTTGATGTGTCATCAATGGCTAGTAGTTAATTGAGAACAGATGGAAAATTTGGACTTTTTCCAAACAAAAGCTAATTTGGAAAATAGCTGTGGATATTAGCTAAGACATTTTTTGCTAAGATTGTATCTTCCTTCATTTTAATCACACACCACATATATTTTTTCAGAGTATGGCATTATGGTGCTCATTGATCCCATTGCTTCAAGGGGGGGAATTCATCTGCTGTGTATTTACTAATCTGTGTATTCATTTTCTCACCCATCTCTTGTAATTCTTTTCCATTGTCACTGAATATCCTATTAGGTGGACCAAAAACCCACAGTCTCACTTCATTTTGAATGCTGCACTGAATCAGGTGGCATGGTCAATTATATGCAGGATCAAATTTTCATTCAAATCTTTCAAATCCATAGCAATTGATCCATTAAATTCTTTAGACAGAGAAAGACATACAATTCGTTTGGGGGTGGGGTCTTATATTTTACCCATATCTGCAAATTTTCATAAATTCAACTTTACTCTGTCATCAGTGCCACCATCTATTAGAAGTTTCTTCAGTCTACTCCCACTAGCATGACTGAACTGTTTATGAATCTTCATACATAATTTCCTTTTTTCTGCATCATTTGCTTGTGTAATTTTATGAAGATTAGAGAAATACACATGCACTGGCTTATTTTCATTATCCTGATATGCTGCTCTGGAGTTTGTGTTGATTTGTACTGCATAATGCCCTGACAATGTGAATTTGAGATTTTTTTCTTTTCCAATCATAAACTTTGTTTTTTTGGCAGTTAATTGTAGTTTTTGATTTTTTCATTGCATCATTACTAAGAAGCAAAAGGATATCATTAGTAATAGCATTAGTTCCAATTGTTATCTCTTTGGTACTTATATTGGTTGGAATCTTTAGTGAAGGGTAAACTTTGTTATCTCCAAAACAGAATTTCCTGTCACCTTTTTGCTAAATTATTTGTTTCTTGCTCCTTTCATCCAGTGACTTAATATAACATTACAACCAATTTTAAAAGAATATATTTGTAGTACAGCCACTATCCAGTACAGCACATCCAAAGCTGTTGTTCCACTCAAAAAGACTGGTAAAAATTAAAAACAATAAAATTCAATGATGAGATAGATTTGGGATGCTACGAGTATGACCCAGCAAAGATAATATCCTAGCAAACACACTCTCAAGAAACAAAAATTATTGGACCTTCACATTTGTCTTTGTCATCCAGGAATAACAAGACTAGCTCATTTTGTCAGGACCTTCCTTACTGTATTGAAGAAGTAAGAAAGGTATGTACTGAGTGCCTCATATCTGCTTGGCTAAAACCATGATTTTACATTCCAAGGACATCCCATATTATCAAGGCTGCAAAACCCATGGAGTGAATCAGCAGGATTTCAAAGGGCCCCTAACTTTTGCCTCCAGGAATTGTTACTTACTCACATTAATAGATGAGTATTCTTGTTTTCCATTCACATTCCATGCCCAAACATAAAAACAGAAAACATTATCCAATGTCTAAATCAGATATTCTCTGTGTTCAGCATGCCTGCATACATCTATTCTGATCGGGGACTTTCATTTTTGTCAAGTGACCTGACAAAATTAGGAATTGCACCAAGCAGCACAACACCTTATAATCCACACGGGAATGGATAATGTGAGCATTACAATGGCATTGTCTGGAGACAGATTACACTGGCCCTGGCATCTAAGAAACTTAGAGAATCTCTATAGGATCAAGTATTACTTGAAGTGTTACACTCTGTTAGATTTTTAATCTGTATCTCCACAAATGCCATACTTCATGAAAGACTCTTTTTATACCAGCACTGTTCTCCCAGTGGTCACTCTTTACCTAGGTGGCTCTTTCTACCAGAACCTCTTGTAGTACATCATGTCCATGCAGGTAAATATGATCCTCTGGCTGATGAAGTGGATTTGTTAGAAGCAAATACACAATATGCCCACATATGCAGATGGATGCAAATCGACAGTCTCAGTATGTGACTTAGCTCCAACTGGTGATATGTCACAAGGCAGGAAGACATCTAACATTCATGTAGATACTAGTTCAATGGAATCTGTGATTTCACTTACTTATTCGAAAGACTTGAATGTTCCTGAGCAACAGAATACTACAGTTGGAATTCATGCACCAAGAGTTAGTGGTTCTCCTCCCAAGGAATCTAATAATCACTCCAAATACCAATCACCAACTGAACTCCCGACAAAGACAATCTGTAAGAGAATGCCATAAGCCTGTTTGTTAAGTTTTTAAAGAAGGAGATAATGTGGTATTCTGAGCACTTGCCTGTTCCTTTCAGGAACAGGTCTTTTCCTAAAATCTCCTTTTTGATTTACTATTAATAACCTCCCTTTGTTGTTGCCTCTTCAATAGAAAAATGGGTCTTGCATCTTCTTGTTATCACTTCACCCACCATAGGCACATTATCTTTTTTGGTACTAATATTGATGATGCATTTCACTTTTAATCTTGTATTCATGTTGTAAAATATCCACTTTTTACAGGTTAAAATTTGTTTAGAAAATAGAACATTTTCATTATATTCATAGAATCACATGCAGAAACATGATTCAGTTGTATTTTTCTTTTTGTTCATTTTTACTTTTCTGGAGGCTGCATATATGGTCTAGAATAACCAAACTAATGGAAATGATTTTAAGCACCGGATTATTTTTTGTATTTGAGTTATATTTTTACTCTTCTTAAAATAATAAAAAAAACAATATGCTGAAAATGTAACTTATTTTCTTTCATTAATATCAACTAAGAATATGCCAGTTTTGACAAAATTTTAAATAAAAATAGATTGATATGGAAGTTAATAGAATTCTATGCATACATAATTTAATGCTATTATTTCCTTTTACTTCTGCACTCCAAAAGCTTTACATGTTTACACTTATTTCAGCAGTTTATTTTTATTTATTTGCAGTTTACATGACATAAAAACCAGCTTAGTTTTTATTAAATGTTCTTTATGTATAAAAAATATGTCCTTGTCCTTCAAAAAATTTGCTCATATCACAAAAGTGTTAATACATAAAATTTTGTCTATTTTAAAAAAAAAATACAGATGTTTTCTTTGCCACTAATTTTCCACTTACATATGCACATATTTATATGAATTATTAACTTTTTTTCTCCTCAGGTAGCATCATTAGTCAACTTGGGATCCAACTACTTAAATGCTGGCAAGGAAGCTACTCGACAAGGCACAGCACATGAAAGCATTGTTCCATATCAAGTAAGAAAGCTTTAGAAATGTCAAAAATCTTCTTACTGACCATTTATTCTTTCACCTTCAATGGGAAATATAATATTGAAGAACAGTTTGTATTTGTAAATATGTACAAGCCTTAAAATGTTCTGAATTATTGATTGGTTCATTTTCCCCAACTTATCAACTCTTTGCAGGTTATTTAAAGCCAGAAAATATTTTTAGATTGTAAGAATTTTTCTTTTTGAAATAATAATGGTTTAGTGATACAAGTCTTATTAATTAACCCCATAGCTGGGGGAGAAGAGCTGGATTCATACCTTTCCTAGGGGTATTTGCTTGTAAGTAAATATAATGAACCTAACAGGAATTGGAACTCAGCTCTTCAATTACCAATTCCAAGCTATTAACCATTACACCAGTCATGCATCTAAACTTACAGCACCTAGTATTCCCTGTGGTCACCCATCTAGGTACTGACCAGGCACAATGTTGCTTAACTTTGGTGATTGTACAGGATAGTTTTATAAATTTTCAAATTAGTTATTGAGTTTTTTCCATAGCTTGTTGGGTTGCAATGTTTGACATAACAATAAGAAGTAATATAGGAAAGGAGAATTGAATGAGAGGTTTACAACATAACAAATTTATTTACCAACTGATTATACAGCAGAAAAATAAAGGAAGTGTTACATTATCCTTTTTTTAAGAGAGTTCCTTAAAAAGGGAGATAATCATATCCACAGTTTACTCTACCATCCCCCTTTAAACTTTGGATTGTTAAGTCATTTGAAGCTATTAAAATGTCATCAACCCATACTAAAATTATTACTACTTGCTTATCTTTATTTGTTGCAAACATACAAGGATCAATGATACTTCACTTGAAAGTTTCTTTTATGAGTTCTTGACTTAAGTCATTTCAGTTCTTTCCACTCTGTTTTAGTCCATACAGTAATTTATTTAATTTATACACTAATTTTTTTCTTCTCTCTTCTTGAAATATAAGTTTCACATTCAATTTTTATATTAAGGTATACAGACTTAACATCCATTTGGTGCACTTATCAAGTTATATTATGCAACAAATTGCATCAAAGTTCTTATTATAGTCATCTTAGTAGTAGATGTATGTTTCATGATAGTCTAAGTCCTTACTTGACTAAATCCTTTAGCTACATATCTTGCTATACAATCTATTGTGTTGTTGGCATGTTCCTTAATAGTATACACCCATTTAAATTTTTACCAATGGTTAAGGTTGTTATTGTGAAAGTATTGTTTTCCTTTAAAGATTTAATTTCCTTTTTCAATTCTTATGATTCAGGAGAATTTGTGTTCCATCAGTAAGTAATTACTGATAACAATAATAATAAAGATTAAGGGATATGCTCCTTACTGTTTGTATCTGCCCATGGAGACCATTCCAGGGGTTTTTAATAAAGTTTGTTAATACGTGTTTGTCATCACTCCTACTATTCAAGCAGCAGTAGACCCCAGAGTGATTCACTTTCCGAGATGAATGTTACCCTTGTGAATGAAATAATTTATGGCTTCAGTATAAGTTTGAGTTGAGGAATATCAATTATTTTTTGACAAGAATCCACATTAAGATATGCAGAATAATGGTCACTAACCTCATCACCAGTAGTGTAGTCATTTAGATAATTTTTTTTTTAAGCATTTCACCCCAAGCAAGGTGTCAGTGCCACTAGCATGCAAGGAGTTACAGAGAGTAAAAGTAAGAGTAAAGAGCAGTGTTTGTGGAAAGGATAAAAAAAAAAGGACGTGGCTCAAGATCAAGGCATCAGAAAATGGCAATTTAAATTTTTGAAGATTATAATTATCAGGGAAGCAAATAAGAGGAAGGGAGTTCCATTGTTAGGAAGTGAGAGAAGAAACTGTTGGAGTAGAATAGATGGTTACATTACAATCTAATAGCACACTTAAATACATGCAGTTGTGGCACCAGTGAAAATAGCTCGTCAGAGTAGTTGCCATGAAAATATTTGTAGAAAAGACAGAAGGAAGCTACATCACATCTGTGAGAAAGTGACTGGAGTTGAGATGCCAGGTCAGGACCTAACACATTGCATATCCATCTTGGGGTTTTGTCAAGAACCTTGAAATGAACAGTGGGGGCGCCAGACAATATATAGCAGCAGTATTCAGTGCAAGGACAAATGGTAGATTTGAAGGATGGACTCAGATGAGAAAAACTTTCTAGCATGACACAGAGAAACAACTTTCCTTGCCGTAGATGTAGCTATTGATTCAATGTAGTTATTACACCTCAGATCAGTGGAAAATGTGAGACCAACAAGGCACAGAGATGCACTCTCATGAAATTGGGCACCAGCCATAGTGATAGGAGGCAGGGAGGTTTCCCTATGGTGAGTAAATGAGAGCAGTTTCATTTTTCATTACAAGCCATGTCATGCCCCAGTAAACCACAGATTGGAGGTCCTTTTTGAGACCAGCAGCCAGGTTAGTTTTGTCAGCAATGCTGGATTTACTATTGAGGCAGGAGTAAATGGTAGTGTCATCTGAGTAGATGCCTACTTGAGAACTGATGATATCAAGAAAATTGTTGATGAATATCAGAAACAATGTAGAAACCAGGATAGAGACTTGGGAAACACCAGCATTCGTATGAAAGCACCTGGAGGAGAACCTGTTTAAGACAACCTTCATTTCATTGTTTGACAGAAATGATTAGATTAAATCAAGTAATCATCCTGTAATACTGTAATCCTGAAGCTTACATAGAAAGCCAGCATGCCAAACCCTATCAAATGCCTTAGAGATATTTAGAGCCACAGCTTGAGCTATTATCAAGAACTTGGTATACAAATTCATTTATGGCTATAAGCATGTCAGTGGTAGACTGGGCAAAGTGGAAACCATATTGTTTGTCAGAGGGTAGATCATGGGACTTAAAGTGCTTAACTTCAGCATTGATTAAAGCCTCGAAGACTTTACTGAAGAGTGGTAGGAGAGTGATAGGACAGTAGTTAGGTGAGTCAGGAGCGTCTCCAGAGTTCTTAAAAACAGGGACAACAGAGGAGGACTTCCAACAGGCTAGAAAGCAAGCATCAGTGAGGCAATAGTTATATAGTTTGGAGAGAACTGGAGCCAGTTCAGGAGCACATTTCTTTAGGACTATGGCTGGTATCCCGTCACTACCACTTGCTTTATGAGAGCCTAATTTAGAGATGATGTCCTATACTATCAATGGGGTTATGCTCATCTCACTCAATAAAACTTTAGTTCTAGTGGGAAAATCAGGTGTGGATACTCAGGATGTCAAGTGTTGAGTTGGATGAGACTTTCCAAGCTGAGGAATTTAGGACTTCAAATTGATTGAATAGAGGAGAGATTGTGGATTTGCTGTTGTTCAGCATACTCTTGCAGAGTTGCCAATAATCTTGAGAACCAAACTTGCGAGATGCAATACTATTAATACTGTTTCATTCTATCAGCAAAGAGTAACTTTGCTTTATTGAGGACATGCTTGCACTCATTATGAGCAGAGATAAAAGATGCCTGTTGTAATCAGACATGTTGCTCCGGTGCAAATGGAAGAAATGCTTCCATTTGGGCCAATAGCAGTTGAGAACCAAGGGAGTTGAGTGTGATTTAACTTTGTATTTTCTTGCTCAGATGAAAACCTCTGTAGAGATGGGACCCAATGGAAGTCGTTCACTGGATGAAAAACTTGGTGAATGTAAAACAATATAAATACTGGCCAAATGGCATCTGGACATTCTTGTACACACTGCACCATGAAGTAGCCTACACGTTACAGCCTCGATGCTGGCTTTTACCCAGGAAGAGATCTCAGATGCACATTTTTGAATAGGGTGATTAAAAACCACATTCCTAGGGATATTGCGAAGGTAATCGCGGAATGAGTCCCAGTGTTAATAACAGAAAGATATTCTATTACTGGAAGGTTCTTGGCTGGAGGGGGAGTGGAAGGAGATGTTAATAGACACTATGGCGTCATCAGAGTTACCAAGAGGGCATAGCACGACAAGTGTCAAGGATGGAAGTAAAACAGACATTGAGAAGGGAAGGATTACTGTCCATGTTACTGGGGAAATGTGTAGGAAAGTCAACCACTTGCCTGAGGGATTGAGTGATTGAAAAGTTAAAGGTTTGGACGCCAGTGAGGCCAGTTACAGAGTATTTAAGCCACATAGTATGGTGGTCACTGAACACGAATATGTGTGCAAATGGATGTAGAGAGATGGCTTTGTCTATATTATCAGAAATGCTATTGAGTATACCACCATGAGAGGAAGGGGAATAATAGAGAAAGAAGAGATAGCTTACTGAATTGAGGAGAGATAGACAGAGACACATATACAAATGGTCTGGAGATTTAAAATAGAGTTCCCTAGCCAGCAGGAGATGATTGCAGACATAAACTCCCAGGCCATGCATGTGGATTTTAGAGTTCCTTTCTCAGAAGTGGAAGGTAATTGAGAAATCAGAGGAAGGGATTGATGAGTTACGGTTAACAGAGAGTTAGTATATCAGGAGACTTTTTCGAAGAGGAATGATTGCACAAAAGAAAATGATTCCATACTACAGATGTTGGTATGAATACCACATATGTTGGTGAAGGAAATGTTAAAGGGTGATGTTTTTTTTTTTTAGCTGGTTTAGGTTTATATTTTTGGTTGTTTATAGTCATGTTGGGTTATGTTTAGAAAAAGGCCTAATGTAATAGTAGCAGAGAGTCATTATATATGACATGGGCAGAAAGGAACAGGCACAGACTGTAACATAATGTGGCCTCAGGGTTGCCCACCCTTCCATGTGTGACATGGCACTGCAAGAACTTCGATATTATGCAACTGTTGATCAGAGCAGCTTCTCAAGACACTATGCAAGTATTCAGGCTCCTTACTACCAGTCGGGAATAGCAACCAGAAAACTGACAACCTGGTACCTTCAATATGAAGAGACATTGCCACAAACTGCACACATCACAACAGCACTCTTACTGAGGTCAGAGAAAAGCAAAGGAACCCCTTCCTAAACAGAAAACAAGGGATGAGCTTCTACTCTTGTTCAAGAGAAGAGAGAGGAGTATTGATCAGGTGATAGGAAAGCCTATTTACTCCTATTAAAAAAAAAAACAAAAAAAAAAAACAGACAAACAACAAACAAGAAATTGATCAACAACATGCATGGCATCCAGAGAAGTTATTGTTGAAAAGAACTGGAGAGCCAAGTTGGGAGCCACAGATGCCACAGCACAAGCTACGTATGTATAGCTTGCTCATGAGCTAGAAGCACTGTTGTAGGATAGCATAACGGGAGATGCTTGTGCATTTATTACACCCACCCATATGGACTAGTATGGATGGATACAGGATAACTTTATGAGTCAGAGGGGGAAATGGATAGGGAATCTGAAACTGAAATATAAAGTTTAAGTGCCAACATGAACTTCCTGTCAAAGATGACACTCCATGTCTGTGAGCCATGAATAAAAATAGCATCTAATACTTGCATGAGCTGTCATTTTTTGCTGTCTGAGTAGATATCTGGAATTTCTATCATTTTCAGTGCTAGAAATTTCTTCACAGTGGATATATGCATAGCAGATAGCTCCAAAGATGTTCATATTTTGAATATTTGGTTCTTTACTGGTAAGTGCTTTATATGGAGTTGTGGTTGTAGCATCTATTTCGGATATATATTGTTATAAGCAGAATATAGTTCCAAAAGTTTTTTTGGTAATTTCGCATCTACTAGCATACACTGAGACATTTTGAATTTCCCCACCCTCTTTCAACAGTTCCATTTTGATGAGACAAATATAGCATTGATGTTTCATGTTTTATTCTATCTCTGGTTAAAAGAGACTTGAAGAATTCTTTTGACATGAATTCAAACCTGTTGTCACTTCACAGTTTTTAATTTTTTTTTTTTTTAATATTTGAAGCACGTGTGTGAGTGGTTTTGGCACATTTTTCTTTATACAGATTTTCATCACTGATGCTTTTCAATTTGTGTCTTCACTTCCATTAAAAGCATGTAACAAAGTTTTAAATTCCTATAGAGTCGGAATTTCTTAAGATTTCTACTGCTTTGTCAGTGCAAAGTACATAGTCTGTTAAATCCTCTTCTATCTATAGGTAATTCAGTGTATAGCACCCCTATTTTAGGTTTTCCTTGGCCCATGTAGTGTTCTTTTAAAATTTTTATCACTCTTTGTCTGTTGTCTTTTGCATCTTTCATCACTAATGCTAAACTCCTGTCATCAAGTACTTGAATCAACTCTGCAAAAATGTCTTCATTCTTTTCCTTGTCAATGTTCTATTTCTTGAGTTCATTTTTTAATTTTAATGTCTGGAGGTACCCCATAAATTTTACTTCCCACAGTTCATAATTATTTTAATTTCCATTGAATTATATATTCTGTGTCCTGATCCTATAACTTATTGGGTTGCAATGATAAGTCAATAGATAAGTAGGAAAAGAGAATGAAATGAGAGGTTTACAACATAAAATTATTCACCAACTGATTATACAGCAGAAAAATAAAGGAAGTATTAAATTATCCCACTTTTTAAGAGAGTTCCTTTAAAAGGAAGATAACCATATCTACAGTTTACTCTAACAGTTATAGCGGATCATTTACATGTAATAAAAAAATTGGATGTCCATTGACTTTCCAGTATTAGTAGCACTAGTGGTTCAGCTGTTTGTATTTTATTGGTTTCAGAGACAAACACCTCTTCCTGTAAAAAGTAAATAATGCAAACCCCGGTAAGATTTATGGAATTAACACATTTGTAGAATGTTCACTTTTCTTTTTATTTAACAATAAATAAACTAATAACAGACCAAAAACATTTTTTATTTAACCACAGCATTCTGACTTGGTAAAATACACCTTAAACAAGCTACATTAAATTATTTAAATTAATGGTATCATTTTTTCTTAGCCATAAAAATCCCCAAGGTTCCTCCAAGTATGCTAATTCCACAATTCTTGATTTATCTACTGATAGATTTAATATAACTTATTCTCAAATAAATGCAATTTCCATATGAACTGACAATAAATATTCAGTTTTATTCACCTTTACAGTATTACCAATCCAAAGGACAAAACTAGCAGATACACCAGATGTTTTAACCAACAATTTAATTTAATCTTTAATGAAATGAGTGTGAGACCAAATGAAGGGGAAATGTCAGTAATGTTTAAATTAGATGAACTGATAGCTGCAAAGGATAATTTAAAAAACTGTATTGATTTGATGAAGCAGGGATTCAAGGTCAGATGCAATATCTAATTTTGTGATTTTAATTCCTTTAGAGATTTCACAAAACACCTGTAAAGATATGGTTTTACATTGATGTGACAAATCATTAGTATTTTAATTGCAGATATTATTATTATTTTTTTCCTGTGCTTCCTTATTAAAATAGTTTTGTATAAATAAATAAATTAGATCTCTTCATTCTAAGAGGGCTATAACAAAGATGATTTTTATTTTCTAGGTGGAAGTAAAATTTGAAAAATAGGCATTAAGAATTTTCTCATTTAAAAATTATTAAGTATTTATCTTTCTTAAATTACTTATTTGTTTTCTCTAGGGATTTGCCACCTCTGATGGTTATATTTTGATTGGAGCCGGAAATGATACACAGTTCAAGGCTTTATGTAAAGTAAGTAAAGTGATAAACTATCCTTTTTTAAAGATTCTAGTAATTTACAGCATTTCAAACAAGAATATGTAGAATTTATCTGGTCATTACTCATCACATTAGCTATTATTCATACAGTTGTTAGATAAAATGCAATTCTTTAGTGTGAATGTTTGAAAAATTTATCAAAATGAAAATAAATCTGTGGGATCGCTGAAAAAGATTTTACACTGACTGAGTAGCTGTTTGCCAACACCCCCCACCCCAATAATAAAATTTGACCAGAATTTGGAAAGTATATCTGGTTGAGAGTTTTTAGGACCCTATGTACAATTCCAATTTGATCTTAAAGTTTAAAACTGCTCAGCTTTTCCTGTTATGCTATCGGATTACTGATAACCAAACAAAACTTTTTTTTGTGGGGATGGCAGATTCACTTCTTGGTCAAGGAGAGAACTTTTCAGCACCTTGTATTGATATATTTCTAGTTTTACACTGCTATTACATAAGCACACACACACAAGAATGGATGGCTAATCTATGTGATTTATCATAGAATTACATGTATTGACATGGAAGAAGATTTTTTTTTTTTTTTTGCAATTCACCTAGTACAAGGCCCAGAGGTCACTCCAGGTAGAGAGTTATAGAGTAAAAGGCATAATTTATGTCGATAAATTCTGGTATATAATTGTTTAACCTAGACTTGAACCAGTGAAAATTGTAGTGATTGGAAAAACATCCTCTTGGGAGTTAGTTCCACTGAATAGTGGTTTGCAGGAAGAAGCTGCTTGAGTGAAACTTTCCATATTCAAAGTGATCTGAGTATACATATAAGCAGATCATTTATGCAAAGTAAAAAGAGGATTGGTCTGAGAATTGACCACTGGGTCATGCCTGCATTGATTGCTAGGGCCCCCATTAACAACTACCTTCAGGGATCTACCAATTAAGAAGGACTTTATTATTCAGAAGACTCTTCCAATGATTCCATAGCTAGAGAGCTTGAGCAGCAATTCTTTGTGCCACACTTTGTCAAAGGCCTTCAAAATATCTAATACTATGGTCTTTGGGGTGAATTTGTTGTCAAATGCCTCACTGATTCTGTAAGTAATGGTAGTTACGACATCAACAGTGGATTGAGCCAATTGAAACCCATACTGCTTGACACTCAAGAGGCTGTTCTTATCTAGGTGCTCAACAACCTTCTTGTTGATTATAACCAAAGAAAGCTTGCTAATGATACTGAAGATACTGATCCGGCTTGTGAAGTGTTTCTCCTTCAAGCAGCAGTTAAATAACTTCACTAGGATCAGTCATAGTTCCGGGTTGATATTCTTAAAAACAACCACTGAGATTTTGTCTGAGCCAGTGGCTTTCTTAGGGTCAAGGCTTTTGATAAGTCTTGATACTTCTTGGGCTGAAATGAAAATATTACTGAGATTGTGTTCAGTGAGACATGGTAAGTTAGGAAAGGGATAGGCTTTGTAATCTCATTTTGAATTCAAGGCAAAGATTGAGGCAAAAAGCTTTGTTGAGGAAGATATGACCTCAGGACCATTTATAATAGCCAATTATGTGCAGTTCTGAATGCAGTAAAATTACACCACTTCTTACGATAAAAATTGAAGTAGTGGATACACTGATCTATTGCTGCATCATATTCAGAGGTTAACCAGGGCTGGCTGTTTGGTTTTTGTTGGAATTTTTTGGAGTATAAAATTGTCCATTCCAAAAAGGATCCATTCAGAGATGAGGGCAGCACTTTTGGAGGCAGCATGCTTGAAAAAAATTGAAAGAGCTTCCACCATATGTGATCTAATATTGTCCCAGTCTGCTTTTGTGTAGCAAAAAATCATTCTATGGAACAGCAAATCAGGGGATGCTTTTGGTTTGGCATCAATTTGGATACTGATGAGGCAATGGTCTGATGTGTGGGATGGGGGTGGGGGGTTTGGGTCTAAAAACTTTGCTAAGCATTTTTCAGTATGTTCAAAAATAAATATTTGTTGTATAAAATATAGGCTTTTTCATTATTAGGTTCTTGATTTATTAATATATATATATATATATATATATACACACACACACACACACATATGTATGTGTATGTGTGGGTATTACTAGGATGTAGAAGCCAGACAAAGTTTTATAAATTTGGCAAAGTGGAAAACCTCTATTGACTTGATTATATGTTTCACCATTGTTAAATAGGCTTTATCAGATCAGAACAAAATAAATATGTGTTTCCTTCAGCATTAAATCTTGAATACTTTTTTCTGCTAAGCTGGCATTCCTTGGTTGTAATGAAAGTACAAAATTGTGTGACTTTTGTTCAAAAGGTGTTATTTTAGTTTATGATGTTTTCTTTTCAATTCTCCTGGCTTTATCAAAAAATTTTTTATATTCTTCCTACATTTCTGCTCGAAATTCAGATTTTCCAGAATGGATTGAAAGTAAGATTCATATATTTTCTGATTAAGTGACAACATATTGTCACCATGGGAAACAAAAAGACATACTTATGCATGTCTTTGTGTTTCCTAGGTTGACAATATGTTTATTAATCTGATATAGAATTCCAACAAATTTTGATAAATTTAACAAAGTAGAAAACTGTTTTATTGATTTGCTTATGCATTTCATCATCGTTAGAAAGGCTTCCTCAGATTGGAACAAAAGAAATATATATATATATATATATATATATATATATATGTGTGTGTATCAATATTAAATCATTAATACATTTTTTACACACACACATATATATATATATATATATATATATATATATATATGGGATAATGATATATACATTTTTATATATCAAGAGCAAATTTTGGAGAAAAGATGCATGACAGTGGAAAAAGATTTTATGTGATGTGTTTCATCCTTTAGGACTTCATTAGACTAGATTTGTTTACATTGATGCAACTACACATGTGCAGGAACTAGAGATGTTGGGAATTTTAAGTCTAAAAACATTTTTTTATGTCTTTTGGGTATATAATCTAGCCAATTTTATTTAGATTCTATTTGTCTTTGTTTCCATCATCTTTGTTAGTAAATATCCCAAATTTACTGTGGATGAACTATCAGTTAAAGCACTCTCTAAACTTTTTTGTCTTAGTGAATTATTTTCTCTTTTAATGTCAAAATTGTGGTCAGTCTTATTACAGTGAGCAACTAATGTGTTGTTTTTTAAAATGTCCCTTTTGTGTTCATATAATGTTTAATTTAAACTTTTGAGGTTTCTCCAATATATTCTTTGTGGCAGTCCTTAGATGTGATAGAGTAAATTTCTCTTTCAAATTTTGGCTTATTGCTTTGTTTTTTATTGCTTTAGACATGATTGTGACAAATTTTATGTTGAATTTAGATAAATTTTTTCTAATTGTAGCTGTAATATATTGAGTAGAAAAATATATTTTGGGGATTTGTAGTGTTTATTGGGGGTAGGGGCTTTTCCATTTTGGAATGTTTTATGAGCTTTTTCTTTCACATCAAATATGAAATAGGGTGGTAGAAGAGCTTGAAAATGATTTCAATGTATTTCTCTTATTCATGTAAATATGTAAAGCTGTAAATTGTGGGTGCTTTTAAGTCGAATCCAATGATTATTCTTGATTTTATTTTGTTGTTATGATTGGAATAGAAATTTATTAGATCATTTTTATTAGCTAAATTTCAGTGGACACTAAGTTTTAAATTGCTAACACAGTGTAGCATAATATCTAGGAAAGATAAAATATTGTTTGTTTCTATTTCATGTGTAAATTCTATTGTATGGTCAACTTAGTTTAGGTCATGTACAAAACCAGGTAAACCAGTATCATTGGGATATAATAATAGAGCATCATTAATATATTGGAAGTATGTTGATTGTTTTGGTAAAATATTTTGAAAAAGAGCAGATTCAAAAATTTGAAGAAAATACATGCCCTCAAAATTGGTAATCTAAATTCTTGTTTATAAAAATTATTATTAAATGTGAAATAGCATTGATTGGTGATGAGATGGAGGATGAAATAAAGGATTCAATTCAAAATTCCAATCACCTGACAAAAGCTGGAGCATACATCTGAAATATCATGTATATGTCAACAAAGATAAGGACAACAGTTCAAACTATGTAAATAGTTTAAACAATTGGCATATCTTGGTTGTAATTGGTTTAAATGCCTTTTATGTCACCAAATTCCACCTTGTACAATATATATAATTCTGCCAATATTATTTACTATTTCACCATCTTCCAAACTTTCTTTTACTGCCCTGTAAATCCTGAAGAAAACCTTATCCCAACTTGAAAGATTTTATACAGACTTCTGAAGTTATTATGCAAATGAAATAAACTTCAATAACTCAAAAAGTTCTGAACCAATATTTGTCAAATTTATACTCATCCATTTCCACCCTTAGTAGAATATTTACCTACATTTTCTGCCATTTAATGGTTAGTTTTTGAGATAGTTAGAATTTACAAAAATGGACTGACTGAAGTTAATATTCAGATTAAACTAATATTAATTAAGACCGCTGAAATCTAATAAAAACTATTTTTTTCTTTTTGTTGAAACATAGGTAAAGTGAAGGCCCTAACAATTGGTTAAAAACAGAAAATAACAAAGTTATTAAGTAAGGGAATGTCCATATTGGAAATATCAAAGGAGTTTATCAGAGGTCATTGAATGATAAAGAAGGCTGTTAAAAATATAACTAAGTTGAGAACTCGAAGCAAAGCTTTAAGAACTTGCTTCCACTAGATGATTGTAAACTAAAGTGAGTTATAGCAAAACAATCACTTTTGGCCAGGATTCAAATCTTTGAAATGGCAGAAATTGAAGGACAAAAAGAAAAAGAAAAGCCAACCTCGAGGCATGTCGGTGACTCACAAGTGTGGTATTCCCAGCCCTGCATGGCATGGACACTGGACACCGCATTCTGTATAGACCTACTGTTTGTGACCACCCCACAAGAGGCTGGACAAGCACCCGATTGCCTTCCTCCAGTTCTTACAAAGAGGAATTACAGTCAAGCAGTAAAGGATGAGGAAAGACGTAAGTGGCACAAGCCTCAGCTCTACCCTACAAGGACCACCTCCTTCAGATGCAAGTCTCAACCGATGCTCTGACCTTTGCTTGTAGTTCTAAAAAATTTTTCTCCAGCTGGAGGTCGGGTCCAAACCACACTCCAAGAATGTGGACAGGACCATCTGTCCAACCAAAGGGCCCCGGAAGAGTGACCCTTTTTCAGGAACCTAACCACAAACCAGAAGACTTGTTGCAATTAATCTTGGCCTTCATAACTTTCTGCACCACCTCAATGTCACTTTGACATGACATGAAAATGGATACATTATTGGCATACGCAGAAACCTTGGCTCAAGCTCCACCAGGGACAGCGATTCCAAGTAGGGCCAGATTACTTGCCCTGTTCCTCAGCTGGCAAAGGACATGCTCCAATGCCAAAGCATAAGGTAGGGGTGACAGTGGGAAACCCTGACAAACCAACCAAGACCGTGCAAAAGTTCACGACCGCTTTCCGTTCACCTGTACCACAGCGCTGGGGGAGTGATACAGGAAGCTAATCAACTTGCAGAAGTTAGGTTGGAATGATGATCGACTCTATCAAATGCCTTGGACTGATCTAAATTGATTAGCATGCTTGCTCGTCGACTTTTACACCCTATAGGATCATGCAGATCAAATGCAGGTTCCTCTGAATTTTTCAGCCAGTCACAACACAAGTCTGATCGGGTCCTAACAGACTCTCAGTAACTGAATGTAAATACTACATCAGTCCAAAATATTTAACTCTGTGTTTAGCAAAGTTATGGGCCTGTAATCATCTAATTCCTGCCCTCCATCCTTGCCCTTTTTCAACAGCATGACCACACCCCTGGTGATTTAACTGGGAAGGGACCCCTGCTGAAACCAGTCGTTGAACACAACAGTCAAAATGTGCAACAGCCTCAAGTAAATTCATAGGGTAAACCATCAAGTCCTGGAGACTTGCTACTGCTGACCCTGTTCAATGCCAAGTAGACTTCGCCCTTCGTAATCTCACCCTCACAGCTAGCCACTTCAGTCACAGCTAGCCACAAAATTTTTCCGGGAAACCATCACTCATCCTCAGTGGCTATACTGGTCTTACTTTTGACGGATGAAACACTGGCAACCTTGCCAAATTTTGTAAAGAAAAAACCCAAGTGGCTGAGCAAAATATACAGGCGCACTCCATGCAGGATTACTGTTGTCTTCCTGGTCCCAAACTATTCCGTTTGGACCCTCACCGACTTGGTTGTTCAGATGCTCCCTGCCAGTGACTTTGCTGTGTCCTCTGATGCTAGCAGGATGTGCCACATAGCTCTACTTCTTCTGGCCAAGACTTTGGCCCCAATGTTCAGGCTCTTAATAGCTTCTTCCATGGTCTCCCTGTTGACACTGATCTGTTTGTAAGTCTTGACACCTGTAGTCAACAGGGAGATAGTTTTGGTGTTTACCAAGTCCAACAGAGATGGCGCCGGTAGCAACTCATTTTCCTTCAAAAACTTCTCAAATTGCTCTGAGAGACTTTTATAATATTTGTCTCCTTTTTGGGCTGGTTTATCTCCTGCCCACACTGAAGGGCTTTCTAGTGTGGCTGTTGACTCTTGGAGTTGAGATTGCACCATAGAATTGGCATTCCCACACCATTGAACAAACAACACACAAATATACAGCAAGCAGAAATTTACGTAATACACCGAAACAAAATAGAACAATAAAAGCAAATGTGGACCATATTTAACACTTACTTCGAACTGATGCAAATTACTTCAAAGAAAAGCAATCGTCATAATGCCTTCAAACAATAGAGAATAGCAATCCTTACATTGAGTTACAAGAATAGCCTCTGCCGAAGAAAGATTAAAGAAAAAGTAGTTAGCAAAAATGTGCTAAGTATCAGAATCTATGCAAATGTTCTTTCCTCCCCTGAATGGCATAGCCAATCAGAAAAATTGCTCGGTAAATAAAAGCCGTTGTTTTTTTTGCTTACCAGCAGTACAATTTTTTCGGAGCTTGGTGGACAAACGTGTTTCGGCTGGTGAAAACGGAATGTTAGATTTGTGACCCCATTTTGTCGTTACTACATTGCCTGTTATGATGGACTCTTGTTTGAAGTGTGAATTGGCTACAAGTGTTGCAGATGAGAGATGAAAGAAACCGCTTGCAGGCATTTATTGCTACAAAAAGTTTACGGCTTTTTCTTTTCTTTACAACAACATACACAAAACACTTTATCTTATTTTCAGAAATTAGAGAAATACTTACTGTCTTGTCAAAAGGTTCCTTAAATTTGGGGTTTAATCTAAACCACCCAACTGCGTGTCCCAGTTTCTTTGATGGTAAATACTACATCTTAAAATTATAGTTTAGTAAAATCATTCCCCAAAGTTGCAACCTGTTGGCAGTATATTTCAGAATACCTTTTTTTAGAAGCAAAAATATGGGCAGTGGTCTGTTTGCAGAATAAATTTCTTACCGTATATCATTTTGTGAAATGTTTTTACTGGAAAAATAATAGATAGTGGTTCTTTTTCAATTTGACTATAATTTATTTCAGCTGCTGTGAGCATTCTAGATCCATGGGGAACTGCTTTTATTCTACCATCTTTGAATTCATGTCAAATAACTGCTCCAGTGCCATAATTGCTAGCATTTGATGCTACAATTATTTCTAAATCAGGATTGAAATGCATTAACAATAATCCAGATGATAACGTGTTCTTTATGTCTTCAAAAGATTTTCGTCATTCATCAGACTAATTCCACACTTATCTTTCTTCAACAATTCATTTAATGGTGCTCTGAATTTATGCATATTTGATATATAAAGATTGTAATAGTTTGCAAGCCCTAGAATTGATTTTAAAGTAGCAACTTTTGTCGGAGAAGGCATATTTTTAATAGCACTCATCCTTGATGAGTCTAGTCTACACCCATTTGCATCAGTTATTTGTCCCAAGTAATGTATATTACTTCTGATTGGCATTTCTCCTTACTGAGTATTAATCAATTCTTTGGAATAATTGATGAAAGGGTTCTGAATGCTGCTACCTAGTTCCATCCAAATATACAATGGCAAAATCTAAGCCAGCTAGCATCATATCCATTACTTGCTGGAAACGCTTGGTGCCACTTTGATCCCAAACGTAACCTAGTAAAACTGTATAAACCCTTAGGTGTGTTAATTGTTACCAAATTTTTACATTTTTCATTCATTTCAATTTGTATATATGCATCTGAGAGGTCTTCCACCATTTAATTTGGCAAAGATTTCTTCTGGAGATGGTAACAAATATGTGTGAGGTAGTAGACACACATTTAACCCTGTAGAAAAATCTGCACATACACAAATATTATTTTTCTTTTTTACATACACTGTTGGAACTGCCCACTCAGAATAATCTGTGGTTGAAATAATTCCTGGAGATTCTAATCTGTAAAGTTCTTTGTTAATAGGTTCCACAACTGCAAAAGGCACATTACATTTAGGTTTAAATGCAGGAACTACATTTTTCTTTAAGTGAAAAATTGCCTTCACCTTCATACATTTTCCAAGACCATTGGAGAACACTTAAACTCCTTCATAAAAATGTCAGTCTACATACTTGTTTTAGAGGAGGGACAGTTCACTTTTTTATAGAACAAATTTATGTGCAGATTTCACATATTGAACAATTCCATCCAGTCTACAATAAGTTCAACATGTTATGTTTTAATACAAATGCCTTAGTTTTTAAAGTTTTAATGAAGACATTACATACAATTTTACCCCTAACATATAATTTTTTCCCTGCAACACCATATATAACTTATTTGGTTTTTGTTAATGTAGGTTCACCAATATTCTTCCAAGTTTTTTCATTAATTATATTGCTGTCTGTGTCCAATTGAAGTTTTACTTTGTTATTCATTTTAACCTTCATGAAGTTTCTGTTCTAGGCTTCATTCAGACTTTGGATTGTCAATACAACTTTTACTCTATTAAAATATCTATTTTTTTCTTTGCTTTGATTTGCACTGACTTTGTCTATGATCCAGTTTTCCACATTAGAAACACTTCATTTTTCTATGGACAATTCACTTTAAAATGAAGTCCTCTGCAACCATAGCACTGTTTTGGTGCAGTCATTTTTTTTCTTTTTTTTCCCCATTTAGTCATAATCTCTGCACTTGTGCAATATACCTTTCTTCAATTTTTGAAGTATCATGTCATAAATTTGGTATTCTTTGACATTATTCTGCTACTATCTGTAAAGTCAATTGTGACTCCTCTCAGTCCATGTTCAACAATTTAGTGTAAAGAAGGTTGGTTGTCTTTCTACACAACATGAAGCATAGTCATCATTAAAGCAATAAGCATGGAAAACTGTTGAGACTTATAATACAGAAAGTCAAAATTGAAAACATTATTTAAAATATATTGCTATACATATCTATTGAGTATTTCCAAGCTAATCTTAGGGAACAAAATGAACTGTTTCTATTTCATTCCAAAATCTATTTAATGTTTGGTATGAATAAACTGCTACTGATTTTTATTAATAGTGGCCATTTCATCACAAAAATATACATTTTAAAATCTCTATTTATGCTACAATATTTTTACATTTTAATTCTAAAGTAATGAATTGTTTGACTTTTTTGACAGCATAGAAAAATAGATATCCAATAATAAATATGCAAACAAAGAAAGATATAAATTAAAACTACTAATTAGTACTGGCAATGTAGATTTTTTTTTAACAACATTGTCATAATGACTATTAAGTAATAATTTCAGAATACATTAAATTTTTACCTGTACTTTTATCCACCACATAAAAGTAAAATGTTTACAATCTTTTACTATTACTGTCAGTATGCTTACATATAAACCATATATCATTATTTAGAGAAATTCAAAATGCAGATGCAAATATAAATTCATATTTTGTATTTACAGCTTCTTGGTGCTACTGATCTGAGTAAAGATGAACGTTACAAAACAAACAAATTAAGAGTACTCAATCGAAAACGTTTGCTCAGGCAATTGTCAGACATGTAAGAAAAGTTTTTAATTTCCTTTCTCCTGTTTGAACTTTGTTAAAATTTTACCCTTAGACATTTTAAAATCTGAAATTTAATACTGGTAATGAGCTACTTAGATGTCTACACACCTGAAGCTATGAGCACACTGACTAGTTCTAAAATTTTTGTTCAGTAATTTGTTTTTTTCTTATCTTTATGCCCAACCAAACAAATTCTTTTTTCAATGTTTAAGTTAAAAGCTTAAAATGTTCACTACATTTTTTTAATTAATGTAAATGTTTTGCAAATATATTTTGATTATACTAACAGAAGGGATATACAGTTGCATACATTCAAAAGTAAATGTTGACAGTAACATGTCACCTTAATCAAGCTGTTATTATTTATCTTAATTTTAAAAATCAAATTCATTGTGTTGGAATTTTCCCAAATATTTCTTCTGGAAAGCACATTCCAAATTTGAAAAAGAAATTTATTTTAAAGAATTATTTTTCGCAACAGGATAAAATATCTGTGGTTTATTGTGATCTAAAAATAAAATGAATAAAGAATGAAGAATAGCACATACTCACCAATTCCTGCCACAGAAGTGAGCTAGAGGGAAAATAATATATGGAGCTGTAAGCTTTGACATCCTTCCATTCTTTCACTGAAGTGTAATGTGTTTTTTTTCTTATTTTTTTTCTTTTCACTGCTTCTTCCTTTTAATTCTGGCAATCACAATGCCTGCTCCTGCTTGTTAGTCAAAAACCAATGTAACAACGGAGAAGCAAAATCAAACACCACTCACTCCCCTAGTTATATGAACATTTGTAGTGAGTGTAAAATAATAACTCCCTTTACCTACTTCCTTCAAATTTGGAGGAGTGAGGAAAAAGACAGAAAGGAATTTACGAGCCTACGTGAAATTGTTTTTGGATGAATGAAAACTTTGTATTCACAGAAATTAGCTATTTAGACAAGGAGAAGAAAGACAAGAAATTAGTAAGCCTATACAAAATTCCTTCTGATATAATTTTTCTCCTCGTTAGGAGAAAATTAGAGAAAAGTGTCAGAAGTCATGTGAAAGGTTTTGTTTTTGTTCATTGTGTCCAGCATGGGATTTTTCCCCAATGTCAAATTACTCACCAGTTATATTATCAGCTTTTAACTAAGTACATAGCATTTCAAAGAATTTTCTTTCAACAATCCAAGAAACCTAAGTATTTAAAACTATCTCTCTTCATTTACTTTTGAATGTATGCAACTGTATATCCCTTCTGTTAGCAATAAACTTCCTTACCTTTGTTTTAAACATTTCTTTGAATATTATTTTGTGTAAGATCATTTAATCTTTTGTATGAACATTTCTTCTTCATGACAATTTGTTAAAACTATAGACCTTAAAAATGACTGATTTATTTTCCTGAAACAAGCTACTGACACAACTTCAAATGTGTAAGTTCATGAATAATTTTATTCAAATCAAAATACCAAGTGTTATCTTTTAAATAAAATTCAGGCATAAAATATGATTTAATTTTTTCATCTAATTAAAATTACTCTATCAGCTATTATATTTATCTTGTCTTGAACTGAAATCATTTGGAGTTGTTTTTTATTGTGTGGACTAATTAATAATGTCCAACTTCAGGTTCCAGTTGAATCCCAATAATTTATTATCCATTATGAGAAGTTTGATGTTATTGGCTTCATATTATCTACTTTCAGCTATATGGCATCAATCACTCAACTCTTGATGACCTGTTTATGTATGTTTATCTGTTTCCTCCATGCACAACAACCTGATTTATTTATAAGTGACCTGGAACCAACCAAATCTACCAAGGCCATACATTTCTTCTTATTGATGTGCATTTTAATCACAGGGCACACCTCATTTATATCTTGTAGGAAGAAAACACTCATCTCTCATCCTTTTCCCTGAAACTAAAGCAAAATAACCCAATTTCTTACATCAAAATCAATATACCTCTTGGTGCTGCTTTCATGCACATCCTTAAAAGTTGATACTGGCAATCTTTGTGGAAATTTTAGCATGCCAATTAGTGGTAGGGATATGAATGTTTGTTTCATGTATATACCACTGCATCTGGTTCTTCAGACACCACTTCATTTTTAATTATTGCATGAGCCATAGTAAGATATCATCCATTTTGATGTTGCTTGTGGTGTTTGATTTTATTTGGCAGTCCCATCATGGATGCATCTGCCAGGTGCTGATCTGATATTCCTCCAAACAATGCAGTGATTTTTCACAGGTCCATTAGAAAAACATTGACAAACTTACCAGGGTACAGATGATGGGTTGTAAATTGCTTGTAAGCCATAAAAGAGCCAGTCAAAACAGCAACATACACCAACATTATGGCAATCTTTATATATTTGAAATTAAGAAATAAATATAGTCATATCAGTATATACAGTGGGGGGAAACAAATATTTGTACGTGTACAAATTGGAAATTTATTGTATTTCCAACTAATGAATAAACATACTTTTCATATAATTAACTGTACACAGATGCATAATAACTAAATATTCATAGAAAACAGAAAAAAATTGATTTAATAGAAATAAATCCCATTCATCCATTTTAATAGGTAAAAAAATATTTGTACAATACAAAAAAGAATACATAATCTTCATTTAATACTTTGTAGAATAGCTATTATTTGCTTCTACAGCAACCAACCTCTTGTAGTTCTCAATTAATGATTTGCAAATTATAGTTGGTATTTTGTTCCATTTTTCTTTGCATATGGTCTTCAGATCCGGGATGTTTCTTGGAGCTCTCAATTGGATTTGAAATGGCACAGATTTTTGATTGGGTTTAAATTTGGGGACTGACTTGGCCATTTCAGGGTATTTACATTATTTTCAGCAAGTCATTTCTTGGTAGATTTTTCAGTGTGCTTAGGATCATTATCTTGTATTTGCTTCCAAAATATTTTGATATGCTGCGGCATTCATTCTACCATCTATTACTAATATGTTGCCAGCACCTTTTGCAGAAAAACTTACCCAAACCATGATGCTGCCACTGTTGGAACTGTGTTCTTTTGTTTGAAGGCATCGCCATCTTTCCTCCATTCATAATTTCTAAAATTACATCCAAACAACTCAGTTTTGGTTTCATCTGTCCATAATTGGATGATTTTCCCTTATCCTTATATTCACAAATGAATTTCAACCTGGCATCTCTCTGTCTTTTCAATAGCAGTGGAGTTTTCTATATGGAGCATGACTTTAGATTGTTCCTATGAATTTCATTGCTTATTGTTTGTTTAGTCACACAGATTCCTAATGAAAGCAAATCAACCTGCAACTCTTGACAAGTAACCATTGGACTTTGTTTAATTTGATACAATTTCATCAAAGATCTTGCAGTAATCTTCTGCAGAGGACTAGTTCTTTGGTTTTCAACAGTTTTGAGATTTTATACCTTGCAATGAATGAACTAATGGTAGTAAATGGAATATTTAGGTTGTTTGAGATTTTCCTGTAACTTTTACCTTCTTTCCAGAGCTTAACAATCAGTTCTTTTTGCGAATTTGTCAATTCTTTACACTTGCCATGATGAAAACCTTCTTGCATGATTATCAATTACAGAATGTTCTGTTTGTATTTTTTAGGCTAAGAATAACTACTGATAACATTACTGGAATATTCTAGAATATTCCACTTGAATAATTTAGAATATTAAAGCAATTTAAAAGTTTTAAAATCTGAAATTTGTGTTGTACGAATATTTTTTCACCCATTAAAATGGGATTTATTTCTATTTAATCAAATTTTTTTTCTGTTTTCTATGCATATTTAGTTATGCATCTGCGTCAATTAATTAGATGAAAAGTATGTTTATTCATTAGTTGGAAATACAACAAATTAAAAATCTGTGTGCATACGAATATTTGTTTCCCCCCACTGTATATTTATTTACAATATAATGAATAACCCTCAATTTCCATAATAAAATATCACACCACAAAGTTATAAATGTTTCTAATAAAAACAAGTAAACTGAAACTCACATGGTATATTTATCATATACTGCAAATAATCCTATCATCAATTGATTAATCCCAATTTTATTGAAAAAAATTGACTTGGTATGTGAAATATTTTTTGAAGATTATTAAATTGCTGTTTAATTGATAGCATAAAGCCCATAAATTCTGAAGATTTAGATGAAAAAGAGACTTTTCTGAATTTCTAGGATGATGAGTTATCATTATTTGCATTCAGATTAATGTCCTCAACTTCATTCTTATTATCAGATTTTACTTTCTAACCTTCTTAAGGAATCTATCAATTTTAGTAACCTTCAGGGAATTTCAAATTGAACCCTTCATTTAATCTATGGAGGTAGATTGTTTTTGTTCCACTGTCTATGTCTCAGGATATCTCATCTTGTTTGTTTTTAGTAATGATCAATTATTGCTTGCCCTGTTTCTATTGTGTTTGAATCTTTACTATTTGGCCCTACTGACAGTTACTATGCCACCAAATTCATGAACCAAACAATTTAATCCTTTATGCTTCAAAATTGTCCTACAGGACAATCCTGAAGTTAGAACTTGGAGCCTTTATCATTCTGTGAATAATAAATGCCTCTTATTCATGATCTAGCAAAGTTTAACTTTTGAACCTGCCAAAAAATGGTGTATCAAAAGAGGATGTTTTTTCTCCTGACACTGCTATTACTGTATACTCCCTCAGCATTTTTGTTCTAAAACGCTATGTTTAAAACTTTAATAAACTCAAATATATTACACACTATTTAGTTGTTAGATTGTTTATTTACAAGATGAATTTTATATTTATAAAATTATAAAAATATGTAAACCAGAAGAATTATTTTAATTATTTTTTTTTCAGATTCAGTCAGAAGAATACAACTGAATGGCTGAAACAATTTGAAGGATGTGAATTTCCATATGGACCAATCAACAACATGAGCCAAGTATTTGCAGACCAGCAGGTTTGTTAATAAATTTTCAAAAGTTATATATTAGATTCATTGTGCTTGAGGCCTTATCAATCATTAGTTCAAATTTAATAATTGAATCTTAGTCCATACTTCTTCAAACTAAATTTCTTTATTCAAAGTGAGCTTCTCTGCATAAATGCAATATACTGTATCAAAACTGTCCTTAAAAAATAGGAATTATCTCTGTTGAAAATTGGATTTGTGAAATTCTAATGTAACTAGAAGCTTGAAAAAGTCATAACTAAGGTTTCATGAGTTAATGGCTTTCTCAAGCTTGTGCTAATGTTTGAACTTCACAAATTCTATTTTCCACTAAGACAAATCCTATTTTTTTAAAGATAGCTTATAACTCATGAAACTCATGGGCAATGAAATAATTCAAGGAATTTAATGGTCTGTAGATGAAAAGAAAATGTTTTTATTAATAACTGATGGCAAACAAAGAAATTGGTACAAATTCATTTTTTTATCTTAAACTCTAAAATCTGTTGATGAAATAATAATTAGCATCTGGAATTCAAAGTGAAATGTTTTTCAATGCTTTGAAAAATTCAATGTTTCTGTTTTGTTCTAATTGAAAAAAACTTAGATATAAATGGTATAAATTAATATAAATGTTATAAACAATTGATCAGTTATAATTTATAAGTATTATGAATCATTTTATACTTGTTAATATTATAATTAACTTTTTTTACAGATGGAACATAAATGTAAATTTTAAATATTAGATATATTCTAAACAATTTAAATTACTAAATTATTTTTAACTTATATGGATTAGCATTGCATTCTGTTTTATTATATTTTGTAATAGTATTAAAAAGGGAATGGTGACATGAAGAAGACACCAATTGTCAGTGTTATATAGAAATAAAGTGTTGCTGCCAACACTTGAATTTGACCCTAGATCACAGGCAAACACAGGCAATCCCATTATTGAATTAAAGTAGACCATGTGACCATAAAGGAAACATATATATGTAGGAAGTAGCTGACGACAAGCAATCGCTATTTTTAGTCTATCCTCTATAGTATATGGATTGTCATTCTAATCTATCCTCCATTACTATTTGGATCATCATTTCTACTCTATCCTCCATTACTATACGGACCACTATTCTCTACTCTATTATACTTGTATCTGCGATTACAAAATCTCTACTACAATGAGCATTTCAAAAGTGACAACGTGTATTTGTTGGCATCACAAAAGTGGCAATTAGTGTTCATTGACCTCACAAAAGTGGCAACAAGGATTCCTTGAAATTACACGAGAATTCATTCAGCAGAGTACAGCAAAATGGAAGAAGTAAAAGCTATCATGGTTCAAATGCTGGTGCTACAGAAGCAACATCAAGAACAACATTTGCAACAACAAAAATTACAAGAACAATAATTGCAGCAACAAAAACAACATGAACAGCAATTACAACTACAACAACAGAAGTTTTTTGAGTTGTTTACCAAAACCATTGACAGTAAAACTTCTGATTCATTCACTCCAGATACTGTTGCTAATTCAATCAGCAAATTTGTATACAATCCAGATGAAGGGATAGCTTTTCCAGCTTATTACAGAAGATTCAAAAAGATCTTCAAAAGGTATTGTTTGCATTGGAATGATGAAGAGAAAATTTATTATTAAGGAAATTGTTCCCTGCAGAACATGAAAGATATGTGAGTTATATTTTGCCAAAAAAGACAAGAGATAAATTTTGATGAAACTTCTAATTCTATCAAAAAATGTTTGGTGATAGACACTCATTATTTAATACACGATAGCAATGTTTTAGTAAAATCCGATGATGAAGATTTTGTCACTTATGCAGGAGTTGTGAATTGAGAATGTGAGAAGTTAAATGAATTAACTTCTGATTTATTTAAATGCCTGATATTCTTACAGGATTTAACTTCTAATAAGGTCATGGAGATAAGATCCAGGATATTTGAAGAATTAGAAAGGGATTCCAAATTAACTCTCCAGAAAATAGCGAAAGAATGTCAAGGTATTGTGAATATGAAACTCGATATCACAAGGATTGAGGAAAAAGACAATTCACAAGTATATAGTGTCTGAACATCTAAGAGAAAAAATTACAAATGTTTTTCAACTCCTAAGAGAACAGGAAAAAGACGATAAACCCCATTCAGTACCTAATACTTGTCATGGTTGTGGAGGTAAGCATTTTAAAAGTGATTGTTTTTTTCAAGAACAAAAAATGTTATGAATGTGGGAGATTAGGACACAAAAGTATGTGTTGCAGATACAAGAAATGGAGAAAAAATAAAACGTATGTGAACATGATTAATACATGGAGTAACGATAAGAAGCCGAAAAGGAAAATTAACAAGTCATCTCAAAAGAGGAAATTTGTTTTTCCGCAAATTAACGATGTAAAAATAAAATTGCAACTATCACTATTATAAATGAACAGACATGGAGAAAAACGCATAAACCTGTTTTATTGAAGTCTGATAAAGTTGCATATGGAGTCTCAGGAAAGAGATTGAACTTTTTGGGTGATTTCAACTATAATGTTTCTTTAGTGGGAAAAATGAAAAGCAGTGGTGTTTGTATTAAAGAATACTGTTAATTTTTTTGGAAGAGACTGGATTGCATTATTTGATCTTTGGAACCTTCCAATTAACTCTCTTTGCATCAAGATAAATGTTGTTATGACCAGTACTAATATGGTAATTGAAAAATGAACTGAAAAAAAGTTTTCCAGAAGGTCTAGGGACATCTGCCTATATTTCTGAAATGACGTATTATGTACACTATTGTCTTCATTTCTGTTGCTGTATTTATCACAATGTTTTGGCCATCATATGCTCCAGCCTTCTTCAGCTGGCTGGAATGTCGAACTGAACCCTTTATTTCACTCACTGTTCTAGTTCCACATGCCATGTTTAATGGATGTCAGTTATTAGTTATCTCCTGTTAATTCACCTCTCCAAGTTCTCCACTGCCTTAACCAGGTATTGAACTCACAACTCTTTGGGTCCTGTAACTGGATCTAACCAACACCTTTATCCACTGTGCCATGTGTCCTTAAGGACATCTGTGTATGAATTATAAAATTAATGTCTTCAGCCTCATTTTTTTACCAGTGTTCATATTGCAATTTTTGCTGTTATCATTGCATGTTTTTTACCATTAAAAGTGGTAATGAGTGTTCATTGACATCACAAAAGTCAGAAAAACTAAAATGGAAACATTTATTAATGGAACTAATAAAAACCTCATGCTGCACCAGTCATTGCGCAGATTACAAAGGTCACAAACTCAAAGGCAAAACAAAAAATATATACTATGGGCACTATTCCTCCAAATAATGAGAATGAAAGTCAAGTACAAGCAACACCCACTAATAAGCAAAAGAAGAAAATACTAAATAAACAATTCTAAGTAACATATATGAGCAGACTATGATGATTTACACAAACTTTCAAAATATCAATGAAATATATAATAGCAAGAATAAAATTTTCAAACATCAAAGTAATTATTGATTTTAATAAACTAACAAATGTAAAAAGGGACATTATTAAAAAAAAAAAAGATTGATGCAGAGTGTTGAATAGAAGCTTAAAACTGAACTAAATATTAAATTACATAAATCAATATACAAAGTTCTTTTAATGACACAAAAAGCATTATCATACACAGGAAAAAATTATTCATTTTATGCTGTGGTCATCAGCTCTAACTTTTATTTTGAAAAGACAGTTGAATATTGATAAGTAAATGAAAATTAGGAAGGGGTTCCCGGATCTTTTCCTTTTCTCTGGCCTCTGTATTGGTGCTGTCATGAATCCATTGTGATACGTGCAGACTGTAGTAATGTCTCTTCATACTGAGGGTACCAGGTTGACAGTTTTCTGGTTGCTGTTCCCAACTGGTAGTTAGGAGCACTAACTCTTGCATAGCAGCTTGAGCAGTTGTTCTGATCAACAGTTGCATATTATAGGGGTGCCTGTAATTCCATGTTGTGCATGGAAGGGTGTCTCTGCACACACCTCCAGTGGGCAACCCCAAAGCCACACTATGTTGCAGGCTGTGCCAGCTCCTCTCTGCCCATTTCACATAAGATAACCATTCAGTTACTATTACTTTAGGCCCTCTCACTTTCACTACCAATATTCCCATCATGACTACAAACAATCAAAGAAACAAACCTAAACCATCTCTAAAAAGTTATCTAAAACATATCCTTCACCAAAATTCATGGCATTTGGACCAACTTTTGCAGTGTTAAATTGTTCGTCGTTGAGAAGTCTCCTGACCTACTAGCTCTCTGCGAGACCAATCTTATTCCATCAGTCCCCTCCTCTGACTTCTCAATTCCCGGTTAGCTTCTTCTCCTAAGAAAGGACTCTATTGCCCACATGCATGGCCTGGGAGTTTACACACAAGACCATCTGCCACTGGCTAGGGATCTCTCTCTCAAATCTTCAGACCATTCATACATTGTCTATCTCTCCTCAAATCTATAAGCTATCTCTTCTTAGTCTGTCCCTCTCCATCCTCCCAAGACTGTGGTGTACTCAATTGCATTTCTGATAATATAGACAAGGTTATCTCTCTACATCCATCTGCGAACATATGTGTTTGGTGACTTCAGTGCCCACCATACCAAATGGCTTAAACACTCTGTAACTGACCTTCCTGGCATAAAAACATTTAACTTTTCAATCACTCAATCGGTTGACTTTCCTACATATTTCCCCAGCAACCATGATGGTAAGGCTTCCATTCTTGATCTCTGTTTTACCTCCATCTCCTCTTGGCAACTCTGATCATGCCGTCGTGTCTGTTTTCATCTCCTTCTCACAAGTTTGGTTCACAAGATTATTGGCAGCTCTGCAAAAGCATGCTAAACAACAGCAAGCCCTCAATACTCCCTTAATTCAACCAATTTGAGGTTCTAACCTCCTCCGCTGATAAGGGTGAATGCTTTGCTCATAATTTTGCATCCAATTCAATGCTAGACTCATCTGGTGTACCCACACTGAACTTTCCCCCTAGGACTGAGGCTCTACTGAGCATAACCCCAACTATGGTATTGGACATCATCTCTAAATTAGACTCCATAAGGCTAGTGGTGGGGACCTAACTCCTGTCCTCTCAAAACTTTACAACTACTGCCTCACTGAATCTTGCTTTCCAGCCTGTTGGAAATCCTCATCTGTTGTGCCTGTCTTTAAAAACTCTGGTGACCCTTCTGAACCATCTAACTACCATCATATCAGTCTCCTACCACTCTTTGGTAAAATCTTCAAGGCTTTAATCAACGGCAAAGTGGTTAAGTACCTTACTTCACATAATCTGCTCTCCAACAAGTAGTATGGTTTACACTTTGCCCGATCTACTGCTGACATGCTCACAGCCATAACTGAATTTGTATACCAAGCACTCAACAATAATGGAGAAGCTTGAGACATGGCTCTAGACATCTTTAAAGGATTTGACAGGGTCTGGCATGCTGGCTTTCTTTGTAAGCTTCAGGGATACAGCATTACAGGATGATTATTTAACTTAATATATCAAATCATGAAATGAAGGTCATCCTAAACAGTTTCTCCTCTGGTTCCTTTTTCATGAACACTGGTGTCTCCCCAAGGCTCTATCTTGGGCCCTACACTGTTCCTGATCTTCATCAATAACCTTCTGAAGCCTCCCTCTGTCTCTTCTACAAATATTTTCATGGCAACTCTTCTGATGTGCTACTGTTGCTGGTTCCCGGACTTCATGAATTTAAATGTGCTACCAGGCTGGCATCTCACTGTCAGAATGGTTAAATGTAACCGTCTCTTCTTCTCAAACAGCTTCTTCTCCTGCACTTCCTGTCTGTGGAACTCCCTTCTCCTTACTTGTTTGTCCTGATAACTATAATCTTCAAATATTCAAGTGTAATGCCGATCCACATCTGACATCCTGAGTTTGTTCCCTGTCCTCCTCCATATCCCTTCTTCAAACACACCTCTTTACTCTTGTTTTCAATCCTCTGTAACCCCTTGTGTGCTAGTAGCACTCCCACCTTGCTTGGGGTGAATTGCCTTAAAAAAAAAACAGATTAATGAAATTTATTAATTGTATCTTTCACAAGAAATGTTAATTGAAGGAACAAGTTCAGTAAATTATTACTGTGCTCTCAACATGTTCCTGTTTAATTATTCTATTCTTTGCTGATTCTTTTGTCTATAGACAAAGGAATCAATTTTCAAAGGAATAAATTCAAATAAAAGTTAGATAACTTTATTCAAATATCTTTTTACAAAGAGCATAAGAAAAAACAACAAAAAAATCTAATAATGGATTTGGTATGTATTAACTTATTAATGTCCACTTGACCCATTTTTGAGATGGTGGATATTAGGCAGGAACCTATAAATAAAACTGTTTTTTATAAGTCTATAATTAATACTATAGCGAAGAAAACGGCGACTTACCTCGTCAAACCAAGCGATAGCGTGTCGCGTGTATTCTACGACGGAAAAAGTGGCGAAAAAGAAAACTACTTACCAAACAGAGGGGCACGTATTCCGCATAACATGCTGAAAATGGAATAATTGAATTAAAGAAAAAAACAAGTCAGTCGCAGGAGTCGCTATAAAAGTATTTTGATATGCAAATTACGGAAAATCCTATCCCAGATGTCAACGAATGGAAGAAATAGGTTCTGCCTATAAAAGCAGTTGGTGTTCTCAATTTGAGAGAAAAAATTCGGGCATTTTTGGTTTCGTCGTTTGTTAGTGAGCGAGTTATTTTTCTGACTGGTTACACGCATTGTGATTTGAAATAGTACCGGCGAATCGAGTTTTCAGCATTTCTTTCTGCCCACGATATTCGAGTCTGGACTTACAGTGATTCTTCTTTGTCTTGTGGAAGTAATCTGCGACAAATACTTCCTTTGCTTTCAGAACGCTTACAAATACCTTAGAAATATATAGTTAAAAACATTTTAATTTTTATAATTCATACTGTTTTTTATGGTATGCTTTAATGACTTAATAAACTTGATTGATCTACCTATTTATATAATGTCTAGTGTCTTCTACACTCTTCATAAACATATTGACTCTATTGATATATAATAATGATGTTTCTTAAATTAAAAACCTCATAGCTTTCAATGAATTATTATATTTTTATAGTTAAAGCTTTAGAGTTTTAAAGTTTAGACCATACTTGCTATGTTCAGTATTAACTTTTCACAGGTCAGCAAATACAAAATGTAAGAGCTATTATCATGAATGTTTCACAAAAAAATATTATTTTGCTTAGATTGAGAATATTGATAGTGTGACACTGAGGTATGAATGGGGGTTAATATTAAGGTTAAGTATAAGCTGAGAGAGAGAGATTGGGAAGCACTTTCCCTAGTGATAGGAAATGAGGGAGCCATTTGTTTTTTGTTTTTTTCTCTTATGAAGGGAACGAGTGAAGTTGATGCAACCAAGAGTTTCTTTTTTATCTATCAAAGATTTGGCATGTGGCAAAACAAATTGGGAAATAATTTTATCTCTCCCTTGAAAGGTTAATGAATTAAAAACATATGACTTTTCTTAAAGGTCAAATGTTCAGAGCAGATAGAAATTAAGTAAACAAATCATATCGTTGACAGGAGGAGGAGAAGGAAGAGTGGCCTGGTTTATATTTTCACTGTCCAGAATTATAGAAATGAATCAGAAAGGAATCTTAATGACTAGAATAAAACACCCCCTTTTCATCCACACATTTTGAGAATTAGATTAATCACAAAGACATTTTTACCTGCCCTGGGAAGTAGGCTGAGGTTGAATGTTGAGAAATTGTGTGAAAAAAGGAAAACTTGGCGCCACCTATATGAAGTGATGGTGCGAGATGTTAAGTGAAGCAAGTTGGGGTTAAAGGGAGGAGTGACTCCTGTGACTTCTCCCAAAGATTGTGAATAATTCTCCAAATTTTGAAAGTTGGTTAAGAAAGAAATAGGGGATAAAAGAATCTTGTTGGGATTAACACGATAATTGGGTAATTACTGAATCCCCAAAACCCTTTGGCCCCATCTTGGTTATGGGCCAAAATACATATTAGCAGACAGTTTTTGGAGTGAAAGGACGTCTGCAGGAAACTTCCTCATCAGTACCTCTGGAACCCATGTCAGCTGCCACCGTGACCTCCTAACAGAGAACTTTGAACACCAACTCCTTCAAAATATCTGACAAGGCTCAGTGTCACTATCGATATTGATACAGCAAGGGTTGATTTTTGTTGTACCCCAAAAAACTACATAAACCAGTTGAAAATTAATCCAAAGATCTTTTTATTTTTTATTATTTTTCATTTGTGAAGATATTTCTTCCCTTGATATAGCTTTCGCCACAGTTCAACCCCGTGCTACTATTACTTTGATGTTCAATCTGTCACTGCTCTGTGATCATAAACACAGCATGGGCAGAGTGGGTATGGATCAAAGCAGCTAGCAACCAACAACCAGCTTGGACCAGTGTTAGTATTGACCAGTCCTGGAAGTAGCTCTGTGGTTAATGTGTCAGCCATTACCCTGAATATAATTGCTAAATGGGGTTACAATATCTGGTGACATGATGCAGAGAGTTGAGTTATAATATTAATTAATATATTTAATTTTATAACATTTTGAATAGATTAAACAGTATTTAAAATTAGATAACTCTTTTTTTCTATTAATAATACATATATTATGGCTTTTGTTTAGAATTACAATAAAAGAAAGTTTATACTTCCTCAAATGCAATTGGTGATTTATCAAGCTTTTGGAGGTGGGTATGGTGTTATGAATCAAAATCAGAGAGTGTTCAAAGAAATAGTATTCACAGTGTATGAAAAAGGACCAGCAGGATTCATTTAGAAACAAAGAAAAGAGCACTCAACTACTATCTAATATCAGTCCTATATGGTAATGAATGCTGGACATTTTCCATGCAGATGAGGAGGGGAGACTTGAAATAACAGATGTTCTCCTACAGAAGTATGCTGAGAATACCATAAATGAAGTATGTGAGTAAGAAGAAAGTTTTAAGGAAAGGGGAAGCAAAAAAGGATACTTAGAATCAGTAACAGACAGTTGAAATTTCTAGGACACATAATGAGGAATGAAGTCTTGTTAAATTTTGCTTGCAGGATTTACTGAAGTATAGAGAGAACAGTAAGTAACCTACCTAATGAGTTTGTGTAAATGGATGACAGAACAAGATGGGTAGGATTGTAAAAAGTCAAATATTGCAATGAGCTACAGGGGATAGGAACTTGAGGAGAGCCATGGTCGCCCACCCTCTAAAGGGACACAGCACATAGAAGAAGAAGAAGAAAGGCAGCAGCCACTGTCTCTATTTCATAGGGTGGGTGATTAAAAAACACAATAGCTTTCCTGAAAGATGTCATGTTCTGCAACTAAGTTCAAAACCCTGAAAGAAAGTTTGTAGTAGTGAAATAACTTTGATAGAAACCCAAAATTTGATTTAACTCTCTTATCTGTCTGGGAAAATCTTTTTGGTGTAGTGTTGGCAATGACATTTATGGTGATTGTGTATTTAGTTTGATAACACAAAATAAAAGACTAACTCAGATACAAGTAGGTGTCTGAATAAAAATGAATAGACAAAATCAGGATTTGAACAAGGGCAGAGTGTTACATGTAAATTCCAAGTAAATCGGAAATTGCATGAAGGATGTAATATAGATTTCACTGATAAACTTTATTCAGAGAATCAACAGTAGTGTTCAACCATCTGTATCAGGCTGTTGACCATTAATTAGAAAATTTTTTTTAGTGGATTGTTACAGTAGATAATAAATGAATATTATTACATATCACATTACATTTTTTTTACATATATCCTATCTATTACATAAAATTCAAAGGGCAGTGCACATTACCCTATGTCAAATTAGTCCTAACACTAAGACTTCATTTACAATGGACCAATGCTACCTATTGTCTACCAGATATTGAAAAAGCTATTACAGACTTTTACTGTCAATAACCTGTGGCTGCCATTGGTGTAATATTCCAGAAATAATGTGAAAAGAAAGAACAATTGGCTGGGAAATTTAGCATATTTGTTTCAATCATATGTTTTTTGTTATTTTATACCAGGATATTTAGAAATAAGGAAGATATCAATTCAGCTCTCTAAAGTTTCTTTTTATTATTTTATCACAAAATGTTATCAGTGATAAATGGAAAAAAATCTCTTTAGAATATTAATCGTGGTTAATGATATCATTGATTAATGAATTTTAATTTCCTTTGAATGCATTTTTATCTCTTTGCACATACATTCCAAACAGCATAATATCTATATCAAATATTTGTTTCTGTATGAAAACAAAATTTTGATTTTAGTATAGTCAACTACTATAACTAAAAGTATAAAATGAAATAAAAAACTATTGTGAAACTATAAAATTTTTTGTTCAGGTTCATGAATGTGGGCTTATCCAAGAGATGAAACATCCCCAAATTGGAAAAATTCGCCTTCCTGGTAAGATGATGCTATGATTTTTCTGAAAACTTTAACTAACTATATTAATTATATGTAATCTCTCTAATTTTTTCCCTTAAGCAACACAAAAGAATAATATTGCTTGAATTTTATAAAATGTACCTAACAGAATATAACCTTGTTCAAAAAATATTGTACAATTCAAATGCCTTTTATAAATAATATCTTGTAAAATTTATTTCAGGTATAAAAGTACATTAAAAAGGAATTTAGTGAATAAACAAAGGAAATATTGTCTAAATAATATCAACTTACAAAAACCAGTTATAATATATAAACTAAATTACCAAGAAAAAGTGTATGAAGTAATAAATGACTAAATGAAATGCAAAAAAAGAGTGGAAATATATTTAAAGAATACCATTAATCAATTGAAAGTTAAGTAAGGATAGATTAATAATAGAATTGGTAAGAGTGTCTGAATTTCAGATATCATTTATTCTGAGTAGTATTCTCATCTGATGAGCTAGTCTTGTTCAGAGCTTTTTATTCAATTTTCCTTCTTTTTTTTTTTTTTTTTTTTTGCTGTTATTAATAAACTATTCTCGGTTTTAACATTCAAAGAATATACAGTCGATGATAAAATTATTTGTACACCCATCAATTTTGGATATTTTTATCCATTTCTCAGAATCTAATGCCTGTATGATGACAGGTTTTTTTATATGTCAATAAGCACAAAAAACATATTAACATATAAAAAACCTGTCATCATACAGGCATTAGATTCTGAGAAATGGATAAAAATATTCAAAATTGATGGGTTTATAAATAATTTTGTTGTTGACTTTATATGTTATCAATTCCCTTACATAGTTGTCATAAAGAACTAGTAAAATAGAAAGAACTGTACACGTTTATTGAAATGTTTTCAAGAACTGTCACAGAAGTGGATGTGATATTAATCAAAAACTATTCTTTTTTTAATTTTTTTCAGCTCCTGCTGTTGATTATGTGAGTCAGGTGGTCACTACAGAACACTTTGCTCCACCTATACTTGGCCAACATACACAGGAAGTTCTTAGAAATGTATTAGGGTTGGGGACAGTCGAAATTAATGACTTAAGTAAGCAAGGTGTGATAAAGTGTGCCTCTTAGTAAAGATCATTTTTAAAAATGAGAAGTTTATTCTCAGAAAAATTTATTTGATAAATTGGATGCTTTATTATTATTACTTGGTAACCTTCTTGGAATTTAAAATCAAACGTCTTATTCAGTTCACTTTTCATGTTTAAGGTTAATCAGTTAATACTCACTGATCTTATTCATCTTTATGCTGCCTGTTCTTGTTTCTTCCAAGCAAAGTATGTGATTTTTCAGCACTACTAGACCCAGGGACTGAACTTTAATCAAAACCAATCCATTTGGCCACTTGGTCAACCTTGTATTGAAATTCTGGAGTCTTAAACCTAATGCCTGTACTTGGGTGGTGGAATTGGACATTTTCAGATAGTATTCTTCTCTATGCTAGGTTTACTGAGGAGGTTTTCAGTGTGTAACATGTGCACTGAGTCTTTTAGTTATTGTCTCCCTCAGTGTTGCTCTTTGCCTATTAACTTAACATTTCACAGGGGTTGAAGACCACATTTTTCTTCCATATATAACCAGCTATGCCTGATTCCAATGATTCTCCCTAGATTATGACCTTTTGATGTTCCTCCATCTTTACTTTTCAGGGGAAGTTGGTCCTTTCTTGCTATAACTGTATTGGATGATCAGTTCTTAGTCATGTTTTCTTTTTTCTCTCCAAATTGATTGAACTAATTTTTTAATTCTGTCCTGATGTTGTATGAACAGCAGATTCTATGAATCTTTTCAAGTGTACATAAAGGTTGATATGCCACTAAACAAAATCAACAAAACCACTTTCAGATATATCTCTTATGTATGGTAGACTCTGATTGATTTTTATTCTACTTGATTCTTCTCATGGAAGGTGATATTATGCTTAAAGTGTGTTACTGATGCTCATGTCTGTCAGTATCTTTCTGGTTTACTCCATTATTAGTTTGGTCTGATGTTGTAGTAAGTGGTCAGCCAATTTTTGACACTATGGATAATGAGAATTGAAGCTCAGGTATTCTCATGTGAATAGATGTCTTGAACCTATACTCTCTGCAAGTTTATCCAGAAAGCCAGTTGAGTTTTTGCATTGTGAACTGTATAAAAGGTTTTAATAAGTTCACATGGTCCAGCAGTATTTGCATATTTTCCAGGTGGAGTCAAGAGTATGAAGGTATCATCTGTGTATCTAAACCACAGAGTTGGCTTTAGTGGTAATATTTCTGTAGACATTTCCTTAAAGTATTCCCTGTAATGATGCTACTATAGCCAAACCTTGTTCCTGTAGGTATACGTTGGAATCCAATTGGAATTATGTTGTTTACACACAGAATTTCAACATCTCTATAGATTATTTATTGGGGCTCTTTTGCCTTTACATTGATAAGGGTTCATCCTGTTATTGTAGTAATTACATCTACAAGAATTTTGCTCAACAGGTAGCATGCCAAATCCTAACAACTATGGACCCCAGGAGAATACTATCTTTGTGAATTCTGAGAAGGTCATCCCTGATAGCTTACTGTAATGTTGGGTTAGTTGTCTATTGTGAAGTAATCCTTTTTCTTGGTCATGATCTGTGAAAGCTCTGTTTTCAGGGTTAGATCTTTTTTTTTTCTTGCTGTAACTACTATCTTCAACTAGGCTAACTCATTTGCAGAATATTCCAACTTTTCTGTCACTACTGTTGTCTTACCTTTGCTTACTGGCAGTATGGTTCTGCAGGATTTTGTTTTTAATGTGATGTTTGATTTAGGAGGTTTGCTATTTTCCAGTACTTGCCTCATTTTTCATTTTGTCATCACTTGATCTTTAGGGATCCTATAACATGGGACCCAATGATAATGCTTGTAAATTTGAAACCTTTGTTAAGCACTGCTTACTTCGAGTTTACTGATATTGACAACTGTTTTTATAGGCAGTGGACTTTTGTTTTATATCATACTGTGATAATTCAACTGCTGTAGTTTCTGTATTTGGCATATCTTGACCATCTATAATTTTGGCTTGTGGTTCTTGTCCAAATCCTGTTGAATTTTATTTTTATCCACTTCCAATGTTATTTATTCTGGGAATGGTTGCATCTGGTTAGATAGTTCACTTTGTAATTGATTTTCATCCAGCAGCTATAACAGATTTTTCCTCTTACCAGGGCATGTCCTGCTCTTTTTTCATGACCTTCTGGAATAGCTAGATGTTAGGATAGTTAAACCAGTTTGTATTAAGTTTAGTTCTGTACATCTACAGAGGAATGTGAGATAGTTCATTATTTGTGGCTGTTTTGGTGGAGTTTTTCTCAAATTGTCACCATTGATTTATGTCAGAATTTTTTAAATGAGCAGTTATCATTAACAATCTACCACTATTGACTGAATAAAGGGTTTGATTCCAAATTCTATAAATATTACTGAGTATGATAGCAGACACCTGGAGAGTAGTTGAAATATTGTGAGTATAGCAAACTGATCCAAATAATAAAGCATAAAATAACTTAAAAAACTTCAGTTTGTATATGTAGTTTTAAATTTTTAAAAAACTGATTCAAATTAAAAATACTTACCATGTTTTAAAAAATTCTTATGTTTGGTTATTTAGTTAGATTTTGGTAAGTCGGAAAGGCCAGGAATTTTACAGCAATCACTGACAAGTAATGAATGCAATGGTGTGAGTGATAACTTTAACAAATTTGTAATGTTCTTCAATGGGTGGCATATGCACAGTAATTTCATTTCAACATATCTTTCTATATGATATATATATGTAGATTGTGAAATGCTTTTAGTTAAAAGTGAAATTGAGGAAAATGAAATGCATTTCCATTATTTCATACACTATTATTTCTAGAGTGGGGAAAAAGGCATAAAGGTGACCCGAAACTGCTTGGGATTGACCCGTCACACTGTAAGAGAAGACATGAGTGGCAGGTGTCACCTAGTGACTGTTCTCATCAAACAAAATATAATTCTCAAGTCATGGAATCTTAGAGCATTATACTACCAGGACAGTTAGAAAATATAAAACAAGAAATGAGCAGGTTAAATATCAGCATCTTAGGCATTTGAAAAAACCCAGTGGGCAAACAATGGAGATTTTGTCAATGACAAACACTGGATCATACACATAGGCAGTGACAAAAATGAAAGAGGAGTAGGGTTAATACTAGACCAAGACATGAAGAAATGTCTTCTGGAATACTGTCAATTATCTGAAAGAATTATTATGGTTAGACTGAATAGGAAGCCTTTCAACATATCTATCATAGTTGTGTATGCACCAACAGCACAAAGTACAGAAGAACAAATTGAAAAGTGATATACCAGAAGACCTAAGTAGATATATTTTCATAGCACTGCCTAAGAAGCCAGCTACAAATGAATGGGAACTCTATCGAACACTCAGCTTAATGAGCAATATGACAAAACTTATCTGAATTCTGATGAATAGAGTGTTCAGCAGTATCAGACCAGAAATAGCACAGGAACAGTGTGGGTTTGTCAAAGACACTGGAATAAGAAACTTGATATTTATGCACAGAATGTTATCCAGAAGCACAAAACAAATCCACAAAGATTTATTATCAACAACCTTGATATACTTGGGATGGATATTAGAATAATCAAGAACCTATACTGGTAGCAAATTGCATGCATATGGATAAAAAATGAGTTCATCAGATATAAAAAAAAATAGAAAAAAGAGTAAGATGTGTCTTCTCATGGTACTTATTCAATCTATACAATGAGACAATTTTGAGAAAACTAGAAGTCCTACCAGGATTCATTATTGGCAGCTACAATCTTAACAAGATAAGATATGCAGATGACACTGTGTTGATAGCAGACACAGAAAGAAAGGTACAAAAACTTCTACAGAAGTTAGTGAAGGAAAGCAAGAAGAAAGGATTAAGCATCAACTGAAAGAAGAATGCATAGTTGTTAAAAAAATGATGAGCCCAAAGTGCAAATTGCAGATACCAAAATCAAACAAGTGCAGAAATTTAAATATCTGAGAATTGTTTTAACAGAGGACAAAAAGTGTGTAGGCATATTTGGAATAGCCAAGGAAGGATTCCAAAAGCTAAGCAGAGCACTAAGAAATAGAAGAATTTCACTGGAAACAAGGAAAAGAGTACTAAACTGTTACATGATGTCTGTCCTTCTGTATAACAGTGAGTGCTAGACAGTCTCCTCAAAGATAAAGCAGGGACTTGTAGCAATATAAATGTGGTTCTACAGAAGCATGCTGAGGAGATACCATGGACTGAATATGTGAGCAATGACAAAGTTTTAGAGAAAATGGAAACAAAAAGGAAACTTGTACTTAAAATCGAGAAGAGACAGTTGACTTTTATGGGGCACATATGAGGAAGGAGGGCTTGAAAAATCTGATATTCACAGGACAGATAGCAAGTGGGATAGGAGGAAAACAATGTGTAACATAGTGAGTTTGAGTAAATGAATAGTGGAACAGGGTTTAAGAGAAATAACAATGTTTATTAAGAGCTGAAAGGGTCATGAAGTTGTGAGGATCCATAAAGAAGATTCTGTCAAGCCACATTAGCATTAAATTCCCTATTCTTCTAGCTGAGATTTCTTGGCCATATCAAATTCCAACTCTATCTAAGACTACTTGAGAAATTCAAGATTAGAGATTCCAAACATTAAGTGGTCATCTGCACTGTATTCTGTTACAATATTGCTGAAAATTATCTAGACTGTAGTTTTCACTAGGATTCAGATGGGCTGCTCTTGAGTTAGTAAAGTTTGCAGGGTGTACATACTGTCACAGCACACATGTGTCGTGATTCTTCCCCAACCATCACAGTGAGGCTGTTTACTCGTTTCCTTGACCAATTGTCTCACTTTTATTGAGAATTGTAATAATAGCAATCTTGAATCACCCATTTTGGCATAGGTATTTTTTTGAAAAATGCCATTGTCTATATTATTTTTCTGTTTCCCAAAGTGAAGTTGTATTTGTAATTCATTATTTTAAGCCATAAATCAGAAGCATCATGTTCCTATTTTAAGCCTTTCTTATCCTCAAACTTAGTTCACTGCGTCAATTATCTTAACATATAACATTATCTAATAATATTAAAAAATTGTATTTTAAGGAAAAGGCTTTAAAGTATTGAGAATTTTTCTTTTAGCAATTGTAATATTTATCTTTTTTTTAAATTTTACTCATTTTTTTTAATTAAATTTTCTGTTCAAAATCTTATTCCAAATACTTTCAAGTGACATCGTGCTTCTCTTTATAATAAAGACGACAATGGAAACATTGGATTTATATTATGACATTGGATGCACCATTGCTATTAGATTCACTCATGTTTCTTGCTGGTATTCAGTTTACAAAAAGTGTTCAGTCAGTTCCTTCTATTTAACCACTGTGTACATAGATCTATAACCAAAAATTACTTGCTCAGAAAGAGTTGGAAAAATGCATTTGATCAGAGTGAATTGCATAGTAGGGGTACATCACCATGATCATCATGAATATAATTATGACAATTATAATGAGTGTGTCTCATTATTATATAAAGAAAAGATGATATTGACACTAACAAAGAGTGCAATGAAAAACAATAATAATTTTAATTAAAAAAACAAATGTAATGTTTCACTGATTAAGGACATTTTAAAAGTTAAGCAAATATACTTTGAAATTTAATTAAACTAGTGACACTGCTGCTGTACATTAAGTTTAGAGAAAGATAAAATTCTGGTAATAATTATAATCACAAAGAAAGAAAAGCATTTGGTTCTGCCAAAATTAATGTAGCAGCAAACAAAATGTTGAATTTATATTATTTATTCACATAGTTGTTTCATGAACAGTAACAATGATAGTAGTAACAGCAGCAGTAGTAGTGATGAGAGTAATGTTTAAAAATTCCAGAGCCTGTATAAAATTTTAGTTACCTGGAAGCTCCTATTAGCTTAGACTTTAAAGTAACTTTCATATATCTGTTGTCATTATTTAAAAGGCTATTATGCAGATTAAAAGTGTTATCATTGATAATATTCATTCATGTTTAATATTAGTACTTTGTTTCACTAAAATTATATGCAATACATATTTATATATTTGTAAAATATATTTGTTTCATTAATATTTTTCATGCAATAACTTCCGGTTGCATTGGTATAAATACAATTAGAATTTTTATATCCTAATTATTCCTTGTAAGATGTTTACAAGATGCAGGTTGAACAAATCATATAAAGGAAAATTTTTGACTGTATTTCACTCCTTCAGTTATGACAACAAGAGGTTAAGCTACACTGTTTGATACAAGCTTCATGTAATAAACTATGCTAAAGATCTTGAAAATAGAGCAGCTGCAAAATATTTTGGCCCTCTGGCTACAGAAAAAATGATACATTACTGGCAATTGTAGTAAAATAACTTACAGACAGCAAAGAAAAGAACCTGTAACCACACTAACCTGAATTGAAAAGGAAATTAAAATATGGGTTGTAAATGAGAGGAGTACAGGCAGAATCATTACGATGAAAATGTTAAGGAACAAGGCTAGAAGATTAGCGAACAAAAAGGGGATTCAAGACTTTATAGGAACAGAAGGATGATGTTATTGTTTTATGAAACCAGAAGATTTGTCAATATGTACAAAAACATCAATTGCGCAGACTATGACTATGCTGACAAAATAGTAAAGTTTCATAAATTTGTTATATATGCTTGAAAAAGAACTTTTAAACTAGGCCAGAATAAAAAGACTCAACATTGCACAAGTCTGCAAATGGGTGAAGCAAGCTTGGGATAATATTAGACCAGAAATTGTTGTGAAATCTTTTAAAAAGTGTGGCATTAGCAATGCTCTCAATGGAAGGGAAGATGATGCATTATTTAATGACAATGATAGTAGTATTGAAAATGAATATCAGAGTTTTCATAATGAAGACGACAAATTTTATGGATTTGAAGATGAATAAAATTTTAATGTTAACTGTAATGTTTTGCTCAATTGTAATAATTGCATGATTTTTATTTTGTTCTCTTACCTTTGGATATAATAAAGTTTTTATAAGCTTGTGTTTTTTTTTTCCTATTATTTTTCATTTAATTGTAATCATGGCTTGTTTAACCAAAATAATACCTCATAAATATAGTCTAAGCTGTACCATTTACTAATAATTTTACTAATTACTAATTTTTTCTTGATTTACCCTGCTGAAATTGGGGTGCATCTTATACACCATCAAATACAATACTTTATTATTATTTTATTCAATGTTTCTATCAAATGTTTATTACTAAAAGAAAATAATGTCATTAATAAAAATGTGCAGATGTTTAGTATATATGTGTTATCTTGATTACAGTGTAGTCCTAAGTAGACTGAAAAATTTTCTTTATAGACAAATGGTTAATTCATCTGTAGTGTTTTTTCTAGATTTTGATAAATTTATTTTCATGGTATTGTATCAGATGATCATGATTCCATTCATCGTACCATCGGCAACTGCCATGAGTATATTCATCACATGACACTCGAGCCTGACCAGTCTTTCTTTTTGGTTTTTCTGTTCGTGGTGGGCGCTTTCCAAGGGAGTAAAAACTCTGGTAATAATACCTACAAAAAATAGTATGAGAATGAAATAAAACACTTATGTAAGGTTTATTAAGAGAATGTTTTCAAAAAATGCCAGTGAATGTGAAACTTTAATAAGCATCAGTATAAAAAATTTCAAATTTAACAAAATTGTTAGCAAAATTCCTGAAATTATTGAGAATTCTATCAGAAATTTGCAAAAACACAGGTGCACATGCAAATTCAGTTGATACTTCTTTCAGAATACAAACACAATTTTTTTTTTTATAGTAATATGCATTTCACATTTTTATTGCAAATCATTTTTGCCTTTTTCACCCTGAATGCAAGAAAATATCAATCTCAAAGTATGATACATCTGACAATGAGTTGTCAAATCAGCAAATTCATATTTTTTGGAATTTTGGTTAGGAGTCTTTACATAGAATTTTAATCAAGATTCACGGTATTGGCACTAACAAAAGATAAAATAGGAGAAAAGATTTTAAATGGATTGCATTATACTAAAAAATTGACAGCAAGATGAATTTGCTTTTCTTGAACTGAATATTGCTGTAGGGATACAAAACATGATTATCCCCCTTTGGTTGAGATGAAGTCACATGTGACGGCCACTTACCAAATCAGCACAGGCTGAGGCTAAATCTACCTCTCCCAGCACCTTATATGCTATTTTCCTATAGAAATTTATCTTCACCAGATAGAGAATCTCCAGCTCACAGTCCTCATGTTAGAAGAAACCCATGATTTGCTTCTTCCCATTTGTGGAATATGCTCTCACTAGTGATATAACATAAATCTATTCCGCTATCTATATGGAATCCTAAATATAGCTTCTCCAGAAACATAGGAGAATCTCCCACAGCTCCAGTTTTCCCTTCTGGAAATATTATAAGTGAGACACTAGCTTTTCATTTTCTTTTAACATTGCTTGTTGTGTAGACATGTTATAATTTCTCTACATGAAATAAATGTAAATGTCTATATATAATTATATGTATGACTTAGTGGCATAAAACTCTCTTTGAGAATAAAACATGTTTATTCCTTTTCTTTCAGCTGTTCTATTCATTCCATTAAATAAGGTGCTATATCATTTTCTGTTCATTCAATTAAATAAGGTGCTAATGCCCATGATGGGGGAAATGTAAACTGGGAGAATAAACATTCCACTGCTCATCCATTATCTGGTCACAACAACACAATATTATTATTGCTCCCACTAACTGGTGACTTACCTGACATTTGATGTTATAAACCCCCATTAACTGGTCACTCTGTCATGATATGATATTATTTACCCCATTATCTGTTGATCCTGATGCAATATGAACATGTAAGCAAATATGAAATATTTCTCACACAGTATATGTTCATAACAGGATAACATGCATGCAAGGTTTTCCATGTGAAATGAGTCATATTGATACATTTCAGAAATGCTAATGTGACAAAACATGGGAGTTTTCATCAGTTCTGTCTGCCATAAACATGTTTACAACATGAAAAACAATGAAATATTAATTGGTCACTTTTCTTGGCATGCCAATTAATGGAATACAGTTTTAACAGGTATTTCTTATCATGGTAAATCTCAGAACAGAAAGGACAATATTATTGTCACAGAAAGGTTCAACAACTAAAAAAAAACAAACTCATATTTGTCTTAACAGGCTAAATAATTACTATTTCTTGGCTCTTTAACTAGAGACTTAATGATGTTTGCATTAAATACATCTCAGTTTATCTACTAATTTTCACTTGTGGATTTTTTCTTCATCCACACAGTCGGATCAGAATAGTAATATTTGGTAATTGAGAAATATTCATGGTATGATGTTGTATCAGGGCTCGTTAGAAGTGTATAAACAACATGAATTTGGTGAAATCAACAAAGTCAAATTTTTCATATTTTGTGGGGTCTGTGACCGGATTTACATATTTGAACATAACTGCCCCAAAACACAAAAATTGCTCTAATTTTGGCTTGGTTGAAGGGTTTTCTAGGAAGGTATGGACAGCACGATATCAGTTAAATCAACAAAACTAAATTTTTTTATATGAAAAATATTTTTTTTGATATTTTTGGAAGACTGATACCAGATTTCCATATTTGGGCATTATAGCCCCAAAACATGAAAATTGCTCTAATTTCAGTTTTGTTGATGATAGAAAGGCCTGAAGTACAGAGAGAAAGAAAAGAAAATGACTCTGTACGTTCCTTCTTTGCTATTAAGAAGCTGTTTCATTCATGTACTGTATGGTTCTCAGTAAAGTGCAGATGAAACAGGTTTGTTATTTCTTTGGTCAAAAAGGCATTGGGTTTCAAACAACTAATGACACCTTCCCATCAGAATGTTCTTGAGACCTCAAACATATTCTGTTTTGGATGGCAAAAGAAGAGTTCTTGACTTACAAGAACCTTTTTAACAGAAACAACATCAGTGATCAAGATAGTCAAGGAAAATCAATCACTCAACAGTTTGACCATCTACTTGAAAGATGTTGGTGATGCTGAGTGGTTAAATTGAAAAAAAAAATGTGGAGGATGGTAATGATGATGAAGAGCACATATGTCAACATGATATCATTCCTCTGAAACTTACACGGAATGTTGGTGGCAAAGAAGAGATTTTATGGCAGAACAAAGTAGCCAGTTCTGCATGATAATTGAGATGTGTGTATTTGATTAGAGAAGTAGAAAAGTAATCTTGACCTCCTCAACTTCATGGTCTAAGAAACTGATCATGCATGGAATGATTTATATACTAATGGTTTATCAATTGATGTTGGTGGTGATGATTTTACTGTGTCATGTGTAACCAAAGACTTTATGAAGTTCAAGAAATTGATTTCTGTCTTAGTATGTGTATATCCAAGGTCAAAGATTGTATGGACCCAAACAAAATACTAGATGGAATCAAAATCAGCAGGTCAGCTTCAGATATGCTGAACATATTCAACGAAGTCCTTGATGTTGATGGAAACATCCATATTAGACCAGGAGACTTTGGAACCAGAGCTGGTGTCACTGAACAACCACTTTCTGATTCTGACCAGCATTGCATAACTATCACCCACTCCTACATAAATGGAACAAGGTGGTATTTGTAAATGTTGTATCATTGTTATGCAGATTAAAAGAAATGGGTTGAGAAGGCTGGTTTATGTGATCACATTGTCAAATCCAAAAATAAGGTAAGGGACTTCATCAAACAAAAAACTGGTCTTCACTTAGATTACATCAATTCTGCAGGAAGTAAAGGTGGTACATCAACTGATGAGAAACAAGGTCATCGATTCTATTCCGCTCAATAAGAAGCAGAAGTAAAAACACAAAGAATCAATGTTAAAACTGCACAAACAGTTGAGCATTATTCTCCGGATAGTTTTGTGTAATAGAAAGATCAACATTATTAAATTTGATCAGCACTGCAAGGCAACAATCCTTAACATCACCAATAACTTTCCCTGGGATTTGCTGAACTGTACATTGCATAGCTCCGAATTGATTGAAATGAATGGTGGGGAAAGCTTGGGATGGTATTCTGAGGAAGTCTTAGAGGTGAACAATAAGGATATTCATAACTATCTGGAACATCTCAGTAGGAAATTCGACAACAACAATCAAATTGAAAATGTTTACCATAGATTGTCACATCAAAATGTTTTGGGACAAAATTGTGTACGATTTGCAAATCACACAGTTTGAACTCATGATGCTTATTACTTTAAGATGGATAGATGATAGCAATTTGATGATATATGTTCTGGTTTGATATGTGCAATGTTCAGTCATATTTTCTCTAAAATATTGCCATTTTTTGAACCCCAGAAGGTTCTTCTAGGGTCCATGGGTCAGCAAAGGACTGAAATGTGTTCAAATAAGGTTTTTTGTGTGTCTATATAATAGATATAATCAAATGAATTTACTTCATGGAAGTCTTGACTACCTTGAAAAGATCATTGATCCAAATCAGGAAAATGTTTAAAATTTAAAAAAAATTGAAATCGAACCCCCTCTGTTTCTTTCCCCTTTTACTTGTGTCAACTTTGTTCCAGTTTCAGATATGTTGGCACCATTTCAATTGTTGCTTCATGTAGGAAATATGTTCAGGAACCAGAAAATATATACTTTACCCATGTCTGGAGGCCATCTTTCTGGTGTAATTTGAGGTAGAATTGCAATTTTCAGCCAAATTTTCCCTATAATATTGCCATTTTTGAACACTGAAAGGCCATTCTAGAGTCTATTATAGGTTAACAAGGAGTTGAAAAATGTTCAAGTAAGGTTTTTATGTGTCTATATGATAGATATAATCAAATGATCTTGATTAACAAAATTTTGACTACATTGATCCAAAGTGGAAAAATGTTTAAAATTTTGAAATCAAACTCCCAATTGTTTCTTTTTCTTTTTGCTTGTGTCAACTTTGTTCCAGTTTATTCCAATTGTTGATTCTTTTAGGAAATATGTTCAGGAATCAGAAAATATATACTTTACCCATGTCTGGAGGCCATCTTTCTGCTGTAATTTGAGGAAGAAGTGCAATTACTGGTATTGTTTCTAATAATATTTTTGGTACTAATATTGCTGCAACAAGATGTGGCATAAAGGTTACTGTACAAGCTCTCTATCTATGGAATCACTAGAATAGTCTTCTCAGTTATAAAACCCTTTCTAATGGGTAGGTCCCTGAAGGTAGCTGGTAAGATCAGTTGAGGAAAAACTGGCCGGTCACATTCAATGCCATGAAAACTAAACTAGTTACTTTCCATCATCCTCAAGCAGACTCAGAACTTTCACCGATGACCGGGTGTTCCCTCAGAGAGGCCTTATGCCTTGGACACCAATTGGGACTTAAAAATCCAACCATCAATTAGAACTCATACATACAATCAATCGCTAAAGATGCTGGAAAAATGGTCGGTTCCCTGTACCGCTACAGTAAGTACCTGGCTCCTCCTGATAAAACTCTTTACAAGAGCCAAATCAAAACGAAAATGGAGTACTGATGCTATATATGAACAGGAGCTGCCAGTCTTCACTTTCCACTCTCGATAGAGTCCAGAAATACCTCCACATCCTTTCCACGCTGCAATCCCTTTCTCATAGACGAAACGTCTCAAGCCTCTCGCTGCTCTATTGCTATTTTCATGGAAAGTGTTCAGATGAACTAGATTCCTTAGTTCCACCAGTTATAACATTCACGGTTAAAACATGCCATGCCACGCACATTGTAGCAAACCGCCCTTATTCACTTTCTATTCTATTGGGAGGTTATCATGTTAATACAATTTTAAACTGTTCAAGTATAGGGTCAACTGTTATCTTCCCCACATATCCCTATAAACTATGTCTCTTATTCTGTAAACCTCTACATCGAATGACTACAGGGTGAGCATCAACGTAAAAAAAGGAATAATTATTAAATTTACTAGTCCTACAAAATTTTACCAGCCATGGAAATGTATGGAAGATCCATATTCTTTTCATCATTAAAAATCATGACAAAATAGTTCAATGTATAGTTAAATATGGATGAGCTATAAAGAATCGCATTATAAGCCGTGATTACATCCTTGTAAAATGATGAAAGTACTACTAGATTTGTTTAATTACTTACCATCTCTGAAGAATGTATTTTTTTCCATTGCTAACACTGTTAGCAACATGAGCAGACATTGAATCACAGTTACCGTCCCGATCCATGTTATTCCACACCAGCGCCCTTCCTTTGCGTGGACTCACCGAAATTCCCAATTCTGAAAAGAAGAATGAGCACAGAACCGGCAAACATCATGTTTAAATGTGTTTAAACTTACTTGAAGAGGACACGTAAAATGTGTCAAATCTAATTATGATTCATTAATTAATGCTTTAGTTATGTTTTAAAAAGTCATTAAAACTTTTATCTTTGTTTGCAGGGTTAAATTAGAAAAAAAATCAGGGACTTTCTGTATAGAAACAATTGTAAGATTTAAATTTTTTACAAGTGAAAGCTGAATGTTTAAAATTAAAATATTTTAATGTAGAAATGTTTTTTAAGGAAACTTATATAAATTATTAGGTAATATGAAATATAGTCGATATTCATAGTTATTTTTCTATTGTTGGCATTATGACATGAGTTTAATATCACCTTTCCATTCTTCACTATATAAACCAAACCCGAAAAATTTATATGCTTGTAACGATTGACTAAAAATAAGATATAGAAATTTTATTTAATACTTTTAAACAATTTATCTGCTTATTTACGCTAAACTCTAAAATTCTTTTAAAATCGATGTTCTTCACATGTTCAACGAACATCTACTACTAAAAAATAAGCGGGAAAAGCGACCCCAACAGCGCATGAAGACGGCGTCTGCTGTTGGGGGAAATCGAGTTAACTGACTCTTTTACGTTAAGGATACTAACTCAGATGAGTTATTTTTGGTGGACACTGGAACCCAGGTCAATGTAGTCCCACCCAGAGCTAACACCACAACGAGCGAATCAGCATATACCCTACGTGCAGCAAACGGTACCAAGATCGAGACATATGGCCAGATTTCTCTCACACTCAACATCGACTTAAGACGATCGTTCCCGTGGATGTTCACCTTCGCACAGATGAAATTTCATATTCTCGGGGCCAACTTCTTAGCTCACTACAAGCTCCCCATGGACATGTCTATCCACACCCTAATAGACCAGACGACGCAACTAACGCTTACATGCATGATTTCCGCATACATCCACTAAGATCTGTGCCGCACTTCCTGGGAACAACCCGCTACAGCACGTCTTAGATAAATTTCCTGCGTTTGCAATATCTTTCACTTATACGGAGTCCGTCAAACACAAAACTGTACATCGGATTCAGACATCCGGACCTCCTGTTTTCTCACCCCCACGTAGATTAAGTCCGGATAAATAAAAAATAGCGAAGGCTGAATTTCAGCACATGTTAGGCCTCGTCATCCAGCCCTTTCGCTTCCCCACTCCACATGGTGCCTAAGACACAATCGGGGGGCGTGGAGACCTTGTGGAGATTTTCGACGTCTTAACGCACAGACCGTGCCTGATAAATACCCTGTGCCAAACCTAGCAGACTTTGCAGTAACGCTTCAAGGTGCTCAGATATTTACGAAGCTCGACCCACGGAAAGCATTTTGCCAAATTCCGTTAGCTCCTGAAGACATTCATAAAATTGCAATAACTACACCTTTCGGTTTGTACGAATTTTTGCAAATGCCCTTCGGACTACGGAACGCTGCACAATCTTTCCAGCGGATAATAAATGAAGCCCTTCGCGGATTACCCAATTCGTTCGCCTACATCGACGACCTTCTCATAGCTAGCAAAGACATGAACGAACACATAGATCATGTAACTCAAGTTTTCGAGCAACTCAACCACTTTGGCCTTAAAATTAACCCTGATAAATGTGTATTCGCAGTACCCAGGCTAGTTTTTTCTCGGACATGAGATAGACGGTACTGGTATTACACCCGTCGCCAATAAAGTAAAAGCAGTACAAGATTTTCAACTGCCGACATCACTTCGACAGCTACGCAGATTCTTAGGACTAATCAATTACTACCGTCAGTTTATCCCTAAATGTTCACACATACTGGCACCCCTGACAAATCAACTCCGTAACCAGGGGAAACGCAACGCAAAAATTACACTCAATGGTGACGCTCTCACTGCATTCAATCAAGCTAAGGACGCCCTAGCGAATTTCACCAAACTTACTTATCTTCAAGAAGACGATAAAACATACCTATTTCTTTTGACCAACGTTTCTTCAGAAGCAATCGGAGCTGTATTACATCAGTATACAGGCGAGGTAACTAAGCCACTTTCATTTTTCTCTGTAAAACTTAGTCCTCCCCTCAAAAAATACAGCACTTTTTCGCGTGAGCTTTTAGCCATCAAACACTTTCGCTATCTTTTAGAAGGACGCAATTTCAATGTTTTCACGAATCACAAACCCCTTATTTATGCTTTACATGCTAAGAGCGACAAATATAACCCTCGTGATTACCGACAGCTGGACTATATTTTCCAATTCATAACTGATATTCAATGCATAAAAGGGAATCATAATACTGTAGCAGACACGCTGTCGCGCGCTAGTATAATCAACGTATTAAGCAAAGAGCCACTTAATTTCGATATGTTAGCCGACGTGCAACAAAGAGATGACACTCTGTCAGACCCAAAAGAAGATACATCTTTACGGATTGAGCCACGTCCCGTGCCCTTCAGCAGTAGGCATTTATTATATGACACCAGTACATGTCACCCCCGACCTTTGGTTCCTTCTTCCATGAGAAGACATATATTCGACACCTTCCATTCACTATCGCATCCTGGACGGCGGATTACAACGAAATTAATAGGTAAACGTTTTGTTTGGCCTAGAATGAGTTCCGACATTAAACGCTGGACCCAGAGTTGTGTCAGATGCCAGCGAACTAAGGTACACCGACACGTTAAATCATCGCCGGGACGATTCGCAGAACGTGATGGCCGCTTTTAGCATCTTCATTTGAACTTGGTGGGTCCATTATCCGAAATTCTAGGCTAACAATACATAACGATAATTGACAGATTTACTCGTTGGCCAGTAGCCATAGCTCTTAAGACACCACGGCAGAATCTGTTGCTAAGGCAATATTGCGGGAATAGATTCCAATTTTCGGCTGCCCCTCGGTTATAACGATAGACCGTGAACTTGCTTGTCGCTATCCATATATCGACAACTGCATATCACCCTTGTGCAAATGGCCTTGTCGAGAAGTTCCACCGTCAACTTAAAGCCGCATTAACAAGTTCTGACACTGCCCAAACGTGGCTGGAGAAATTACCGTTAGTTATGCTTTCATTACAAACCCTGATGAAGGAAGATCTCCAGTGTACTCCTGCAGATCTTGTCTCACGTTACCAGGTCAATTTCTAGACAGGAACACTACTATAGAGCCAACCTCTACCTTTATACAATACCTTCAGCACAAAATGGCGGAACAATCATTCACTCTTACACGAGTACACTCTAAGGAGATTTACCTTCCCAAATCTTTACAAGACTGCGACTACGTCTTCATTAGGCAAGACGCGGTAAAATAAAATAAACAAAAAACGCTAACCCCTAAATACTCGGGACCTTTTAAAGTACTTTCATGACAACCAAAGTATTTTACCATTCAAATATACAGCGGCTAGTCGAACATCGCTATCGACCGTTCGAAGCCGGCATATCTTGAGCAAGCCGCCAAACAACTTCATCCGGATCAACGGCAACCCAACATTCCACAGCAACCAGCATCATCATCGTCAAACCAAAGTCTGCAATCCACTTCACAATCAGAACCACTGTTTACTAGAACAGGTGGGAGGGTACATTAGCCTTCTAAGTATCGCTCCTACGTGACATATTAAAGAATTTTGTTATAATTTCTTTAATCTCCGGTGGGGTATTGTGCGAGTCTATCACGCACGAACATACATACAAATACAAACCACATACAACGCCAAGCATTCATTGGTTAATTAATCACCACTAGGTTATTATAGACAATTTACAAATCGCAACAATGCGACAATTTTGTAATCGCTCTATCGTAGCGATCTGGAGCCTATTAGTCACTTATTTAAACAAGAATTTTTAGCTAATTAGTGGGAATTCAGCTGCCAAGCGAATCCACAACAGTTGAAACCATGCGCCAACCTTCTCACTCACACACACTACTCATATGCTGAACATACCTTGTATATACTCACATAATCTTTTCTAACACGGCAAATCTTTTAAGAACAGTCATTATCAGAGATTCTCATAAACATTGTTCCAGTGAACTTTCAACTACTAAAATAACAGGTAAAGAAAGACAACTCTTGTTTATTTCAACCTTTTCTTACTTCGATGCATGTTTTCTTTCACATCGTTGTTTGATATTGTACATCTTGTTAAATACATATTTGTAACAATATATGTGTAACATGTGTAACAATGTCTTTGGCTTATCCTTTTCTGCGTCTAATCTAAAGTTAAATTAATGTAGCGAAGTCCGCCACAACGGTATTAATTGACAAACGAAGGAACAATGGAGCGGATAATTTGAAATTAACTAGTTCACACTTTGCCCCACATTTGGAGATCTTCTGCCAAATGTGAAGCAATATATTTATGTTTTTTTATGTTTTTTATGTCTAGTAGTGGGTTAATTGCAGACATTGCTACACCGACTGCATCTTCCAGGTAGCGTAATCCCATTCCGTCTGAATAACTTCATCTTTTTATTTGAAATGTTTCCCAGTATTTGTCCTTTGTAAATAATCCTCTTTGACTCTCCCAAGTTTGACTGATTGCTCCAATGGTGTGTACATTACTGCCTCTGGATGAAACTACATTCACATAATATATGGTCCCTTTCTTGTATGTTTCTTGCGAGTGTTGTAAAAATAAATATCAGTTCGTTTTATCATCAATTTGACGATTACCTTCACCAATTCATTATCGATTACATGTAAGCTAGTTCATTAATTTTGTTGATTAGCAAGTTCATGGTGGTAGATTTTGAGATTGTTTTTTTAACAGTATACCATTGCACTTCCGGCTTTTTTTCTGGATTGTGATAGTTGACATTTGTGTTTACGTTTCAGTCGCAAGTTTCTATTTATGCCAGGGTTAAAAAGGGATTATCACGCAATCACTCCAACATTCTCTATACGTGGTGAAGTAGAAGTTTCTTGAATCGACTTCTTCTAGTAGCTTGTTTGGAGTAGTAGCAGTAGTAGATACGTTTCTGTATCTAGTTATATGTTATTTGCATTGCAACTCCATTAACAATACTCACTGCTTACCAGCCCCAATTCTCAGCTGCAGGAAGCACACTTCTTTTAATATCTGTTTCAGTAAAACACTTTTAATTGCCTCTTTTAATTCCTGTTTGAGTTCTCTCTTTGAATCTTCGACTTTAAACAACTTTTCATCGCTGCTGGCCTTTATCGTCAGATACGGCATATTCAAAATTCCAGTGCCAATTAGCATAATTACGAATATCCTTTATTTTTTTTACTTTAATTCACTCAATACAGGACCAAAGAACCACTCAATGTAGAGTGTTACTAAGTGAGATTGTTGTAAGAAAGGGGGAAGGAGAAAGTAAGAAATGCATATTACGAGGATATGTAGGATAAATATCAGTCGATCCTGGTCTTAAATATATTTAAATTGTAGTGATCAAGGAGGCATCCTCTCGCGAGTAAGTTCCACAAATAACAGTTCCGAGGGAGAAGCTGTCTGAATGGAACTTACTCTTTACTAAAAAGACACGATGGGAATGCTAATCATTTGCATGTAGCATGGTGTGACCTATAGCTGAAATTCTTGTTAAAACATTTGTAACAGTATTAGCGATAGATTAGTGACAGACTAGCAAAATGTTTCGTTTGTGATATAAGGGATGCAGGGTGGAAAATAATTTATCACTCCCAAGGCTGCGTAAGCGTCTTTGAGCTCTGTTCTAGCTGGGCAGATGTCGCAGCAATGCTCCATTCTTGGTCTGATCTGATTCTTGTAAAGATAGAGTATTGGTAGCAGAAGAAGTATTTTCTGGGGCGAGAGAAGAAACCAAACACTCTCCCGGCATCTTTAGCGATGGCAAAAACATATGTTCTATTTTATATCTGGAGTAAACTTTAGATCCATAGGCGTTTGAGATAAGGAGCATCATTGTGGGTATGACCGCTCATCAGGATGCTCGATGGTGATAAAGTGTTACTAGATTTGTTTGAATGATACAAGCCAGTTTTTCCTCCATTGAGATGTGAGTGTCATGTCAGAGGATAGATCGGACGCCAGGCCCTGACCACCCAGATAGTTACAGGTGCACCTTTTTAAAGAATTACTCGTGAAAGCAAATTGTTCACTCACACAAGACAAATAATTTGCTTAGGGGCGAGGCAATTGCAGCCTCCGATTGGTTACTTCTACAGTCGCCTACTTTTTTAAGTTGATGTTGAACATTTTTTGATTTCAAGTTCAACTAAAAAACATTGATGCTTAAGATATATGCGATTAGAAACATGTGCTAATCGATTGATATAAATTATCAGTAAGTGGTGCATAAAAATTAAAATTGGTATACAAGTAATGTAGCTTATATTTTTTAATTATTTAATAAAATTCTGTTCTTTAAGAAAAACTAAAATTTAATTATTTATCGAGGTAAGTATATTCTTCAATCTTTTGTAAGATGAGATATGGAGATTTTCCCATATACAAAAATAGAAAATTAGTTAGTGCACAAAGAAAATGACACGGTATGAAATTGAACAGAAAGAATGTGTTACAATAAAATGTGAAAAGCAAAGAATATTAAGAATAGTCGCATCCAAACACCTCATTAGTTTAGTTATATCTTTGGTTCTCATCTAATAAGGAACATAGGGTTGGATTTTTTACGAAAATTGTCATATAGATGATAGTGTCATTTATTTATATTCATAAAATCACATAGATTTCCAGTTTTATTCGACAAATTCATTATTAAATAAAACAATCATACTGGTTCTGGGTATTAGTATGCACTGGCTTGCAAACCTTTGGAAAAGGACATCAAATGCACCTTTATTTTATTAAAAGTTAAGATTGTTTAGCAGTATGCTTTTATCAATATCTGTTGACCTTGAGGACTGGAAAATAAGTTGCTGCGTTTTCGTTGGTACCGTGTAACAGAAGATACACCACTTTAATCAGCTTGAATCTGAAAAAAGGGTATGCAAAACGGGCTAATGAAAGATCTAAGATCATGATAATATGCAAATTTTTAAGTAGGAATTGTTACATCTTATTAAGTATAAGTCATTGTATTTGAACATTAACTTGCTTTTTTGCACTACAATTATGGCTAATGTTTCTACTGGAGCAAAGATAAAGATTGTGACTTTGAAACGAAAGATGACTCAACGAGAGATCACCAGGTGATTGGGAATTTCAAGAAACTATGTTCAAATCACCCAAAAGACTAATACTGAAGGTGTTTTAAGTGCACAAAAAAAAAACAAAACACGGGGAAAAACACGAAAGTTAGACGAGAGATAAAAGAAAGATTCTGAGATAAACTCTAACTACTTTCTTTCATCTCTCTTGTCTAACTTTTGCAGTTATATGAGTGATGAGGGAATGCGGTTTTACTGAGATTTCAGTTGATAAATTACGCATATTATTACGAAAAACAATTTAAACGTACGTATATCAGCAAAAACAAAATTATAAATAAAAAATATCGGAATGGAACTCCTGATTCTGAATGTAAATGAAGGACCTTTGGTGCTACTTTTCGAAAAACATTGCTTAAAACTCACATTAACTTTGCTTAAGAATATAATTCTTTGCATAAAATGGAGTAAATATCATGGTAACAGTATTCATGGACCTATTTTTTTCTTTTGGTATTCAAAGGAGACCACTGTTCAAAACCAACAAAATATCCTCTGAGGTCAAATTATTTATTGTGTATTAGTTTATGTCATTACTCCATACTGATTAACTCATTCAGTAAGGCAGGAAAATACATTTTAAAATATTAATGCAGGCTTACTTTTGCAACTAATGGAAATATTTTTATGAAGGCGGTTTTGCGATAAATATTGGTGTTCAGTTAGGAGATATGACAAATATATTAATGAGGTCAGTGAATTTTAGGTTTGAATTTAAAGGTTGGCTTTAGTGATGTAGACTAATGCCATTTCCTCAAAGTATTCCAGATATAGGTTTGCCATTGCAATTGATAATGGCTAGCCCATTGCTAGCCCATCCTGTCGATATATGTCTGATCCCATTTCGAAGTGTGTTGTTTGCGTACAGAAAGTCAGCATCTCCATCAGGTTATCTACTGGTATACTGGTCCGTTCTCTTAGGGTTGAGTCTGTCATTTTTCTTCTTTTTCTTTTCCCTGGTGGGGTGGGGTGGGGAAGAAGTGGAAGAGTGACAGGGAGTGGACATTGAACCGGCAGAGGAAGTGGAGGGAGAGGGGGAGGCATTGTTCTGTGGTAACTTTCGACGAACTTGTTACAGAGAGCGACCTGGTTTTTGCCACGTTCCTCTCCGCCCTACTTCGCTCAGATAGTCTTTGGGATTCCTCCTCCTCTTCTCTGGTCCTCTTCAAAGAAGAAGAGGGGAGAGGTGGAGGCATTTCCAACACTTCCACTTCTTCCGGTCGCTGCTGCTTCTCTTCATGTCGTTGCTGTTTTTTTTCTACTTGCTTTTGTGGTTGCTTTGGGGGATTTCTGTTGTTGTTGCTCCAGCTGCTTCTGGACCTCCTTGCACCGCTCCTGCTGTGCTGCTTGATCTGGTTTCGTTGGTTGCGTGACTTGTTGTTGAGGAGAGGGTGGGTTTGTCACCTTTCCCCCCACTTCATTCCAGACACCCCGAGGGGTCTTTTCTTTTTCTGTTACAACTGCTGTTGCTGCTGGAGGTGCATTTGTTATCGGCTGCTCCACCTTCTTCCCGTGGCACGCTTTGCCATGTGCCCTGCGGCACCACATGACCAACAGCAGGGCCTCCTCCCTTCAACTACCTCAAGCATTCTCTTGTCACGGTATGTCAGCACGTTTGGTATGTCCTAAAAACTGTCGCGTGAGCACCACCTGCCGGACCACATCTCCAGTGGCAATGGCACTTTTGCTTCTCACAGCACTTACTTCATCCACTTGCCCGAATTTTGCGAAGAAAGTTCCTATCCAGTCCTCACAGATGTCTACCGGTACGCCATGTACTGTAATTTTCGTCTTCCTGGTTCCCATGTATTCTGTCTGCAGTCGTATAGCCGATGTGGGCAGGATACGTCCTGCGACCTGTTTTGCTTCCTCCTCCGAGCCAAGAAGAAGGTCCCACATGGCACTGCTTCTCGCCAAAATTCTTGGCGTAATTTTGAGGGTTTTTAAAGCCTCCTCGGTGCTGTCTCTGCTAACTCCAATGAGTCTTCGATTCTTTACATCAGAGGTCACTAGGGAAATGACTTTAGCATTAACAGCTCCCAGACCCTCAGGAATTGTTAGGAACTCGTCTCCTTACAGGTACTTTTCGTATTTTCCCCGCTGTTCCTCCTAATATGCAGAATCTTTTTTCTTTGGCCTGTGTTCCGTCCAGGCCAATTTTTCCGCTGATGTCGTATTTTCGGTTTGCGCCGGCGGCGCATCCAAAATTTCCACCATGATGGCCGACAACCACCACGAATGAATGAATAAAACTTTGCCTTGTTATCAATATAATTTTTTATGCAGGCATAAAAAAAGGAAAGACAAAAAAAAAAAAAAAAATTGTGGATAAACAAGAAAGCGGAAAAATAATAATACGCACGTAAAATAAATATAAAAAAAGATAAATAAAACCAGGGGGAGGGTAAAAATGCAAAAAGGAAATAAACAACGAAAAAAGTGTACAAATAAATATGCTCAAAAAGAGAAAAAGGAAAACTGAAAAATAAGAAATAGAAATTTCCAAAAACAAAAAGTGAAAAAACTAAACAGTTCAATTAAAGTAGGTCTCAAGTTGGTGCAAATTCACAAATTAAAAAGGCAATCCAGTCTATAGCACTATTCAGTCTATCACTGTTATATTTAACGCCCTCAACCCACACGTGGGTCATATGTGGCACAAGGTCGGTTTAGCGTGGGTTTTCTGAGCCGTAAGGCTCGGCCAAAAATATTCCCTTCGAACCCGTGTAAACGGGTTCAGGGCCTGTCTACTTCCCCGGACGAAACCTTGTCCTTCGGCAAAGCCTTGTCCGGGTTCCTCTCTGCCTCGACAGAGAGTTTGACAGTTGAATAGTCTAGCACTGTTTCCCACTGAGGCCTACTTCTAGTAACTTTATAGTAAGTGGAATAGTCTATGCGGAGTCAGGCTCATTTTTCAACCTGATTCCGCATGGAGTCTTTTTTTTTTTTCATTACCACACAATACTTTATTCCACGAAAAAAAAATCAGCAACAACCACTTTGAAAAAAGCTATATGTAGGAATTTTATCACAGAAATTTTCTTTACGACACGCATTTCACGTTTCTATTCATTATACCAAAATAATTTTAAGAAAATGGATGGTAAACCCAATGAGTTGTGTTTTTCTGTCAATTCAAAAGTTGTTACGTGAGTGAGGAGAAGGTTTTTTTTTTCATTTCTTTCCTTGTTTGTAGTTATGGTTTGAAATTGAAAAAACTTAATATCTTTTCCTTTTCGGGTTGATTTCTAACGGTTACGTGAACTTCCATTTCCTTTGGAGCCTCCTGATTGCGGTATTGGAACTTCGAATGTGTCAAAAATAACGTCCGTGGTGTCATCTTCTATGGGATCCCTGTTGATTATATTTTCATACCTTCTGATTTGGTCAACAATTCCGAAACGGGCAAATAGCTCGTGTAAAAATTTGACTGTCACTTCCGCGGTCGGCTTCTTGCATTTCAATACCTCTGGTCAACTACTACGAGGTAGTAAAAACCATCAAGTGGTTCCGCAAAATCAATATGTATCCGCGACCACGGACGATCGGTTTTAGGCCAGGGATTGAATTTTATCGGGGGTGCTTTAGCAGCCAAAGCACATCCTTTGCACGATCTTACCAGGTTCTCAATATCCCTGTCCATGTTGGCCCAGAATTTGCAGAGCTGGCACATATTCTGGTGCATGGCATATTCTTTATTGCCATTGCCATGTCTGGGTCGGAACGTCTTCCGTCTTTGTCAATTATTTGCCCCAAGTACTCGATTCTCTTTAGGAAAAACTCACATTTCGCGTCCTTTTAGTTTGAATTCGTAATCCTGGATTCTCCTGAACACCTGCCAAACGTGCGCTTTGCGTTTCTCGATGCTCTCACTTTTCATTAGGACGTCATCGAGATAGGCCAACGCAAAATCCAGACCATTTAACATCGTGTCCATGGTTTGTTTAAAAATGGAAGGAACAGCCTTAACCCCGAACGGAAGTCTTAAAAATTTGTATAAACCCTTGTGGTTGTTTATACAATGGAGGCGCTTCGAGCATTCATCGTCCATGGGTATTTGTAGATAAGCATCGCTTAAGTCAATCTTAGAGAAAAATTTTCCTCCACTGAGCTTAGAGAATATCTCCTTTGGACTTGGAAGAGGATAATGGTGATCCTTTAGAACGTTGTTCACTCCCGTACAGAAGTCAGCACATACACGAATTTCCTTGTTCTTCTTTTTTTGGGGTGGGGGATGCCCATTCGCTATATTCCACCTTTGCCGGATTATTTTCGTAGGTTTGAAACAATATTTGAGAAAAGATGCGAACAATGGTCCGACGAGGAAAAATCACTCTATTGTTGCAGAAGTTGGGAACAGAAGAAAATAAAAAATACACGAATTTAATCCCCCCAAAGAAGCCAGAAGAAATTACATTTGGCGAAACAGTAGAAATTGTCGAAAATTTTCGATGACAGAGATATTTTGTTTCATACACGATACAAGTGTCTAAATATCATAAAACAAGAGGATGATGATTTTGTCACATATGCAGGTATGGTTAACGCATGGTTGAGGCATTTAAATTAAAGGAATTGTCAAGTGACATGTTCAAGTGTCTAATTTTTGTGCAGGGTCTAAAGACACCTAAGGACAAAGAAATTAGATCAAGAATCCTCTCTATCATGGAACAGGATCCAAAGATTACGCTACAAAAAATAATGGAAGAATGTCAGCGACTTATAAACATAAAAAAAACAATACTCGGATTGAGGAGAAGAACATTTCGCGAGTACAAACTGTAAGACAACAGAAGTGGATACAAAATAAAGAAAGAAAAATTATATGCAGTTCGCATACAAAGAAGGATTGTTTCTTTAGGGATAAAATATGTTTTAATTGTGGACGTGTAGGCCATAAAAGTTCCCATTGTCGGGCAAAACAGAGGAAAGTAAAAACAATGTCTCAAACAAAGGTAAACGTAGTTTTGTCTAAAAACGAAATTGAGGAGGGTCAAAAAAGAAAATACCTCAATGTAAAAATAAATTGGCAAACCGTAAAATTATTACTTGATTCAGGAAGTGATATCTCGGTAATAAACGAGCAAACATGAAAAAATCGGTTACCACCCGTTAACTAACACAGACAAAATTGCCAGGGGAGTGTCAGAAAAAAGAATTAAGTTTAGAGGTGAATTAAAATCTAACATTGCGTTCATGGGAAAAATTCACAAATCAAAAGTGTATGTGCTCCCTGGTTCAGTAAACCTCTTTGGTTTAGACTGGATCGTATTGTTTAATTTATGGGAATTATCGGTAAATTCTTTCTGTAACAAAGTTAACGTCATGGAGAACTATAAGACGAAGCAAACAGAAATATTTATTACGGATTTGAAAGGCGAATTCCCTCGCCTCTTTTCGGAAAGACTAGGTCTGTGCACAAAAACAGAAGTCAACTTCGAATTGAAAGAAATGTTAAACCAATCTTTAAACCAAAGAGAAAAGTACCATTTCCGACACTAGACACAATAAATGAGGAATTAGAAAGGTTGGAAAAAATTGGCGTAATTTCAAAAGTCGATTACTCGGATTGGGCGTCTCCAATCGTATATATAAAAAAGAAAATCCGAAAAATCAGAATGTGTGCTGACCTTTCGACAGGCTTAAATGATTGTGAAAGACCATGCGTACCCTCTACCGTCTCCAGAGGATATATTCACTAAATTAAACGGATGTAGAGTGTTTTCAAAGTTGAACTTGTCGGAGGCTTACCTTCAGGTTAAAGTCAGTGAAGAATATTCGAAGTACCTGACAATAAACACACATAAAAGGATTTTTAAACTAAATCGTCTTCCTTTTGGATTGAAGGTAGCTCCAAGCCTATTCCAGCAAGTAATGGACACATTGTTGGCTGATATGGAGTATGCAATTGCATACTTAGATGATATTTTGATTAAAAGTAAAAACGAGGCCCAACACAAAATGCACATTAGAGCAGTATTTCAGAGAATTGAGGAATATGGGTTCAAGCTGAGTGCTGAAAAATGCGAGTTCTTCTTAGAGAAGATAAAATATTTAGGGCAGATGATTGACAGTAAAAGAAGAAAACCGAATCCAGAAAGGGCTGAGGCTATAAAAAATATGCCAGCACCTGATAATGTGGCTAAACTCCAGGCCTTCTTGGGATTAGTAAACTACTATAGCATTTATATCCCAAAAATTTATGATATGAGAGCTCCTTTAAATAATTTGCTGAAAAGGGGCGCAAAGTGGATATGGTCGAAAGAATGCAAACATGCTTTTACAAAAATAAAAAAACTGTCTACCAATCGTTAGCGCATTTCGACCCGAAGAGGAAAATCATTGTAGCAGCAGATGCCAGTAATGAGGGCCTAGGTGCGGTATTGCTTCATAAATTCGAGGACTGATCTACGAAGCCAATATCACATGCCTCGAGAAAGTTACTGCCTGCGGAACGAAGTTACAGTCAAATCGAAAAAGAGAGTTTAGCAATAATCTACTCTGTAAAAAAAAAATCAGAGGTTTCTATACGGAAGAGAATTTATTCTGCAAACAGACCACAAACCGCTGTTAAACAATATTTGGTTCAAAATTTGGTATACCAACTCACACGGCAAATCGACTACAGCGTTGGGATGTAATTCTATTGAATTATAATTTCAAAACAGAATATGTGCCTTCAAAGAAGTTAGGTCAGATCTGGATTGATACCTAGATATACGGAACCATTGGAAGAAACAGTAATAGCGGCGCAAAGAGACGAAAATGAAATGTCGGGTCTGTTATGCAACACTATTAGAGAACTACCGGTTATGCTAGAAGATGTGAAAAAAGCAGCAGTGAACGATGATTTCATTAAAAAAATGAAAAACCAAGTCTGGTTGAACGAGAGAACTAAAAATTTGTGAACAGCTATTACTATACGCAGATAGGGTTGTAATGTCGGTTACTCTACAAAAGAAAATGCTGAAAGAATTTCACACTGGCCATCCGGAGATTTCGAGAATGAAATCTCTAATGAGAGGCTATACATATTGGCCGAAAATGGACAAAGACATAGAAAATTTGATGAAACAGTGCATAGAATGTCAATTGGCAACAAGGGATCCACCAGTAAAGATTCAACCATGGCCAAAGACAGATGTCCCATGGACTCGATTGCATATCGACTATGCAGGACCCATAAAGGGATCTTATTACCTGATTATTGTGGAGTTTCACTAAGTGGCCAGAAATTGTTAAGTGCAGACATCCGACTGCAAAAAATACAATAAATGCACTTAATGAAATTTTTTGTCGCTTTGGACTCCCTAAAACGTTAGTCAGCAACAACGGAACGCAGTTTATGGGAAGAGAATTCAAGGAATTCTGTACATCATTGTCCATTGATCACGTGACAACGCCAGTATATCATCCAAGATCGAATGGACAGGCGGAAAAATTTGTGGACACCTTTAAACGAGCGTTGAATAAAAATCAAGGCGTGGACACGAATGAAAGAAGTATTCAGAAATTTTTGGTAGTATATAGAATGACGCCAAACCCGAATACGACGTCAGGGTTATCGCCAGCAGAGTTAATGTTTGCGAGAAAAATACGCTTTGTGTTCGACAGGCTGTTGCCTAGTCTAGTGAAGAAAACTGCTAAAAAAGAAAATCAGATGACTAAAGCGTATAAGCCAGGTGACAAAGTTTTTTTCAAGAACTTTAGGGCTGGAAAGATGTATTAGGAAGAAGGAATGATAAACAAAAGAATTGGACAGGTCATATATGACATAAAAGGGGAAAAATTTTCGGTGCAAAAGACATTGGAATCAATTGAGGCCCAGACACACTACGGAGGTCACGGAAAATACCGAAGAGGTCCCAATGTAAGTCCAGTATGACGTATTTGAAATTCCCGTTCCAGTAAGTCAACATTCGCCAATGGAGGTATACCTGAACTCAAGGCCAGAAATACCAGTGTGCTAAACGCCACCACTGCAAGGAGGATTGAGGCGAAAAAGACGTAGGGAAAAAAATCAATCGATTATGTCCAGACCCTAAAAAGAGAAAATATTGAAGCTAAATTTCACGGGAAAATTTAGCTCGGGGGGATGTGATGTAATGAATATGCATACACCTGGGTTCCCCCTCACAGTATTATGATTGACTGGTGTCAGTCATAAATACAGACTGATGTGGAGGTACATGGATTACGCCTATTGTCTTCACCTATTGCCTACGCCTATTGCCTACAACTACGACGAGGACCAGTCCACTACGGTTACCTGCTAGATTGTCCTACCCGGTTACAGTAGTTAACAACCACTTTGCTACTTCAAGCAAATATATCTTTTTCCGGGACATATCAAAAATCGTCCATTTTACTGCGTAAATTCAAAAAATGAGAGTGGGATTTTTTTTTCTTTTTACCCTCGTAGTGAAAACAGTAAGTCTGTTTGATTTATACAGTTCATTTACTGTCTTGTTGGAATTGAAAAATAACAAGGCTCACCAACCTTGTTCCAAAACATTGAGTTGAACTTATAGAAATCTTCATGTTTTGAAGAGTTTTTTTTTCACTGACAAGTGTTGTAATTAACAATGGATATCCTTTTGCCGTAGAGTTTTGTGTAGAATTCCTTTCACCACCAGCGCTGTAAACACTAGCACAAAAAAAACTTTATGATTTAACACGAAATCCGTTTCTTCGAGCCCTTCGTTGGCAAGATGTTGTGCAATAATTTTTTTATGCTTTAAACGTGAAGTCCGTTTCTTCGAATACTCGTTGCCAAGATGTTGTGACCAAGTAAATGGTGAAGAATAACAAAATAAGAGATTGCAGATAAATAGTGTATTGAACTGTAAATACAACAGAATAGTGTTCCACGACTTGGGAGTGTGTATCACTGTTCCCCCTGGGGCTTACTTCTCCTAGTAACTTTATAGTGAGTGGAAGGGTCCGCTATAACCTCATTAGAGGGAAGACGCCACAACAGAAAATATGAAAACCTAAGGAATCAGCACATATGCTAGGCCACGGAAGTCTCCTAAGCTGGCCATGCATAGAAATGAATACAATATGGAAACCAGTAATAAGGAGTTCTAGAGAAAAGCAATGAATAACAACAACAAACCTGCAATATAAGCTCTGATAAAAAATACAATAACAGAAAAATTGCAATATGAGCACTGGTTGACGTTGAGACATTAGTCCAAAAAATTAATACAAGTACACATTGCCCAGTAGATAAAGGCGTTGGTTAGATTCAGTGACTAGACCCAAACAGCAGTGGTGAAACAAAACTTGGAGAGTTGAGTTAAAGGGAAATAACTGAGACATCCGGAAGAGGCATGGCACGTAGAACTAGAACAATTTACCCCAGTGGACGAAATAAAGCGTTCGGTTCGAAATTTCAATCACCTGAAGAAGACCGGTGCGTACAACGGCCGAAACGTTGTGAATATGGCAATGAAGATAACAGTCCGAATAATGTAAGTAATATTAAATTCTCTTCTTTTCTCATTATGTTTCTAAAATTTAAGGTATATAAATATGGTGTTTATAAACAACAATTTATTTGTAGTTTTTATTCTTCCTCCACGCGTCCTGGGTATGACGATAAACTACATCCGCGTCCTGGATATGATGATAAACTACATTCGTGTCCTGGGTAAGACGATAAACTGCGTTCAACAGCAAGGCCTCTGATAATACGCTTTTGAAAAAATAATGTTGCCAGCTGTACGTTTTTGAAAAAATAATATTACCACCTATACATTTTTGAGGAAAAAATATTAACAGAAATAGATTTTTGACAAAACAAAAATATTACCAGGAAAAAAGTTGTCGGCATTAGATGACCTATTGAGGGTGATATGCCGTAAAACAAAACAAAGCAAACCAATCTTCCTCCACGTTTTCCACATTTTCTGTCAATGGCATTCTCCCTATTCGTCAGTAAATAAATCTCTCCCGCTTTCAGTCCACATTTCCTGAGGAAATTGTCCAGCATTCATTGCCATATAGAATGTGACATTATATCATTATTTCTTTCTTTCGTCTCGACAAAGCAATAAAGAAAAAGCAAGAAAAATGAACTATTAATTTTAAAAAGATAATGCTAGCAAGATAATGTTAGCAAAATATATACCCTAAGATGTGTATTATGTATTAGGGACGTCAACATCAATCAGGTCGAGAAATGATGTCGGTATTGAGGCAATAGACGACGGAATATGTAAGACAAAAATCTGAAGGTGTATGAAAATAGCGAAAGTGACTTCTAGAAAGTAAGCAAAATATTATAGGATGGGAAAATATCGTTAAAAAGAAAGAAATGTGTGCTGAACTGCTGTGTAATATCTAATTTTGAACCAGGCAGTGAATGATGGACAATCTCTTTACAGATAAAGAATAGAGTTGAAGCGACAGAGATATGGTTCTATCAATTGATACTAAAATTTCCATGGACCATACAAGTAACTAGGAAGCTTTAAGAAAAATAAACGTTAAAAGGACAATATTTCCAATCAGAGAGAGTTGAAATTTCTGGGACACATAAGGAAAGAAGGTGTACAGAATTTAGCACTCACATGTGCATAGACTTATTAAATGATGTTTAATAAATGGATGGCAGAACAAAGTCTAAGAGCGATGATAAAGAATGAAAACAATGTAGTAAAAAACAAGAAGTTGAGGGGATCCATGTTTATAAAGTAGAAAGATATTTTTAGATCCATTAATACCTTGCCCAGTTTTGCCATTGTCTGTTACTAACAAATGCAGTTAAATTTCTGCATTTGTTTGATTTTGACGACACACAATGGGTTGTCTATTTTGCTGATTGTAATGCATTCTGTCTTCTTACAGTTAATGATTATTTTATTCGTAGAATTCCTTGTGTAATTGTTCTTTCAGTTTTCTGAGTCTGCTGCCAGCACAGTATAACGATGCCAATAATAAATTATCGTAGTTTGTTTTTAATCCCGTTGAAAACATCCCCCCGCTGTACAAATAAAAACCCAATGAATAAACATATCCTTGTCACCCTAGTCTTTTCATTTTGGTGTCTTCAACTCATTTTCTATCTCCATTTTCCATCTCAAGTTCCCAAGATATGAATTATTTGTATATTTTCCAAGTAAGCTATAAGTGAAACACAAATAATAAGAAACGCCCACACATAAATAGGATCGGAATCGCTAGGACAATAGCTTTTGTACAAATCAATAAAAAAAATAGGATCAAATTAAATAAGTGGTTTCTGGAAGTTAATTGGACAGTAGAGTCACGTGCTATGTTTACGAATACGTCCGTACGTTTGAACTCCAAATGAACTGGTCGCTTTCGTTTGGAGCCAATCACGTGATCAGAATAACTCTACATACACCGATCTCGGGGGTAATAAAAATACACACAGCAAAACCCCAGTCAGCAATTAGACGTTTGATCACCCGTCGATGACAAGCGGTCGAATCTGTAAACAACCGACCAGAATTCTCTCATTACCATGACAATATCTCAGTGACGACTACACACCATTCAAAGGAATATTCACACAACTTAAAGAAATATTCATAGCCGTTGAAAAAGTAAGTCTGATTATATATCTCTACGTCCATTTCCTTTTGGGACTACCGTAATCAGATTTCACGTATTACCACTCACGCACACGTTTCTACTAATGTGCGTCAAACCCCCAATCACATACATATTCAGTAGGCAGCACTCCGTTAAAATGTGCTTCAGACACATACACATTTTATTCTGACCAAGGCATATGACTTTACGAACTACCCTTTAACAAATGGAAAATTTTGTTGAACATTTGAAATTTGTATTTTATTATGACCAGAACAAACAATGTTTTACAATTCAAAAACAATTGTTAATATGTACATAAATATATAATTATTTCAATCTGGTTTTCCTTTTTTGCCTATGTAAAATAATGATTTTTTCGCATTATGTTTTATTTGTGAGCATGACACTCGGATTTCAATTTTTCACTTTTAATCCGGGTAGTCTAACCCTAAAAAGCTTTCCAAATAATTCAGTATCGAATACATGTGTATAAATTGTAAAATCAACTATTCATAAATAAAGAATTGACGTAGAAAGCGGGCACACATTTAGCTCCATTTATTTGTATCCAACTTAAACTTTATATGAATTAACACGTATATATATATATATATATATATACGTGTGTGTGTGTGTGTGTGTCTGTGTGTGTGTGTCTGTGTGTGTGTGTGTGTTTAGAAATATACTCTTAACATGTGCCATAATTATGGGATAAACTGCTCAATATCAGAGATAAAGCGTGTGTAAATATAAAAGTGAACATTGAAGTCAGCACTAAGAGGCGACTGTACACGTCACCAAACATTCGGACAAAAGAAATAAGAAATCACCCAACCCTTTTCATTATTTCCCTTCTTCCACTAGTTCAAGATATCTCATCTCAAATTTTTACTACATTAATATAACACCGATTAAAATAAAAATAATTATATAAGATAAGAAATAAAAAAAAACAAGATAAATAATCTAACCCAAATAAATAAATAAATAAACAAATGAACGACTTCCGACAAAATATCCGCCAAAATAGACCACCCACAATGCACCACTGATCCGTATATATAAATAGCCTAGAAAAAAAAAGAACACTCGTGGCCTGACGATTGTGTCTAGCATGAAACAGCCTGTCGCCTCTAAGTGTTGACTTCAATGTTCTTTCATCGTGTCACTCTGATTTCAATACTTATGTTAATATGTTAATAACAGAAATATTAAGTTCAATAAGTTTCATTTACCTGGGAATCTCGTTTCTCCGCCTTTTTCCACTGTGTCCAAATAAACTATCACGGTCGCCATTCGATCTCTCTTGTCGGAGCTGTTTTCAATACAGTCCGTATGCTTCTTGTAACCTGAAGAATACCAAACGATATATATATATATATATATATATATAAAGAGAGACAGAGAGAGAAAGAGAGAGAGGAGGAGGAGGAAAGAGAGAGTTCAAACGTTATTATATATATTTAGAAGTAAACGGAAACCCAATCCTAAATAAGAAACAATGATTACACTTTTACTGTGTTGTTTGTACATTGTACACGTTACCAAACATTCGGCCAAAAGAAATAAGAAATCACCCAACCCTTTTCATTTGTTCTCTTCTTCCACTATCACTAGTTCAAAATATCTCATCTCAATCTCTCCTCTTACACGACTCCTAAGTAAACCATCGTCTTTTTGCATGATGACCAGTATTTGAATTTTTTTGTTGCTAAAGCAATTTAAAAAATCCTAACTCCATTCTTAGGCACCATCAATCCAACACTCATTGCGACTTAATCCAGAGGATACGAAACATAAACATGGAAAACAAGATTATGGCTAGCTTAGATAACAAATCATTATATACAAATATACCCGTTACCAAATGCTCAACATATTAAGAAACCACCTCAAACAATCCAAAGAAAAACTTCCCCTACCTGTCCATAAAATTATACAACAATGCAAACTAATTACTAATCACGGTAAAAAAAATCCTATAAATAAAAATTCGGCTTACCTATGGGATCACCTATCAGTGGTGTCCTTGCCTGTATTTTCTTAGAATATTTAGAGTCAGATCTATTTAAACACATCATACCTACAACCCCCACCCACTTATCTACGATACATAGATAACGTTCTTTTAATATATCCTCACAATAAATATCTAGTAGACATAATAAAGAAACTTAACGTAAAGCCTACAATCGAATTCACGTATAAATTTCCTCGACATCTTAACAATAAGAAATTAGATTTTAGACTTTATCGCAAGCCCACTAACAAAAACGACCGAATTAATTTTTATTCCCACCATAGACAAAAGATAAAATCAAAAAGAGGTATAAGATTGGAACCAACAATCCGTTAGCAAAAGTATTGGCTTTTAGACTTAAGTCGAGTTAGATGAGTATAGATTTATTTTATAACATCGTGTCTCTGGTGTTGTTGATTTCAGTCACTGTGCACATTTCTCCTCCTAGATGAGAGAGGAATGCCAAATCGTTTTTATTTTTTGCTAGTTTATTTGCTCTTTGATATAACTACTTTACTTTATATTACTACTTTATTACTTTATGGCTCTCCAGCTAAAAAAAATGATGGCTAAAAATGAAGGATTCATTGCACATCTAAAAAGAGAAACCACAGCTCCAAATGAGCTGATTTCTTTTCGTTGCATTCTGCATCAGCAACATCTCTGTGCAAAATCTGCAATTTTAAATGGTGAACTATATACGAGCAAATGCCATGAGGCATTGTCAGTTTCGAAACAATGTTGATGATAGATGACGAGGTAATTAGTGTAGATTTGCCTTATCATGCTGGTTATCGCAAGGACACGTATTGGTCAAGATTTTGTCTTTACGAGAATAATTAAAAAGAAAACAATAAGTTTTGTAAATTCTCAGATACAAAATTTCACAGAGATGCTGCATTTGTGTGTGGTGTAATGACAAAGCAACATGAGTTAAATATTTCGTTACAAGACAGAAATAAACCAATATAAATGTGTCAAGTCCTCAGTCAAACTTTCAGAAGAACACTTTTCTTACTTATCGGAAATAATGAGAGAAAGTGAAAAGAATTATGAATCTTTTCAGGAATACCAGTCAATTTTAGACTCATTAATAGAAGAATACAGCAGAAGATTCAGTGATTTTGAAAAGCATAATGTCATCATGAATCTTGCTTTTCAGCTTCACTTAGTTAACGTATCAGAGCCCCCCCCCCCCGAGTAGTTACAAATGAAGTTTAATGAGTTGCTTGAAGATAATATCCTGAAAAATCTGACAGCAAGAAAGATCCCATTGAAATTTGGAAGAGAGTGGGAGAATATTCTCGCCTTCAACGACGACGTATTTCATGTTTTTCTTCAACATAAAGTTGTGAATTCACATCCTCGTACTTGACACAAATCAATAATTAGTTGAGAACACAGTTGACATATGAGCTTTTGGAAGACCAATTAAAACTAAAAACCACCATGTTAGGGCCATGTTAGATGCTAACTCAAAAGAAGCAATGTCTAGGAAGTCATTAATTTGTCTAAAAGGTACATAATCTGAATTTGAACATGTCTTGTTTTTCAGTTTTATGATGTCTGTTTTATTAGAATATATATTTATTGAATTCTATTTACCTAAGATATAAAATGTATAACTGTAAAAAATCACTTGATGAATGCGGCCTCTATCAGTGGCGATGAATTTCAGCGTAGTCTTCATGCACAAAAAGGTTCCCCACCCCTGTTCTTGCCCAATTACAATTTAATCTCGGTTTACATCTCGCAACGTTTCTGCTTACTGGAATAGCAAACTTGCAAATTAGTAAACACATACAGATGATTGCATATCTATAGAAAACAACCGTTAATATGTTGGTACATCCTTTTGGGGAACACAATAATGCATACACATACCGATTCCTTTTGGATAGGAAATAATTTGAAACTTTCCACCATTCTCGGGATGAAGACCCATGGCGTGTTTTACTCTTTGCTCGTACATTTTTGAGAAGTAATTCTCACCAGGATAAAATGCTGTACTATAACTCCAATTTGCTTTCAGCCATTTTTTCAACAGAGAAGAAAATGTTTGGTTCACACACTTTGTATCTGTAAATAAAAAAGAACACTTCTAAATTTTAAATTAATTTACCTAATTTGAAAATCTTATTGGAGATACAAAAATTAATACTTACATTTAGCATAGGCATAATTGGAATAAAATAAAATAGGAGGAAAAAATTAATTTAATTTAATTTAATTAAAATTAAAAAAAAATTAGTAGTTAACCGGTTATCGCTCCTCACTTGATCGTGGAAATAATATTTTTTAACACAACTGACTAAAAAGTAACATGGAAAAACAATACTCTTTATCAGTAATACACAAAAACAAAATATTTTACCGACAATACCAACTTAGTCTAATAACCATTACTTCTGCTTATACAGAAAAGTCGTGACTTACTGAAAATCGTTTCTAGAACCTTAAAGTAGTAATCAGGGTATGATCTCTACAAAACTGAGAACATATCCTTACAGTACGACAAAGAACACTGACAATTTTGCAAGAGCTGCTCTACGATTTTAGACCCGGATGTAACGGTAGACTTATACAAATTATGTTCTTGACCTTTTCTGATAGACGCCAGAATATGCTGAACAATTCTCTTTTGAAGAAGCTGAGTATTAATGCTTTTGTAGTCAGCTACACGCATAGGCATTCGTAGAATAGCTGAAAAATAACACGTTGAAACACTAGTAGATATTTGTTTATCAAACCTCGCAGTAGTTTCACCAATCTATGGCAATCATAAACAGGGCATTTTCCAATCTGCAACATTTTATCTATCTTAGCATTAATGTTCGATTGCACAGAATCTAAATGGTAGCCATTTTCACAAAATATTTCCTTGTAAAATCTAATTCTTGTTCCAATTTATTAGAAGAAAAAAAACAATAAGGTTCGATGAACGAAATTCTTTACCAGAGTAATATTGAATTTCCTAGAACAAAACGAATCCCAGCGTGTATACAATCCCGTAATATTGGGTTTTCGGTACACATATGTAACAAACGTAGAACTTTGTCTTTATACTAACGCAGTCGAGAACGATAAAGCACCATCACACTCTTTTTTACAAGTGAAATGGAGTGCCGGCATGGGAGACAACTTAAGGAGTTGAGAAAACAAACCTCAAACTCAGAAAATATAACTTCCCTGACAACTGAGACAGTGGAATACAAAAGTCAAGTCCATGTGATAAGACATGTAAACCATCACTCATAAATCTCCACAAATAGCGCATATCTTTTTTGGTAAGGAACGGTGTTTTTCTTTTATTATTTTCTGCAAATAAAAGCATCAAATGACGAAAATGAATCACCTTTTCTTTTGTTTTCACTTACAACGTTAAAACATTTCGAATTCACACACGAATCATATAAAGAGACTCGTTGAAATGTCACATTTCTTAATGTGCATCATCGTCGGCTTCATATCGTATCTATGAATTTAATTTCTTCTTTGCTTCCTTTATGATGATGGCGTTGATTACTAAGCAGACCAATTTTTGAATGGATGAGCCTCTGGTATTGGCTACTTGGTAATCTTGATGGAGGATGAGGTTGTCGAGCCTTTCTTTCTTGTCGTTTGACTTCTTCCTTTTCTCTTCTGATGGCTTCGATGTTTTTGGTTCTAATGATGAGGGAACACCACCAATTGGTATGGTCTCGGGCTTGTGTCTCATATGATTTAGGCTCAAGTCCAGTAACTTTCAGTGTTGTTTTGCATCGGGCCTTTTATCTTTGAAAAGGACAACTCCGTGGTCTTTTTCCTGAATAAGACTTGACTATTCCATTTTTGCTACATGCCCTGACCATCGAAAACGGTATTTTATGATCAAGCGATTCGATGATTGCTTTGACTGTTGACACTTTCCAGGATTTTGGTATCCGTCACATAGTATTTACATTTGATGTTCAAGATTGAACGATGCTTTTGCTGATGAAAGCATTTTTATTTTTGGATGGCGCAACGATATATAGTCAAATAGTAATGTTGAAATGTCAAAAGTTCAGATCTTTGTTGTTTAACACGCGCTTGTTTAACTTTCTAAATGCACCGTGTGCATCTCCAATTCTATGTTCCACATCCTTTTTTGAGGTTTACTTGTTGGATAAAAGACCGCCTAGTTATGGAAAATGATCTACATGTTCCAAAGGTGTATCAGAGATAGCAATGTCAAAATCTGGTAAGATTTGGGGCTGGCTGTGCAAGGACATTGGTTTTCTTGATTTTTACTGTAAGACCTAAACAATATTCACAGACTATTGAAATGGCAGAGGGCAGCGTTGCCATCTGTATATTGTAGTTCTGATATGTGTTGAGTGTGTTAGACGTTTAGATTGAAGTCTACCAATATCTGATGTCAACTGCTAGTTTCTAGGAAGTTTGTAAAGCATTGCAGCCAGGTACAAGGAGAATAACATAGGTGCCAAGACGCATCCTTGTTTTAGTCCGTACGTGATTGGAAATTCTTCTGACAGCATGTTTTGGTGGAATGTCATGCATTTTTTTGAACCAGAGAGATAAAGTGGTCGGGATATTCAAAACGGTGAAGAACTTCCCACAAAAGAGCTCTTAAAATACTATCAAAGGCCTTTTTAAGTAATAGAAAACAAAAAAGGGGGTTTTGTTGTTCACTGCTTTGCTCTAAGAGTTGTCTTGCACAAAAAATCATGTCGACTGTACCACAAGGGGAACAGAATTCATATTGAAATTTTAGTAGGATCTTTTCAACAATGATCTAGAGCTGATTTAGAAGACTTTTCCATTAATAGAGAATAATTATATTTCTCTAAAATTCCCACTGACTTTTCAGTCACCTTTTCTGAAGATCGTTATGATGACCGCATCTTTCTGTTCTTTAGGGATTCCTACATCTTCAGAATGAGGGTGAAAATGCAGGTTTGTAAGGGTAAGACTATGTTTTATCAGTTCGAAAGGGATGCTGCCTGGGCTAAGGGTATTCCTTGATCTCATTTTCTACATAGCTTGTTTGAATTCATCCATAGCTGAGGAGGATTTCTCAGGAAATGGTCGAGTCTCTATTTAGGAGCGTGGAGAAATGTTTCTTCCAGTGTAGGATCGGTCAGGAGGTTTTTATTGTCAGCTAATAGGAGTCCAGTTGATGTTCGTACTGTTGAAAATAGTTGTTTCGTTCCAGCATAGACATTTCTGAGATGACATGCATCTGCATAGCCTTGAATGTTGACTGCTTTTTGTAGCCATCAAATGTTCTGCAGTTCTGTTTTTTTTTTTGGTGGGGGGTGTTTACACTCGTGTTTTAGCTTCTGGAAATGCTTTTTTTATATTGGATCTTCAATCTTGTTCATGACTCTGACGAGCATCCTTTCTTTGTCTCAATCTTATTTTTTTCACCAAATCGGTCCTGATTGTTGGCCTTGGTAAAGTTGATTACAGTGTTTGCTGTTTGTAAGAGTTTCTATTCTCCATTCTATTCTCCATTCTTCATCAACAGATTGGACATTGACTGGATAAAAACAAAGGTTTTGATTTATTTTGGTTTCAAAAGTGGTTTCATTGTCAGGATTCTGGAGTTTGGGATCAGAGATGCATCCATGTGGTCTTGAAGCGAGCAGAAAGTAGGAACTGTGTTTTCATGATTAATAAATTGTGTTCCATGCGTAGACGCAGTAATAGACGTCCATTGGAATTATTTTCTTTACTGATGACATTTTTCCATAGGTGATGATACTTTCGTACCCTTGCATTGAAATCCACTAGTAACAACGATGGCATGTTGACAGTGATGTTACTTAGTTGTTGGTAAAATTGACTGTTTTCTCATTCACAAGCATCAAGAGTTATAGCATAAGCAGAGTGATGCAATTCTCTTTAGGAAGTGATAAACGGAGTCATAAGTTATTCGTTGATGGCAGTTGGCGTTAAATGGTGGTCTCGTAAGAGGGAAGTTTTAATAGCAAAACCAACTCCTTGGATTCTTTTCTCCCCTTCATTTTTGCCTTCCCAAAAGAATGTATAGTCAGAACCAGTTTCTCCGATTTTTCCTTCCTCTGAAAGTCGTGTTTCACTCTGAGCTACGATGTCCATATTGAGTCTAGTCAATTCTTTTGAGATCCGTTGTATCCGTTGTATTAACATTTCCTCTTCAACGTAATTTGTTCAAACTGCGGACTTTAAAACATTTCTGATTTATTTTCCTGACAACAGCTACTGGCACTACTTCAAGCGTGTAAATTGTAAATAAATTCCTCATCTTGATTTATTAAAATTACCCGTATGTTTCCTCGTTGTTATTACCCTTCATTAATTTTATTGGCGTGGGTAAATCCACTGTTCATTTTAACCCCGAGGCTCCACGCCACTCTACATGCACACGCATATATTTCCTAGGAAATAATGTTTTTCACGTTGCAAGTAATATTTATATTTGCATAGCACTTATCGACGTTTGTGTGCCAGCCTGAAATAACAAATGTTTATAAAAAGGCTTAAATGAAAATTATAATGGCACTAAGACTCTTGCATAAATAAAACAAGACAAAATGTCAGTAGCAGCTTTCGGGACGTATTACTATGAACGTTTACCTGTTGTAAAGTCCAACGGTGACACTTCTATATAATCTTTCCCAGCACTCTTCAAATGCAGCTGCAACGTTTTAACACTATCAAAACAAAGTATAGGGTCTTCTTTGGTCATCAGGTGTACATGCATATCGTGTACTCTACGCAGATTGTCACATTCATTGTCAGAAAGGAATTCTTCAAATATGAAGACGCTGCAAAAAAAAAAAAAAAAAAAAATTAAAAATATTTCTTACGCAATAAAGTGATAACAGAAGACTAGGGATCTTATGTTTGCAAAATAAATCTGGATACATTTGTATATTTTTTTAAAACAATATCAATAGCCGCAGTTTTAGATTTGTAGAGAATATTCATTTTTAAAAGTAAATATATATTCATTTTTAAAGCGTTACTGAACGTTAATGATCGAATAAAAGTATGTATCAACCAAGGTAGCATATTTGTAATGCTGTTCTATGGGAACTTTTGTAATAAATCGTATTTTCCCGATATTAGGGATTTACATATTGGATAAAATATCTCTGCTAATAGAAACCTTAAGCAATGTAGGAATTTTTTCCAAACCATTTTTGCGTAAAACGATGTTAAATAAACAGAAATGCTAAATAAATTGAAATTGACTTGGTTAAAACGACATTTTGCAGTTGCTTAATAAGTTTCTGTTTATTATTGTATCATTTTGAAATTTATAAGCATCATCTAATGAAATATATAAAAAGTAAAACGTAAGAAGTAAAGCTTACTACAAAATAAATCTCTTTATTAGAAATTTACATGAAAATATTGGGGAATATTAGTTCTGAATAAAACATTCAGTAGTGAAAGAATTGAAATGGAAATATATTTTTAATTTAGAAAATGAGGTACAAAACTTATTTTTATCTTTTACATTATTGAAACAACTTTTTAACGTTCGTAAGGTTTTTCTGACATGCTCTATTTCCAAAAATTCTCGATACCTAAGGTTTAAAATGAATTTTTAAAAAAATGAAAAATCTTTCTTAAACCTTTTATTTTAGTTTTAATGTCATGCTAATAGATTAAATTTAATATTCAATTAGGAAAACATTTTGCTGTATTTCAAATCAAATTTAAATTGGGTTTTCGTTATGAAATCAATAACATTTGCTGATTTTATTTTGTGAGAATTTCTTCTCACACAGTTCAACACTTGGCAGAGACAAGAAAGACATACAATCAACAAGGCCTACCGTAAAACTTAAAACAAATTTTATTGTATCCTTGCAAAAAAAAGATTTTGCCCTTTTTTTGCCCCTGGGAACAGGGTGGGGTAGTTCTTCAATGAATAGGTAGTGTCTTTTGCTTCAGTAGGACTCTATTGGTCTCTACGAAGTTGGAGAAGCTGGAATTTGCTTGGAGAAGCTGGAATTACCATTCGGTTGCAGAAGTTGAAATTCGGCTGTTGTCGAGATCATTCATAAAGTTCTTCGTGTAAACGTACACATTTGACGACAGCCAATAAATGACTGAATTATACAGCCTTGAAGGAATTAAGCTCTGAAGCATTACCATTTCGGTTGCTGAAAAGAATCATAGCCTAATTATTTAGGCTTGATCTTGGGCGCTAAAGGCCCTGCAAAGATATTTAAAAATGAGTCCAGACTTTTCCACGAATTTGCTGCAACTGATAAAAAAAGGGCACGGGCCGTTAAAATGCCCGCGAAAAACCCAAGTCAAAATTCGACCAATTTCATTGGTCGTTACAAATCAGCCAATAGGAGCTTACATTGCAGAATTTCTCACACACTGCCAAGGAAGAAAGGAAAAAGTAATGGTTAATCATTACTTTTTTTTTTTTTTTTTAATAATGATAAGGTAATTAAAGACTGTCAATAGGTGACAGGTAACAAGGTTGTCCCTAGGGACTTAACTGTTGACTATTCAGTTAATTATTAATATTATTAATTTTTAATATGCTGGCCTTGTCTGCTGTTAATTAAATTGCAACAATAATTTAGATATTTAGATCAGTACATCTATAAAAGGTGGGTGACTAAAAACCACAAGTGTGGGATATATAAGGTTATTGTGAGTTTTTGTCCGTACAGTGTTATAAACGTGAAGTAAAGAATCACGGTCACAGCTAGATGTGACCAAATTGTCAACATAAAAGTTGTTGTAAATGGTATGAGAGGCCAAATCAGCCTTGCACTTTTTCGCATGAAATTTAAGTATAAAACTCAAGATGAAAGGGGTGGCATTAAACCCGAAGATAATAGTATTATATCTGTAAGTGCATAATTTGTCATTCACCTTAAGAAAAAAGCAAAATCTATTTTTGTCTTCAACAGATTTCAGGTGAATTTGTAGAAATTCTTTACGCAAATCGCCCAGAAGAACATAATTATTCTTTCGTAACGTTAACAATAAATCCAATAATTGAGCAGTGAGATTAACGCCAGAATAAGCGGCGTCATTGATTGAGGTAACCCCCCCGTCTCTTCAACGAACAGTTGAACACGGGGCGGATTTTTGTAGTTACCTCCTGACCTTCCTTGATAACAGGTCTATGGGGGACCCAAATATAATTCGCAGGACCGAGAATGGTTCAATTATGCCACAGTCTTCGTACTCATTGAAGACTTTTAAATAATCATCGTACAGTCCCTTCCTGTTTAAGGACTCCGCCACTCTCTGCATTATTCTCAGAGAAGGCACATAGTTGGACTCAACACGAGAAAGCTTCTCGTAGTCCCAAGGTAGATCAATGTAGTATGTACCGTCCTTAAGAACGATAGACTGCTCAAATTTCTTTATCTTCTCTTCATCAAGGGAAGACAACTTTCTGTCCTCATCGACCCCTATGGAATCGAGAGAAAGAAATTTCTCTATCCCACGTTCGACCGAAGATTCATAGAAGAAAGGCTGAAGTGCATCCTCGTACAGGATTCAAAACGCTGTCAATCAAATAAGAATGACAAGGAGGAAGTGAATTCACCACCTTTTCAAAGGGAGGCAACTCTTCCCTAACAGGATTATGTGATAAAAACGTTCTTCCTTCCCCAAAGGGGGTTACATACTTGGAGATTTTCCAAGCGCTACCACCTAGGCATCGGACCACGCGGAGATTATTAATCCGTTGAATTAAGTCCAATCCAATGATGCCATTGATAGCAGACCCATTTAGGTCACTATAACCTGGACAGAGACGAAAACCTTCCTTAGTTAGAGGTTATTTCGTCAAACCTGTCCACATTGAAGATCCCCAGCAAATAAAGCCGGAAATAAAAAGGGTTTCTGAAACCCTAATTTAAGGGATACATTAAATTCCTGAAGGTTTAAGGAACTACTCCCAATCATAGTATTTACAGGCATCTCAACCGATCTGGGTTTAAATTTTAGCCCGGAATTTAACTGTGTTAAAATAGCCTGTGAAAAGAATGATCTCTGGCTGCCTGTATCTAAAAGGCAGTAGAAGTAAACGGGGTGTTTATTTACCCTCATAGAAATTTTGAGAACAGGGAAAATGCAGTTTCCCTGCTCCGTTAAGGTAGTCCTTCCAACACAGGATTTTGGACTTTTAGGGCACATAAGAAAATAGTGATTCTTAAGCCCACAAAAAGCGCAAGGGTAAGAGAATCCCTTAATCCCTTTGCAATGCGAATCCAAGTGTCCACCTAGGCACTTGGTACACAAATTAAGTTCCTTGGCCGTCTGAAATTTATCTTCGAAGGCCTGGTATTTGGTACACTCCTTAACAGAATGATCCGTAGCCTTGCATAATTTACAGGTTTTAAAGGCTTCGCCATTATTAGCGGGAGATTTGAAGGTATTCATGTCCTTCTTTACATTAGCGGACTTGGAGTAAGACCCTGCCGCCATGTTGGCCTTGTGTCCCGAAGAAGGAGGAGCCGCCATATTGTATGAGCAGTATTCCTGCCTTTTTTCATCCAAATATCAATTATGTCGAAAGTAAAAGACATAATGGAAGATAGAGAGGGAAATCTCTCATTAGATTTATTCATTACTTCCCTTCTCACACTGTTAGGGAATTTATTGGATAAAATGTGGGCCATAATGTCCCCAGATTTAGAATTATCTACGAAAAAATCTGTCCCGAAGGACTTATCCAACTCAGTTAAATCGTTTCACTCGTTCAAGAAAAACTTTTAATTCCTTAAAACGAGTTATCCGTTCAGAAGGAGGAATAATTTCCTCAAATATTCGGTTTTTAATCAACGACGGATTTAAGTATTTATCTTTTAAACTAGCCAAAGCTAGGTCATAATTTTCTGGAGTTATATCCAAGCTGGAGACGAGGTCAAATGCCTGCCCTCCCAACTTGGATTTCAACAGAAGCATCCTGTCTGCCTTTCCCAAGTTAGATGCACAAAATTCAAACCGTCCGAGGAAGGTCCTGAATTCAAAAATATCAGAAGAATTTGACACTGAAAAAATGGGGCATTCAAGATTTAACTCTAAGGGTCTAATAGGAACTGATTTAAACAGTCTCGCTGCTCTCGTTTCCACATTTTAACTTGGGTAATTGTTCCCTGATGTTTGAAGAAAATTGTGTCGAATCATTACACAATTTCAACCTCTCCTCGGGGGGAGACTTCAAAATTAACTGATCCATCAAATCATCTAACTCTGTCAACCATTTGTCGATGACAGAGATGTTTGATTCGATAGTAGTCAAGCTAGCACTATTATCCATTCCACAGTGCTGCTAATACGAAACTTTTTGGCTTCAATCTTGACGAACAAATCCTTCAAAGCCATATTATAATTAGCCCGCAGGCAGAAAAACAATAAAAACGAAATTGTTCAAGCCAAAACTTGCGGTCGGCACCAACTTCCAACTAAAAAAGTGCTTAAAGGAAGCGCACAGAACGAGAGAAATTGAAGCAACAGGTTGGGCAGTCAAATAGGCGCCAACTTCCCATTAAGGAAAAAAAAAGGAAAGGGTAGAACAGAACGCAATAATAAAAAACGAGAAGAATGTTTCTACCTTTTCTCCGACGAAAACTTAAATTAAATTATTAATATTATTTTTTTTTTTTTTACAAATTGTAAAACATTTAAAGCAGACACAGAAACCAGAATAAATATAAAGTTAAATTAACTATAATACAATACAATATTGAGAATTTAAAATTAAACTCACTGAGAGTAATAACATTTCAGCAACAATAAATCTTTTTTGCAATTAAACTACGCAAAAAAAAAAAATTTCTTAAAAACTACCAATCCTTTTTTTTCAATTAAAACTATAAATCTTTTTTGGCAATTAAAACTATGTGAGAATTTCTTCTCACACAGTTCAAAACTTTGCAAAGACAAGAAAGACATACAATCAACAAGGCCTACCGTAAAACTTAAAACAAATTTTATTGTATCCTTGCAAAAAAAGATTTTGCCCTTTTTTGCCCCTGGGAACAGGGTGGGGTAGTTCTTCAATGAATAGGTCGTGTCTTTTGCTTCAGTAAGACTCTATTGGTCTCTACGAAGTTGGAGAAGCTGGAATTTGCTTGGAGAAGCTGGAATTACCATTCGGTTGCAGAAGTTGAAATTCGGCTGTTGTCGAGATCATTCATAAAGTTCTTCGTGTAAACGTACACATTTGACGACAGTCAATAAATGACTGAATTATACGGCCTTGAAGGAATTAAGCTGCGACAAGACGTCGTCTCTGAAGCATTACCATTTCGGTTGCTGAACAGAATCATAGCCTAATTATTTAGGTTTGATCTTGGGCGCTAAAGGCCCTGCAAAGATATTCAAAATTGAGTCCGGACATTTCCAATAATATGCCACAACTGGTTGAAAGGAATCTTAGCCTAATTATTTAGGCTTGATCTTGGGCGCTAAAGGCCCTGCAAAGATATTCAAAAATGAGTCCAGACTTTTCCACAAATTTGCTGCAACCGATAAAAAAAGGGCACGGGCCGTTAAAATGCCCGCGAAAAACCCAAGTCAAAATTCGACCAATGAAATTAAGTCGTTACAAATCAGCCAATAGGAGCTTACATTGCAGAATTTCTCACATTTTTTAGTGTCATTTTAGCCATCTGTCATCGCAATGTAATTCTCTTTATTAAAAATCTTTCAAAAATAAAATATACTTTTCGGAAAATTTATTTGAGGAATATTAGATGATTTAAACTTTAATCTGATTTGAAACAAATATTACTTTTTAAAATATTGTAGAAATACTTTTTTTTAACACGGCGGTAGTTTATTGTAGATGCTGACATGAATGACAGACGAAAGTTTATCTATTATTTTTCTGCTGTGGGAATATCTATCAAATTTACTTAAAGAAAAAATGTGAGCGGATTTTTTATATAATTTTTAACAACACAGTAATCTTAAAAAATTATGAAAATATTTTCCGTAATCTAATGTTTTATTGAATTTTAGGTATTTTGGCTTTAAATTTTGTTATCGCTCTTATTTTCTAATCATGTTGTGTATTGACGTCCGTATTTGCAAAAATCGGGACGTTTAGACACAAAAAGAATTCAGAATTCTTTTTAAAATTCGATGAACTGTAACTAAGCTTTTCCATTTATGATTATAGTTTTTTTTACTTAATCACCCAACTGGGACAAATTAATGCTAAAATTTAAAAATTTAAAACTTTATAAATAATTCTAATTAAAATTTTTAAATATGTAAACAATTCTTGTAAAAATTCACTATTCATGTGAAAAAATTCATTAAAACAATAGTGGCCATAATATATTTTATTCATAAAAGCTTTTCTAATTAAACTATGTCTTAGTTTTATTGCATTTTTATTTTCGATTCAGAGCAGATTTTCGGTAACCGGTGTTTCTATTTTACAAAAAAATAAAAAATAAAAAAAATAAAAATAAAAAATAAAAATAAAAATTTCTCCAAGAAGTTCTACTTTTAACTATATTAGGAGAAAATTTAATTTCTCGAAATTCCATAAAATTAAATAACATATATAAACCTTTTAACTAGATTTTCTAAAGGAAAAAAATCCTAAAATAATTTCATTCATTTTGAAATAAGTCCTGAAAGTTTCATTAAAGTTCAACAATTATTTGATTTTTGCAAGAATTTCCAAATCAATGCGTTTTTTAACGCAAAAAAAGACGCTAAAATTTCCTATACTAAGATTTGGCTACTAGGTTGACGCAAAAAAAAAAAAAAAAAAAAAAACAAGATATATAACCAAAATTTCGAACGTTCTAAAAAATATGAAGTAAAAAAGTATAATTTAATGATCAAAATTTTTTTTTTTTTATTAAGTTTGAGGCATTTTTTCATCGTGGTATGCTAATTTCTTAGCAAATCAGTGATTGTATGTAACGAAAACTTATGAATTGCTGTATAATCTTACAAAAAAAATTGAAAAATATTGTATTTATTTACTATTAAGATGAAATCTGTTAAATGAACGCAATATTTATAACGTAATGATATATTTGTTTATAAGAAATAATAATATGATATATTTGTTTACAAGAAATAATAATAAGAAGAACAAAAACAAGAAATATGGATTCAGTTTGTAATGAAGTGAATGAGCACAGTCCTGTTTACGTTTGAAAGGAACATGTTTTTATTTGACGGTGACAGCACAGAAAAAGGACACTTAAACAATGTTTAATAAACATATGCAGAGGAATACACGTCTTTCCGGCGTGGATTTAATGGTCTTTCTATTTTATTTACACAATTAAGAAAATAAGGAAATAATATTTTAAAATAGAAATTAGTGGAGTGTGTGTGAGTGAATAAGTGAGTGATAGAGAGAACCACGTCTCTGTCGTTTCAGGGCTCTTTGTCATGTAGGAGAATATGAGTATGACATAGTTTTAAAAGTACTTTGTTTTTATAACGATATCAGACTTAAAACTTGGCACGCAGCCATTGAAACCGTGTTAAATATATCTTCTTTATGTTTGGTTTATTTCACTATTCGTATATATTTTAATTTACAATGTCAAGAAGATTGAAAGTAAGTATAAAAGTTTATTTTTTTTCTAATAATGAATATATTTGTAATGGGCGTGTAATTTTGACTCTCTAGTAGATTGGTATATTTGTCGCTTAAACGATACATGGGACTTGCTGGTCTAAATTCAGGAGGTAAGAGTTAATAATCAATACTTCTTTTTCATACTGACTCCGACAAAAATTATATTTTCTTAATTGCACTTGTACTCTGGACTCTCGCTCTATTTCTTGTTATTATGCATTGTTCTTTAGTTGTTTGCATTGCAGTTTTTGTTTGTCTCACATTTCGTTACTCCTTATTTTAATTTTGTTACCTTCTAATTTCCTCTTCAATCATTGGCCTAATTTCTCTCTCTCTCTCTCTCTCCTCCAGTCATTTCCTTCTCACTAAATCAGCATCTGTTTATTACTCGCATTTATTGCCTTGAATTCTTGCTCAGTTAATAATACAGCAATTGTTGTTGCTATATTTGTTTGTCGGCAAACAGGGAAAAGCAAATATAATAAGAGAAGTTGAAACGATAGAATAAGGTTTTTCTAACGAAAATGCCATCAACTCATTATTAAAGACACTTAACCTTAAACGAAATTAAAAAATATATATAAAAAATAATACTATCACATGCTTTGCTTGTTTGTCATAACAATACAAGAGGAAATAAAAAGTATAAGGACATTGTTTTGTTATTTTCAGCTTTCTTTCCAACTGCGTCTCTCTCTCTCCCCCCACACACATATATATATATATATAGGATGCATATATAGCGTATTGTTTTATATACTGCGAATAACATTTGCAAGGAAATCATTTTATCTATTGCTTCCCGGAAATGTATGTGTCATGACAATAGCAAGTATTTAAGTTTTTTATAAGAACAAAGCGTTAATATCTACAAAGTTTGAATTACATTTATAATTGCGTCCATTTTTTTAAGTCACTTTAAAAATTATTAAGCGTGGATGACTTGGTGAAAGTGATATTAAATGAAGAATCATTTATCTACATTGACTAAAACGATGAGACTAAAAATGTTGTTTGATTTGAAATGAAACAAACATATCTACGTGCAGGAATCACATATACCCACTTATTTACAATATGTGGTTGCATTTTATTTTTACGTAAATGTCTAGGAGTGATAACAATTACTACTTCAACAATCAATGTACAAGTATATATTGAAATTTTGTCCACTTGTGTCATTCCATTGATACATAATAGAATGCTTCAGTTTATTAATGCATTTTGTCACAGCATAGAATTTTAATTTTATTTTCTCGGGAAACGCATTAATAACATGGCCAGTAAATAGTTTGGTATCTCAATACGACTGAAATTTTCGGACAGAAATTTAAAAGAATTCTCCATGACAAGATGCAATCTAACCAAGAGATGAAACTTTTTAATTGTAATTTAAAATATTCACTGTTTATTTTTCTTTATAAAATAATTGCATGTTGTGAATTATGACCTAATATAGTAAAGCTTAAAAAACGTTTTCTTGAAGCAAGTATCCTTGTTTGCATTATTTTTTTTTTTTTTAAATTTGTGTTAATTAAAGTTTGTTATGTACCAGCAAAATGATAGACAATTTTAGGCTGTTCAATGCTGAAATCTTATTTACCTCAAGTTTTAAAGTAAAAATTGTTCGAAGGACACTTGATTTTTTTATTTGCATGTGAGGTGGATGTTAAAATTCCTGTGTCCTCAACCAATTATATATCTAATCGAAATAAATTTGGAAATGCCTACTACATTCATTCCAAATGTGACTGGCTTAACCTTATACCTGAAACACTATTTTTTAAATAGTTCTTACATGGTTATCTAAGCATTTGAGCTGTAATTTCGCTTTGTTCTCATATTCATCCAAATAAATAAATGCAAATGAATGGATTAAAGGCTGTACAATTGTCTGAGAGTGAATATACACAAACAGCTACGATGTAGAAAACCATAAACTTTATCTCACACTTAAGTTTTCTTGATGTGCCTTGTAATTAGCTAATTCTACCATGGTATTTTCGGCACGACCCACTTCCGAAAATCTAATCAAATGACAAAATATCAAAATTCTTTGGAATCGGATCTAGAATTTTTCAGCAGTCACTCGTACAAAAGCAAAGAAGTTGCCCTGGCTTAAAATTGTTTGTATTGAATGTATTGAACATAGATTTGTTAATATTTAATGAAAAAATTGTCGACTTTTAAAACTTCGATATAATTCTAACTAAATACATGACTAATCTGTACTGTTATTGCAAGTTTTATGATTTGGAGAATTTATACGAGGACTGTAAATAAAAATAATTCTAAAAACTTACTTGACATTACTGTTGTTGTGATTTTGTGATATTAATTTAATTGGTGGTATTCCTCTATGATTTGAAAAGATTTTCGTTGGAAAAAACATTTTTTGAATGGTTCTTTTAAAGTTTCTAATTTTAGACGGGAGATATTCTTTTTGTGAGTTGGACTCATTTCTCCCCTTCATTTTTTGAATTTTTTTTTCGTCTTCTTTTCGCTTAATATTTATTTCTTGTGACAAATTCTTTTTGCTTTGTTTCTTGTTCTTTTTCTTTAGTCTTTCGGAGTGTAAGTTCATTTTCAGAATTGTTGTCTTTGATACATCTGATACTTTACGGAACGATTTTTTGTCAGAAGATGACGTTGAGTAACGCTTCTCTTGTGATTTTTTACTTCTGTTCTTTTCAACATTTGCCTTGGTTTCTATTTTATTACTAGTGTCATCTGAAATTTTATCGCATTTTTTAGTTAATTTTTTTTTTGAGTGATAATGGATTTTCTTTCTTGGTTCTTTTACCATTAGTTTGTTTATCCCGTTTATTATTTGGCGTTTCCGCTCATTGCTTATTGCTCTGTTTGATTTTCTTTTTATATTTTCCATATTTTTAGTTTGTAGATTTACTTTTGGTGTTTCACTTGCCCAAATGAAAGAGGATTCGCTTTTTAAATTCATATGGCATTTTGTAGTTTTTTTCTCTTTGGTATTAATATTGTATTTTTTACGTTTCCAATGTTCATTTGCATTTTTAACCGCCAATATGACAATCGAATCAGATCCAGACATTTTCTCAAATCTTTTAAGTTTATTTTTATCAACAGAAATTTCCTCGTTAGTGTAAGTACATACTTTGTCTTTAGCAACATACGCCTTTTCTGATTGTGCCGATTGCATTTGGTTTTGTACAACTCTCGAAGCAGGCTCCATTTTCAATTCATGGGTAACTTCCTGTTCTCCTTCACTGTTAACATTTGACCTCCCCAGGAGGAAGGTAAGATTGTTCAAGAAGTATACGCTGCTTGTGCAGAGACAGATCCCCAAGATGACAGACGTAAGGCCAATTAAAAAATATTTCAAGAGGAGTTGAAAATCATCTCGCGGGCGAACACTAGACTTACGACCTACTTTGAGTTTCCAAGCCTGCTGCACTTCTTGATTGTTTGTTCTGTCATTAGTGGATTTGGCCTTTAAATGTTCTTTTTTTCTTCTTTGGTTAGCCATGTTTTTAAAGCATGTACCAGGGTCCTACACACACACACACAAACACACACACACACACACACATATATATATATATATATATATTAGTTCATACATAAATACACACACGCATAATCATATTATATCATGTATATGTTTATTTACATGCGTATATGAATATAAATTACCGTAAATATATGTAGCTTTATAAGAGCCTATATGAATAACGTTAATTTATCTATAACATTTCCTTTATATATATGATATTTGCATGAGTATCTAGGTAAAGTTAACACAGTAAGTAAATAATATTGAGTAGAAAAATGTGTATACCATTAGGAGTTTCGACAGGATCCACTATATGGGCACTGGCAAAAATAAAACTTCTTTTCCTACACAAGTCCGATAGCTCAATTCATGATTTATTTCATTTTTATCATTTTTACTTTTTACGGTATTTTGGTTTTCTTCGTTGGTTATATTCCTGTTGAGAATATCTCGTTATTACACGCACGGTTTTAAAGCGTTGATCTCAACGTTCTGGCTCTGAGGAAATGAAGGACAAAGAATTAGATGATATTTATGATGGTTGGTGGAGTTTATCTTATGATAACGCCCGTTTCCACCACGTTGTGTTTTTTGTATATTGGCCTTATGCAAGGATTAAGAGAAAATGTGTCAGTATATAAAAATAAATCTTTATATAACAGACACACACACACACACACACACACACACACACTCTCTCTCTCTCTCTCTCTCTCTCTATATATATATATATATATATATATATATATATATATATATATATATATATATATATATATACAGAAGGATAGAGTGAAAGTTGGTGGTTCAAGACTTCAGAAGTAAATGTTCCGGTGAGAGAGGGAAAAAAATCCGGGAAAATATGTATGTATGTATGAATGTATGTATGTATTCAAATGCAGTAACCTCCTTTTTAACAATATGTGTGAAAGAAAATCGATATGATTTCAATTGTAACAGACGCCTGCTTAAAAATGTGGTGAGAGAATACATATTTTAAATTCAACGGACGATTGTGTGGATCTCTAAGGTGACCAGTGGGTCGCGCATCTGCCGTATTTCGACTCTGGGTATGTTACAGCATCGGAAAATAAATAAAATTAATTCATCAATTTTGATTTAGGTTGATTTTCCATTTCGTTATATAAACATATCTAGAGATTTGCTTCGAAGATGGCGTTCTGCTTTTGATTGGTTACCGATCCTGATTGGGAATAGCTCTAGCTTCTGATTCGCTCGCTAGACTAAGATGTTCATATCTTGATCGGGATGATTTCTGATTGGTTTATCGAAATATGGATTCATGGTTGAGCGATTCTAAATAAACACCTATTTTTAGAGATGGTGAAATTTTGATCTCTTTGTAATTATTACTTAATTTTGATTTATTTTCTATCATTACATTATCTCAATTTTTTTCTCAGACTTTCTCTGTGCCTTATTTATGGTAATAATTTTTATTTCATAATTGTACCTTTTTACAATAAAGTGCTTGAATTTTCACTCTCTATTCAGTATTCAGCTTCATATAGTTTCTAGATCACCCCGGAATCTTTTATATGGGGCTCCCATCTTTACTACATGTCGATATCAAAATTTCCCAACACTGGGACCACAAACTCTCGAAGATAAATTGCGTTTTCAACGTTTTTTTTAAATTACCAAAAATTAGAGAATTATCAAATTTAAATTAAAATTACAGTACATATTTTTATTTATTATTTACTTTTGTAATGAATAGAATTTTTTGTTTTTAAAAAATCTGAGATAATGTTATTCTTTTTGTAATAACCACCAATTTTTTTAGAACTAAATTTAACTCGGAAAAGATGTTTAAGTCGCAAATTTTTACATTGCCATAAAGAAAGATTAATCGCTGTTGCATCGCCGCTGAAAAACAAAACAAACAAAAAAATACTTTTTACAAAGATTCCAAAACAATACAAATGAGATTGTATTAAAAACGTGTTTTGAAAACAGTATTTCAGGTCTCGGGGAAAATTTTCATGTGTTGAAATCTTTAAACATTTTTATTTTTTAAGCGATCATTTTCTCGGTTTTATCTTTCTAAAAATAGGGACTAGAAATTTTATTTTAATTACTAGCCGTAGACTTGTTAGTATTAGTAAAAAAAAAATCTAGAGATCCTTCTTCTTAGTGAATGATCTCAGAATAAAAATGATTTTACCAAGATATATTTACCCTCTTGTACAGAAAGAAAATTACAATTTCAAAAAATAAGCGCTATTGAAATTCGCACTTCTGCTCATCCTCAGTAGGTATGGTGCCCCCACGCCTTTGAGAAGTTCGGGGAAGTAAGCACCGACTCTGTCAATGATTATAGTGTATGATTGACGATATAATTTAGATAGAAATAAAAGTAAAAACTAAAAAGTACAAAAAGCAAAAAGCAAAAAAAAAAACAAACAAACTCTATTGAAACTTGCCCTTTTAGGACTCCAACCGCGTCGGGGGTTCCTGCGTAGTATCCACCGCACTGGCATGACTTTGTATATTATTAATTAGTTGATGACAATGTTCTCTGGAAGTTGTTAAATTTAGACTTGTCAGCAGTTGAGGTCAAACGTAGCAGTCGCGAAGAATGTTGAGGAATGCTGAAAAAATTGTTTTTCTACCTCTTGAACATGCAACTCTCATTTCGACGACAGTGTGTGAAAAGTAATGTTCACCTTGATTTGAGTCTCTAGGCTCAAATGAAAGAACAATATACTTACGAACAGAAGTGCCAATTCCATTCATCATATTATAGAATAGAAGTTCCAGTTTCACCAGTGACTCATGTTAGGGTGTCAAGTAATTGCCTTTTCATGGCATGCTAACTAAGACAACATAATAACTGCAAAATAATATTAACCTCATTAGAAAATTATATATCTATTTTTAACAAAAATACTTTTTATAACTATATCTTTAAAATTAGATACACTCCCCAGCACAAAATGCGATACCTAACGTTTAAAATGAATTTTTAAAAATGAAAAAATCTTTCTTGAAGCTTTTATTTTAGTTTTATTTCAAACTAACAGATTAAATTTAATATATCCAATAAGCAAAATAATCTACTATATTCCAAAATTAATCTCTAAATTGACTAGGAGGAGTTTTGTTTTTTCTAAAATAGGTGACAAGCGCAATTTTTAGCCATCTTTAATATCGGAATCATTATTTAAAAAAATATTTAAAGCATAAAATATACTTTTCTGAAACTTTATTTGAGGAATATTAGCTGATTTAAAGTTTAATTTATCTAATTTCAAACAAATATTACTTTAAGTTCAAAATATCGCATAAATAAGTATTTTCTAAATACAGTGATAACTGTTTATTTAATGTATTGACAGCTTGAATGACAGATGGAAGTTTGTCTAAATGTTTTCCTATAGTCGTTATATCTATAAAAGTAATTAAGGAATATAAAGTGAGCGCCTTTTTTTATATAATTTTTAAGTACTCAGTAATCTTTAGGGAAACTTTAGGGAAATATTCTCTTTAATCTAATGTTTTATTGAATTTTAGATACTTTGGCTTTAAATTTATTATAGCTATCGCTTTTATTTTCTGATATGGATGTTCGTATCTACAAAAATCGGGATGTTTATATACGCATACAAAAAAAAAAAAATTCCAAATTCTTTTAAAAATATTGCTGTTTGATGATTTGTACTTAGCTTTTTCATTTAGTAAATATATTTTTTAATTAATAATAATAGCACCTAACGAGGACAAAGTAATGCAGAAATTTAAAAGAGTTGAAACTTTATAAATTATTATTCTAATTAAAATTTTTAAAAAATGAAAACAATTCTTGTAAAAATTCATTATTCATCGAAAAACTTTTTTTTTCATAAGACAATTGTCGATAATATATTTTATTCATAAAACAATTACAAGTTTTTCTAATTAAATAACGTCTTAGTTTTATTGCATTTTTTATTTTACAATTTAGAGTAGTGTTTCGGTAACTGGTGTTTCTGTTTTACAAAAAAAAAATAAATAAAATAAAAAAAAAAAAAATGATGATTTAAATTCTCTAAGAAGTTCTTTTATCTTTTTTCTTTTAAGCAATTCACTCCAAGCAAGTCGGGTGTGCCACTAGTACTAGAAAGAGAGAGAGAAAGTGAAAGAAAAGAAAGGGTATATGGGGATTGAAGAAAGTATAAAAGATGAAGTCAACAGAAGATGGCGGTTGACGTTGCATTTAAATTTTTGAAGATTATAGTTATCAGGGAAGCAAATAAGCGAAAGGAGTTCCACTCTGGGGAAGTGCGAGAAAAGAAACTGTTGGAGTGGAAGTGGCGGTTACATTTAACTATTTCAACAGTAAACGGGTGGGACCTATTTAATTTCTCGAAATTTCTTAAAATTAAATAAGTAGGTGATAAAAAAATGTAAAAATATTTTACCAAGATTCTAATACATTTCTAAAATAATGTCATTCATTTGTGAATAAGTTCTGGAAGTTTCATAAAACTTCAACAATTATTTGATTTTTGCAAGAATTTCCAAATCAGTGTGTTTTTCACCGCAAAAAAGACGCTAATATTTCGTATACTAATCTTTGACCCTACCCCCACTCCCCGCCGATGCAAGAAAAAAAAATTGCAAACGTTCTAAAAAGGATGAAAAAATATAATTTAATACTGAAAAAATCGTTTGGTTTTCCTCTTAATAATCAAAGATTGTGAAGATAAATCTTTGTTTTTATTAAGTTTGGGGCATTTTTTCATTATGGTAAGTTATTTTTCTAGCACATCAGTGGAAGTAGTTACTTAAAATGCATCCAGTGAATTTAAATGTAACGTGTCTTTTTCACTTATGCGCGTGTGTGTGTATGTGAGAGAGAGAGAGAGAGAGAGAGAGAGAGAGAGAGAGAGAGACAAGTAGATAGAACCTACAAGTATAAAGCCAGTGCAATGGAATCGAAAAGAGTGTATTGCCTAATCGATAAATAAGTGATAGATGCTAGTTGAAAACATTCAAAGATAGACCATATTAATTGGGAAAACCGTAAAGGAATAAAACACTCACTTATTGCGAGTAGCAATTCTACTAGAATAGTTAGAAAAGTTATATGAGTTTAAATGAAAGAAAATGAGGAATTAGGAAGCAGATTCCCCTTAAGTAAAATCTCCATGATACCACTGACAATCTCATATCTTTTATCGGCAACTACATTTTAGTCCCACGTACATGTATCAACTGAACATGTCATTGATTTTACTGCGGTTAGGTGTACAGACGCGGTGGATTTGAAAGAGGTTTTTAAAAAAATGTTTTTATTTTTCATCAATAATGGAGGTTTGATGAGTCGATGAATGAGGAGTCATCATATATAACCATACCAATGTTTTAAAAATGTATAAAAACCTAAAACACATGAAATTATTTTTATTTTTTATCTCTAAGCTAAAACCAAAATTGAACTTCAGAGAAGATATAATTTTTTAAAATGCTTTATATGATATACGTGGGATGTTATTTGTTTACTGTTAATATTTAACCTGACAGTTATACAAAAAACCAAAAGGGACCATTTGGTATTTTCTAGTCGGCAAGATGCTCTAATCTCAAATTAGCTTATCTCTCATACAACATTGGCGTTATAAATATCTATCAGTCTATTTCTTTATTCTTTTCTATTTATATAATTAATTTCATTTTAATTTGATTTTAACAAATTGAATAATCAGTATGTCTTTGAAATTAATTTGCTTATCAAGAATAAAGTGGCGTACAAGTTTATATCCTGATTTTTTCACTGAAAAGAAGATAAGGAAAAAAGTAAATTGAATTATTTTGTTCTTTCATAATTTTTTTATGTGGTGTTCATCCTGCATAAGTTCCATTCGAAGTAGTGCGTTACAGAGTAAGTGGTACAGCTTATGCGGATATGTATGGAAGATAACAGTTAACATTTGAATAGGTTAAGATTATAGTGATCGGAGAGGTAACCTCTTGGGAATTTGTTCCCAGAGTTAGCGGTTTGTGAAAAGAAGTTGCTTGAGTGGAACTTTCATCTCACCAGGGGATATGATGGGTGATTCACTACAATTTGCATGGTATGACGGGTCCAATTGGTAGAACTAAGGAGCGTGCTTCATCTGAACACTCATCATGGAAATAGCGATAGAGCAGTGAGAGGCTTGAAAGGCTCGTCTGTGAGAAAGGGATTGCAAAGTGGAAACTAATTCGTCGCCTGCAAGGACGCGGGGACGCTTTAGGACTATGTGAAAAATGAAAACTGGGCGGTACTCCATTTTCAACCTGACCTGGTTCTTGTAAAGGTAGAGGATAGCAGAAGGAGTGAGGTATTTGGTCTGGGTTCAGTTTAAGTCCCAATAGGTGCTCAAGGAACGGAACCGCCCCGAGGGTACGCCCGTTTATCACGATTGGTGAAAGTTCTGGGTCCGATCGGTGATGGTGGAAGTTTAGTCTTTGAGGCATTGGATGTGACTAGCCAGTTTTTCCCTACTGAGCTGCTAGAGAGATCAGCTGCCAAGCTCAGGTCATTGGTGGTTTTGAAGGTGCACCCATATACCGTTGTATCATCAGCATAGATATTTACAAATGATTGGAATATACTCTTAGGTAGATCATTTATGTAGAGGAGGGAGAGGTTGGACCGAGAAGCAAACCGTGTGGGACGCCCGCGTTGACCGCCTGGGAGCCGGAGGACTGACCATTAGCAATTACCTTCAAGGAAGGACTTTATAAATGAAAAGACTTTTCTAGTGACTCCGTAGCTAGACCCTTCTTTTCGATAAATCTTGAGATGTCCTGGGTTGTAAAGAAAATGAGCCTTTTGAAATATCTAATGCGACCGTCCTTGAGATGTTGTCAAATGCATCACTAATTCTGTGAATAATCGCAGTTAGGATATCAGCAGTGGACAGGACAGATCGAAATCCATACTGCTTGTCGCTCAGGAGCTTGTACATATTGAGGTGATAAACAACCTTGTTGCTGATTACAGCTTCCAAGAGTTTGCTGATTACACTGAAGAGACCGATATACTCACCCACATTCTTGCAAACCGAGCATACACTTGACACTTTGTACAGACTTGCACAAGAAGCGGTTAAAGATTGGGGATAACACTGGGTTAATATTCTTAATATTCCTCCGGCATTTTGTTTTGGAGTCAAGAGATTTGATAAATCTTGAGACTTTCTGAGTTGTAATGAAAATATTACTGAGATTGTGAGATGTGGGAAATCTAATCTTTGTCATCCAATGTTGAGTTTGAGGCTAAGGACTTCGCCTTGTCCGACAAGGATGAGATGACCTCGGGACCATTTATAATTTATCTATTATTCCAATTAAAGTTCTTGTTCGTTTAATTTATCTATTATTCCAATTAAAGTTCTTGTTCTTGTTCTTGTATCGTCTCATTTATTATTCTGTTGTGGTTTTAATCATTTCGGGGCATTAACCCAAGTATTACTTTCAATAAACTCCACAAATTTCCTTACTCATCTTATGAATGAGGGTTTGTTTTGTTTTTTTACTTTGGATGCTATTTTTTTCCTATGTGCTATGTCCTTTAATAGTACCTAGGCGATCGTTGTTCCCCACAATTTCCTGTTCTTTGAAGCTCTTAGCAATGTTTAACTTTTTGATCTCTCTCTCCTAATCCCTACTCTGCCAATCATTTGCAACCATTAGCTAGATTATTTGCTGCTTTCCTATGTATTCAACTTTTTGTACTTGCTTGATTTTGGTGTCTCTAATTCGTAGTTCGCATCGCGGGCGGTTCCTTTGTTGACAACCATATATTCTGTCTTCTTACAATTGATGGTTAGTCCTTTCTTCTCAATTTCCTTTACTACTTTCTATAGGAGTGTCTGTCGTTTATTTTACGCGTCTACTATCAACTCTGTATTATCTGCATATCTTATAGTGTTAAAATTGTGACTGTAGGGGACTTCTAATTCTCTCAGAATTGCCTTACTCTAAAGATTGAATAAGTCCGGTGAGAAGACATATCCTTGTCTTAAACCCTTTCTATTTTGTGTATTTACTGAATCCATTATCTATCCGTATGCAGAAGGTTTGCTTCCAGTATAAATTCTGTATTATTTTAATATTCTTCCCAAATATATCAAGTTTACCTCGCAGTTGAAATTTGTGATGTACTTTATCAAACGTTTTTGCATAATCTATGAAACATAAGTATTTGTATTGCAATTATTCTGAGCATAAATATCGCATTCCTTGTTGCAACTGCACTATTCTTCTCCTATTTCCGGTCTAATTCTGCTAGGCAGCCTATTCATCAGAATTTCGATACTAAGTGGCTCATTAGGTTGATTGGCCAATGGAGTTTGCATTCGTTTTCACCTTGCTTCTTAGGTAGTGTGCTGTAAATGAATTTACTTTGATCTTCCGATATATTACCACTGTCGTATATGTCATTTAATATGTCTGCAATTTTGTCAATGCCGAAATCATCTAAAGCATCTCCACATTAATTCCACTTGGTCCTGTTGTCTTATTCCTTTTCAATTTGGCTAGTGTTGATTTCACTTCGGGCATTAATATTTCTAGCCCTTCTATATTTTTGTTTATTTCAGGTTTTCTTCTTTCGCCACTGAAGGTGTCTCCAATTTATTCGTTCCATCTTTGAACTATTTTTTTCTTTTTTTATTATCAGTGTTCCGTCTTTTGATTTTATGCATTCCGTTAATGAGAATGTCTTTTGTCCTGTTATTTCTTCTATTATTTTATGCATATCTGCCTTACTTGTGATAACCATTCTTTCTATTTCAGCATACTTTTCGTTGAGTCATTCCTCTTTTGCCTGTCTGCATTCAATTCTAATTTCTTTGTGAAGTATCCTATATTCTGTGCCATATATTGGCGTCGTTTGATGTCTCCTTTTCATCATGTCGAGAGTTTCATGTCATCCATTCCTTCTTTCTTTGCATAGTTTTCTTAGGGATTATCTCGCTTGCTGATGATACTAATGTTTCTCTTAAAGTGTCCCACTTAGAATTTCCATTTTGATTTAGTTCATTGTATCTGCTTTTAATGCTACCCGTATACAGCTTCTTCATGGTCGGATTATTCAGGAGTTTATTGGAGTAAAATTTAGTTGCTGCCTTGGCCTACTTCAACTTGCGTAGTTTCACTCTGTTACATTATCACAGGCATGTAATCACTCCCGCAGTTAGCACTTGTGTATGTTTTACAGTGTAAAACTTTATTTCTGGATCCCTTATTTGATGGTTATGTAATCAATTTGATTTTTAGTCCATAAACGTCTTGAGTGTTCTTGAAACCCTGTTGGCTACTACTTGATTGTTTGTCATGCACCATTGCACCCATTTTCTCTTCGTTGATTACGTTTTCCTAGTCCGAATTTGCCAATTATGTCACCATATCGTTCCTTCCTTACTTTTGAAGAATTCAAGGTATCCCATAATGATTTGATTTCTTTCGATTTATATTAAGCCATGGCGTTGTCTAGTGCGCGGTAAAACTCTACAATTTCTTCTTCCGTGGTCCGTGTGGTTGTTCATATACAACTACGATGTCTACATTAAAAAATCTCCCCTTTGAGTTTAACTACAAGAATTTTATCACTTAGTTGATAGTATCCCAGAACACATTTCTACATATCATGGTTTAATATGAGCCCTACTCTCCTATTATTTTTCTCTCCTTGGGTGTTGTTAGTTTGTGGATTTGTCTAAAACTGACAGCTATATTTTAGTTTATAGTTTATCTATTAAAATTGATTTATTGATAATTTAACGTCTTTGATCATGACATTCATACACACAAACACAGAGAGAGGGAGAGAAGATGTTTAAAGAATATTTAACGAACAGCTGGGAGTGTCCTGATTACCAGGATATAACATTAACAGTAAAATACTTTCTCTTGACTACAAGCGAAGTTTCAATTTAGACAAAGAAAGGTCTTTGAATAATGAATTTTCTGTTATTCCGTTCAAGTTAGCTGGTAGATTTGTGTGGTACAGTTTCCCAAAATAAAGTCATTTCGTGGTAAGTAGGAAAAATAATTCTATCAGGTTGTTCAGTTAAACTCATTAGTGCGCAGACGCTAAACAAAGAAAAAAGGTTTTTTTCTAGGTAGATGATAGAAATGTCCGTAGAAGTCTGCAACCACTTCGAAATAGTGTTTTAACGGTATGGCTGGCCTGGGTAGATCGAAGTTCAAGTCCAGGATCACTTGCAGAGGTTTACGTATGATATTTAGATTTTAAATGTAAGGTGGATACTGATTTGAGATTCTTTCTCCTAGACAGATAAAAGTCCGTGTTTGCCTTGTCTGATGCATCTTACTAGATGTAATCAATAATAAAACTCGCTGATTAGGTAGAAAACAGTTGTTTAGGTTAATTTAATATTAATATTAAGTTATTACGTTATATTCTATTTGGCGTAGAGGTTGTTGGTGAATATATTCTCATTTTATTAGTAACTAGCCCAATTACTCGCGCCTTGCTGCGTGTCACACATTTTTTGTAAGAAAATGATGATTGATTTTAAATCATTGTTATAATTTGTGGAGAAAAATGATGTATTTCCTTATTACTCAATGATCTTTCCGATGTGACCTCCATCTTCTGAGTCATTCCCTTGTTCAAATTTAAATTTAACTTAAATCAACTATGTGGTTAGTTAAAGGGAAAACATCCTCCTTTCAGCCATCATTTTTGACCAGTGCTCATACTGCAATTTTTGCTGCTATCATTGCATGTTTTACCAGAGCTCATATTGCAATTTTTGTTGTTATTATCGCTTTTCTCTGGCACTCCGTATTACTGGTTCCCATATTGTATTAATTTCTATGCCTGGTCGGCTCAGGAGATTTTTGTGGCCTAGCATATATGCTGATTCCTTAAGTTTACGAATTTTCCAATGGTGTTCTTTGTCTATGATCCCAACTTGATCCTACAGAGGGCGGTGATCTCCCTTCTCTCTCCATATGTGATCAGCCACGCCTGATTTTTCCACTTCCCCTCGTGTTACAGCTTTCTGGTGTTCTTGAAGCCTTACCTTAAGGGGGCGGCCTATCTCCCCTTTATATTTCTTTCCGCAGCTGTACGAGATAGCGCACACACAGTCTTTAGTCATGTTCTCCTCTATGGCTTACTCGGGAGAGATATCTGCGAAGTGTCGTCAAGCTTTTGAAGGTTGTCCTGATGTTATATGGACCGCAGATCCTTTGTATCTTCTCTCATAACCCCTTCAGATAAGGCAGGCAGACTGTTTTCTGAGTGTTGTTGTCCTCCTCTTGTATCCGCCTATCCCAGTTTATTGGGGCTACTGCCATATTACCCAGGGTAGTTGTTACGTTGTAGGGTACTACTTATACTGACCAATTCTTTATCTATTGTCTCTGGGTCGACACCTATGACTTTTTCTTGGTGTTGTAAGCAGCGGACGATCCCTTTCTTTACGCTGTATGGATGGTGGGAGTTGAAATTGAGGTACTGTCCGGTGACTGTCGGTTTACGGTATACGGATGTCTTGAACTCATGCTCTGTTCGAGATATTAGAACATCCATGAATGGGAGTCTGTTGTTATTCTCTTTCTCCATTGGGAACTGTATCGAAGGTCTTATTGAGTTCACATGGTCCAGTAGAACCTGAACATGAAGTATGAAGGTGTCATCTACGTACCTTAACGATATAGTTGGCTTTAGAGATATAGATTCTAATGCCATTTCTTCAAAGTATTCTATGTATATATTCGCCATTGCTGGTGATAATGGCGAGCCCATTACTAAGCCCTCATCCTGTCGATATATGTGTGATCCCATTCCGAAGTGTGCTGTTTGTGTACAGAATGTCAACATCTCCATCAGATTATCTATCGGAATACTGGTCTGTCTTCTAGGGACGAGTCAGAGGTCAATCCGTCTCTGACTACTGAGAGTGCCTCCTCCGTCGGTACCTTGGTGAACAAATTAACCACATGCAAGCTGACTGTCTGGTTGGATAGGATGAGAGCATCTTTGATTATTTCCACGAAATGGGCGGAGTTTCGGACATATGATGGAGACTTGGTCAATTATATCTACAAGGAAGCGACTCAGAGGGTGGCACATAGAGCCTTGGCAACTAACAATCGGCCTGAGCGGAATACCGTCTTTGTGAATCTTAGGGAGGCCGTATATGTGAGCTAGCTTGGTGTAACACTGCGGTAACTGCCTATACATCTTGGGTGCGAAGTGGTCCTTGTTCTTGATTAGGATCTGTGACAGTTTGCGTTCCGTTTTCATTGTAGGATCCTTTTTCACTTTGCTGTAGATAATCAAAAATCAGATGTACATCCTCAGGATCGAGTGACCAATCCCACTATTTAAACCATCTTCAGATTTTATAAATAAAATTTTTATATAAGTATAAATAAATTCCTTCCATTTCTTGACAAGGAAACATATAACTGACCATGAGAAAAGTAGCGTTACATAAGTTAAAATCTAGTAACTTTCATTGATTAACCTTGTGATTTATTAATGGTCATTGCAAAACTTACTCTGACTGAGAATTGCAATCGTTTAAAATCAAAAGGCATAGCTTTTGGGATCAATGAAATTCTTGGAATCAGTACAGTCTCTCTTTTCCCTTGACCAGTTATAATAAGAGCTTCTGATAAGTGAGATAACATTTTCTTCACAATAATACGTGTACCATTACATAACTTCGGAGGATCAAGATTTTTTGCAGCATTAATGGTACTCCTTGTTTTAATACCAATTTGTGTGATGGCATTCCTGGAATATTTAAAGAATTAAAAAAAATCAATAGAGAAGTTAACTGCTTCGTCTGGATCCAGTTTTGTATCATTGGATAGGTATGTTCTTTCTTCTGTTGGGATATCTTGCAGAATCTTCTGATTGATGATCTGTACTGTTTCATTTCTGGTAGCCAAAATTGTTCTCTCACACAATCAATCTGTATTCTGGAATTTATCTGCTATATTGGGGTATACTTTACAAATTAATTCCTCAATGCTCTCAATCAGAATGCCGAAACCTTCAGGAATGCTGATTTGTCCATCTTGATCATGTGGAATTTCTCAATTTCCAAATATTTAAAAGGAAGTCACTAAATTCCTTTGCTCCATTGAGTTCCACTCTTATATTAGTGGTCAAAAAGCGTCTTTCAATATGATCCCACAGCTCATCTGCAGTTCATCTGCAGCTGTTCTTTGTTTGACAACAGGGAGTGTTTATTTGACATCTCCAGGTAGTAGAATTGTTATTCCTCCCATTAAGTCTGATATTTAAGGGTTCTTTTAAAAGCCTCAAATACACCCTTGTGAGCCATAGTGCACTCATCCCAGACTATGAAGCAAGTCACCTGAAGTAGCTTGGCTAGGTTTGTACCTCTATTTATTTTGCACACTGGATTGTCATTATAGATCAAGTCTAATGGCAGTTTAAATGTTGAGTGAGCAGTTCTTCCACCAGTAAGCAAAGTAGCTGCTATTCCAGATGATAATACAGCTAAAGCTACTGTTCTTTGCATCCTAACTGAAGATAAGTTAGGAATTTTTTTCCAGTACCTCCAGGAGCATCCAAAAAAGAAAATTCCTGCAGCAAAATTGTTGATCCTTAACATAATCTCATTGTAGATTACCCTCTGGCCATTTGTAAGAAGAGGTGTAATAGTCTGTATTTGATAGACCGGCTCTTCATATTTGTATCCTCTCTCATGATTTCTCTATTTAAGGGATCAAAATCCCTGTTTGGTTTAGGAAGTCCGAAATGGGATAGTTCTTTTTTGTGTCACATTTAGCAATGTCCACAATCCTCGGGTTCATTTGTATGGCTAGTCCTGAATGAAGCAGTTGCATATAATGAAGAATATCTTCACGCATAGCTTCTTGGTGTTTCACCCACAGATCTATTAGATTAGAAATTTGACAGTTAGCAATCTTAACAGCAAAAGGGTCCCTTATTGGCTCTTGTGATTGATATAAAACTGCCTCTTGTAAAGTTTGGTCCCAATACTCATCACTTTCTGTAAGGCCAAGTTGAATGCATGCCTGTCTGTATGTCACAAGAATATTTCCATTGGTTGTTTTCAAATTTTTAAATAATGTTGAACCCCTGACATTATGAAGTCAAAGAAGAAGCATTCAGAATTTTTTGGATGTATTCTATAAACCCGACCAAGTACATACTACATTTAATAGCAGGTTCAGTTGGATGAGGTTCTCTTTGCTTTCTTCTGTGGAATTTTCCAGTGTAATATTTAAGCACTTCAGGATAGAGAATCTTTTTGCATCTACATTGCATAAGTTAAAGAAGGTCATTAAGGTAATGTATTTTGGAGTTTCAATCAATTCCTGAGCAGTGTCTTCAGTAAAATAGACCCGTTGTCCATTTTCAAGATGGACACTCAAGTGCCGAACTGATGAGTGTCTGTTGTGAATGTTAAATGAAAACATTCTCCAGGCAGACACATTGCCAGAAACGTATCTTCCTGACTGAAATTTCCTACTTCATTGTGATTGTCAATACCAATCACAGCTTGGTCACTCCCCTTATTTATGTACTTGCATACATACTTTAAAAGTATTTATGTACTTGCATACAGACTGTGAAAAGATACCACATTAATGTGAACACTGAATGCTTTACACAGAAGTGAACTATAAGGAACAACTCATTTGTTGTCTACCAGTATATTTTGTCCATTTCAAGGTTGAAACTAAATTCTCCATCTTCAATATTTCTTCTTCTGCAACTTGAGTAATAATCTGCGTCCATTTTTGTGTGATTGACAAATTTTATTGGAAATCTTTTTGTATATCTGTTGTCAACCATGCAGGGGCAATTGAAATTCAAATAACCACATGGTCCATGAATCATGTGTCTTTTTTACTATTTCAAAAAGCCCACGATCTTCATTAGGATTTGGCAGTTCTGCACCTGATGATAGAATCTATTTGATTTGGATTCATCTTCTTCCTTAACCATAAAGGCAAATGTACATATGTTGCAGTCCCCACTTTTGCCACTCAATATAATAAATATGACATTTTACAGGTCAAAATATTTTTTTCTTTATTGATGAGATCGATCAGTTTGTTGATCTTCAACTTAAAAATCGTAGCAACAATATTATGCTTGTCTGTTGCAGACTGTCGAGGAAGATTTCCTAAAATTCAGGATAATTCAGATTTGTAGTAAATGTAACAAAAAAATCGACTTTGCCAAAATGCCTGGCATAAGTCATTCAATCTTGAACTCTTTCATGCATGTACCTTGGTCCACCTGAGAATGATGAAGGGAGAATAACTCTGTGTCCCGCATTGACAGCATTGCCATCATTCTGACTTGCATCCTTTAGATGGATATACAGTGGAGAAAATAAGTATTTCATCCCCTGCTGATTTTCTGAGTTTGTCACCTTACAAAAACGGGAACGGTCTATAATTTTCAGGGTAGGTCCATCTTAAAAGTGTGAGATAGAATATAAAAGAATTCTAGAAAATCACATTACATTAAATTTTTAATATTTATTTCTTTTTTATTGAAAGAATACATACTGCACCCACTACCAACCAGCAATGATTCAGGTCCCACAGAAAAGCCTTCAATGAATAAGAATCTAATCTCTCCACAACGGGCAAGATGAAAGAACTTTCTGAGGACATCTGGGACAAAATTGTATATATGCACAAGACCGGAATGGGCTACAAGATGATTGGCAAGCAGCTAGGGGAGAAGGAGTCAGCTGTTGGTACGATAATAAGAAAATGGAAGAAACACCAATTGACTATCAATCTCCCTTGGTCTGGAGCTCCATGCAAGATCTCCCAATGTGCGGTAGACCTGATGATGAGAAAGGTGAGGAAACAACACAGAACTACGCAGCAAGAGCTTATTAAAGATCTCAAGGCAGTTGGAACCGCAGTCACCAAGAGGACCATTAGTAACACACTACGTCATAGTGGACTGATATCAGGTAGTGTCCGCAAGGTCCGCTTACTCAAGATGGCACATGTACAGGCCTGTCAGAAGTTTGAAAATGAGCACCTGGATGATTCAGAGGAGATTTGGGAAAAAGTACTGTGGTCACACGAGACTAAAATTGTGCTTTTTGACATCATCGCACCAAATCGACTGTTTGAAGGAATAAAAGCTGACTTGGACCCCAAGAGCACCATCCCGACCATTAAGCATGATGGTGGAAACATTATGCTTTGGAACTAAGAGGACAGGACGACTACATCGGGTCGAGTGAAAGATGGATGGGGCTAAATACAGGGAAATCTTGAGTGAAAACCACCTTGCTTCAGCCAGGACACTGAATATGGGTCGTGGATGGGTGTTCCAGCATGACAATAACCCAAAGCATACAGCTAAGGCAACAAAAGAGTGGCTCAAGAAGAAGCACATTAAGGTAATGGAGTGGCCTAGTCAGTCTCCAGACCTTAATCCTTTAGAGAATCTGTTGAGAGAGTTGAAGCTTCGAGTTGCCCAGCGACAACCTACAAACCTTAAGGATTTGGAGAGGATCTGCAAAGAAGAGTAAGCCAAAATCCCCCCGGAATCTGTAAAAACTTAGTAAGCAACTACAGAAAACGTATGGCTGCTGTACTTGCCAACAAGGTTTTCTTCACCAAATAGAGTTATGTTTTGCTATGGGGTGAAATACTTATTTTTTCAATAAAAAGAAATAAATTTTCAAAAATTAATATAATGTGATTTTCTAGAATTTTTTTAAATGACGGACCTACCATGTAATTATAGACCGTTCCCATTTTTCTAAGGTGGTAATCTCAGAAAATCAGCAGGGGACTAAATACTTATTTTCCCCACTGTATTTCTCTGCTCTTAGTTTCTTTTGATTCATTTTGATAAAAAGTAATTTTTCTGATTCAATTTTTTCATACATTTTTCCAACCAAGAACTGGTTGAATACTGGCTTGAATCTGAAGAGATAATTATAACTGTTACTTTTTATCATAATTCTGTATACATAGAAGTCCATGGCTGATATTTTTTGTTTGTGATTAATCCAGTGTTTAAATGTCTTTGCCTGAGGAGAAAATGGTATCCATCTGTTCCTTGATAAAAGATGAGTGGATATTGTTAGGCATCATAAGCTCTGTGAGTTTCTGCAACTGTTTGAAAACTTCTATCTTGTCTCTGGAGAACAATATCCCTTTTATTACATTCTTGGCTAACCATTACGATAGCTACCTCATTAGTACATGATGTATTGAATCTCCTCTGGCGCTCACCTGAAGGCATTTTGTCAGCTCTAATCTTAATTCTGATACCTTCAGGTTAGACTCTTTCCATAGCTGATTTGAACTCCCTAACATGGACATTTTGCTCAAGCAAAAATTCTTAAAAAGTCAATATAATATCAAACACACTTCTTCTGGCCTGCGTTTGTGCTTGGTAGTCCTCTATGAAGTGGATTTAAAGAAACTGGCATGGCTCATTAGATAATGGTAGAAGGGAACCAATCCTGTGGTGAACCTAACCGTCAATTATGAAAGTTGATTTCCATCCTAGAAGTGTTGCATCTTTTGTTTCAAATGAGCTCATAGCGAAGCAATTATTTTAGACCCTAATGTGCTGAAGAAAATCTCTTGATTATTGAGAAATTTCATTTAGGAGAGAGAAAAGCTAGAACAGGAAGTATTAGAAGTTCTGCTAGTTGAAACTTTCATTTCTTACAACACATTATCGGATTCATCCTTGAATCCTATGGTATTGCGCTAATAGCACTGGATATCTATTGGTCCAACGAAAACCTTTTGATAATTTGCATAATCAGTATTATACTGGAATGCAGCTTTGTGGAAGTTAACAAAAGGTATATTTTTTACACTGGCATATGTTACTGAATCTAAACCAAGCTTGTTGCTGACTTGTAATGGAGTTTCAGCATTTCGTGGTGCTCTCATTCGGGGATCATGAAGAGATTTTCTTTTTGGAGCTTGCTGAACACTTTCATCATTGAGGATAAACAGAAATGATATTTCAATCATTTTCACCATTGGAGAAAACAAACAAAAAAGTAATTAACAGCAGTACATATCTTTCGTGTTGTATCTATTGTTTTCTTTAAATAATAAACATTTTATGCATAATGGAGTTGTAAACATAGAAAATGAATAAAATGAAATTTGTACAGATAGTTCGTTTCATATGGAAAATATACGAAATTTATATATAAAGTAAAAATAAATTTGTTTATAATTTTCGTTTAAAAACGGTCGAAAATTTTTAATATATCCAAAATTTGCGAGTATCTTGTTAAAAAAGTAAACGTTAATTTAATATCGTAAACTATTGCAGTAAAACCCATCAAGTATTTATCAATAAGAAAATAGTAAATAAATAAGTGCATGTTTTCTTTTTACGACAGTGATTTGCGAAAACTTTGGCGGACTATTATATTTGTCATTTGAATTACAGCTCGTATTTCAAAGTATTTTCACAGATATAGTAATAGAAAACACGCCAAAAAACAACAAGTTTTCGTCTGAAGTAAGTCTGTAGAACTCAAATTCTACCTTATTCCAATACCCAAAAATAGTTTGGTCAAATCTGTGCAAAAAATGGATCACAGAACACTTTCAAATTCATGCACTTTCAAAAAAATCTCGAGCCCTCATTGGTTAATAAATATACAAGTAGGCGTAACGATCCACCCACACTTAACTAATTTTTACAGCTCTTGACTGAAATCCAAGTTTGAGCCAAGTCTCTAGGAGCCACGTGGAACAAATAAAAACAGAAACTCATTCACACAGTGAGCAGCGTGACATCAGCCAGCGTCCCGTCTTTCAGACCGATTTTGAAAAAAAAACTTTTTTAAAGGAAAAAATGGGAGCTAAGAAGACAGCCGGAAAAAATCTTTTTTTGACTAAGAAAAAGAAAGATCTGCCTGATAAGTTTTCTGAAAATAATAATGACACGGAATTAGTGATTGATGCCGAAGAAGGCCAAAATTTAATTCGGTGTCCCCAAAAGTTAAAAATTTGAGAAAAACCAGTTTCTCAGATAAAAGTATGGTGGCCGAGAATGGTCAAAATTCTTCAAACGAGAACCAGAAAAGTGACTACAATGGAAATAAAGACGAAAATGTAGCGGTCGGGGAAACACCCACTTGCTAGACGTTCCCACTAAAATGTAAAATCAACGTAACGGAGTTCCTGGAGAAAGCCAAGAGCTACGAACATCTGGTTACAGTAGATGGGCTTTTGTCAAATCCCGAAGGACTAAAGAAGGTTGAAAAAAGAATTGTGTCAGTCTTTGTGGTGGACAAAATTTGTCGCTCCACAAAAGACACTGTTATTAAAGCTTTGATTTCTCTAGGTATCAAAGCTCAGAGCGTCATCAAAGGGAAAGGCTTTTTATGTGGGACGTACTGTTAACCACGCTTGCCGATTGTGAAGCAGCCACCACAGGAGACCTAATAACCAAAGACCTAATTCTGCGCACTGAATATGAAGGCATGCGGAGGACCAACGTTTCAGTATACGAGGTTCCTCCTCAGATCGTGGAGAGAGCACTTTGCTGCCTATCTGTGCCAGTTTGGACAAATACTCAGTGCTTCCTCTGACGATCTGATCTGGTGGTGGAGTTTTGAGATCATGATTGATAGGAATGCCTTCATCTCCATCCCCAACTGTCTGGATGTAGAGGGCCAGAAAATGCTGATAATCGTCACCAGGCGTAGACCAACATGCTGGAAGTGTGACAGACTGGTCACCTGTCCTCTTCCTGCACAGAGAAGAAGGCCGCTGAAATTCTGGCCCTGTCCAACCAAATCCCCCTTTGATCGAGTCTGTTATTTCCGTTTCGCCTGTGATGGGCAGGTCAACACTCAGGACCGGTGTGGATAATCCTCCGTTTGGGTCCAACTCCATTCCCCGAGGAGTCTTTGCCCGTCGCCAGTGCAGTTGCCGAGAAGGGAGAGAGGGAATGGCAGGTCGTTTGTAGGGCAAAAGGGAGGCTCCAGGCAGCTGGACTTCGTTCCATAACAGCTAAAACAGACAAAGGCACAAATAGACCCACTCCCTCTAGCAGCTCCAAGGGCGTCTCTCCGACCAGCTATTCCGAAAGACTCAAGCAATATGAACCATCCTAGGAAAAAAAAAAGAAAAAATACAAAAATTGAATCCCTAACACAGAAACGCTTGCAAGCTGAAAAATGAAGTGGCTCATCTTCGTCTCCAGCAACTCCAGCTTCGCAGCATATGGCTCCACATCCTATAACACAAATACTGCCTCCCACCCCTTCCAAAATGACTAAGCTCAAGAAGGCTCCCAGTCCCCAATCCTTAACCCCAAAAAACCTACCCCTTCCCATACCCCCTAACCCGTCCCCTGTCCAAAATCTCAAACCAGAAAAATAAAATAGACAAAGTCCGTCAACAGACGAGATAGAATCCGTAACCAAGAAAAAGGATCACCAACCCTAGTTTTAATACCGGAGAAGATGTTTGCAGAATATATAAAGTACAAGAGGAAAGGTTAGCGACACAAGTCAAAAATTTCAGAGACTTGAAACCTCTTTTAAAACTTAAGAAAATCAATAATTTAGATGTGGAAAATGCTAAAAACTTTCATGAGGACTGGTGTTACAGATATAAACCATGATAACGGAGACAAATACTGTCTTTCGCATGTTTCCTCCTTTAGCTTGTTTCGATAACGATAATGTTCGAAAACTAAATTTTATTCTGGGAGGTTCCTTACTTTTCGTTCACCCCTTCCTTTACTGAGCTTTAAAACTTACATTTCCATTGGACATTGGCGGCCCTTCTGATAGCACCATCGATCGTTGGGAGAGGCTGTCGGTGTCCTTACTCCGGCCATATTGAATGCAGGAGTACAACCTTAATCGGTTTGATAAATGTCTCTCTGGTTAGCAAGTCTGAATGCCTGAGGCCTGGGGTCGGAGTCTCGCAGGGCGAGGCACATCGTGACCTTCAGTGTCTCGGAGTGAATATATGTTGTGTGCAAGAGACCCGTTTTTCTTCTCGCGATTATGAAGGCATTCTGTCTAGGGGTTTTCCCCTCTATTCGTGTTATGATGGACGCTCGAGCGGTGCCTCTTGGCTGGTGAGCAAGTCTTTGAAGTCTGCGTGTGCTCTGGTCTTCGCAGATCCAGCGGGCAAACTTTGCGTGCTTGATGTTGCCATAAAGGATAAGCCTCTTCGTCTCATTGGGGTTTATGTGTCCAATTTCCATGCTGAGTGGCCAGCTTTGTTTCGGCAGATCGCGTCGTTTTTGGCGACATCTCGTTGGGTAGTTTTAGCGTGGGACTGGAATGCCGTTCTTGACCATGACATAGATCGTATAGGGTCAAATTCGGGTACTAACAACTGGGACGGGAAACCATTTCGGGATTTTATCGACAAGTTTGATCATCGATAAATACCGAAATGAACACTCCCGAGTTAAGAGAGTCGATGTAGGGCTCCTAGGGTGTCCAAGTTTCCATTGCATAGTTTATTCGGATCATAGGCTTGTCCGGGTCCGTGTAAACTCAGATAAGCCTACTGTTAGGATAGCTGGCTACTAGAAATTAAATTGATCATTATTTGGTGAGCAGGATTTCCGGGACCAGCTTCTACTAATGATACAGAGGGAATTGACGGGGGCTGTGGCTGGGAATGTCTGATGGGAAAATTTTAAATCTAAAATTAGAACGTTTGCTGCCGATTTTAGTCGTTGACTCAATCTAGATAAATTGTATCGGCGCAAACGGCTTGTGAGCAAAAGGTAGATCCAGCAATTAAATCCCGTGATAGTGGGAAAAAGGCTAAGGCAATGTTGGCCTCCTTGCTCAAGCTCTGGTAGTTAGGGCTAGGTTAAAAAGAATGTCCTCTGAGGCGACGAATATGGCCTCTGAATTGCGTGCAGAGCAAAGTAGGAATGCATCTCGGCGGCATATCGCGTGCGTCACATTGCCGGGTAAGCGGACCGTCACTACACACTCTTTTCCAGTTATAAGGCTTTTCCCTTGACAAGTTGTGAGGCTTTTTGGGGATTACTGTCAGGAACTTTTTTCCAGGGAGCCCGGTCTGAGCCCTGCTCAGTTCGACGCCTATTTAGCCGGCTTTCCCTGTCTTGAGGCAGCTGAAGCGGCTGGGTGCGAGGTTCCCATCACAGTGTCGGAAATCTGGGAAGCGCTGAAGCAAGTTGGCCTAAATAAATCTACGAAGTGAATGGGGTAAGATCGGAACCTTTCGTATTGTCTCGTTCAATTCGTCAAGGTTGTTCGCTTCTGCCTATGCTTTACGTTCTTGCGTTGGAACCTTTCCTTCGCAAATTAAAGGAGAATACGGTTCTCCGCAGAATTTTCCTACCTGGTGCTACCACTTCAGCCAGGTATTCTGCCTATGCAGATGACGTTTAGGTTCTTGCTTCGAGCAGAGCCGAGATTGACGAAGTCAGCATAGAAATCTGGTTATGAGATGGTGACCGGGGCCATGATCAACCGTGATAAGTCTGTCGACTTTCTTCTCGGACCCTTCCTCTGGACGGATGGGCCGGTCAAAATTCTCAAGACTGGTTCAGTCCTGATATCCAGCTGGATATGAATTGGCCGGAAGTACAAGGGAAGGTCGAGATCGCAGTTAATCTGTGGTCTCGGAGGAATCTGTCCTTGAGGGGGAAGGCGGAAGTATGTGTTTCACACATCTATCGGATTCTCTTTTACCGGCTCTCTGTACTTCCATTCCGTATGCCACACTAATGTCATTAACAAGGCTCTTATTCTCCTTCTTGTGGGGAGGCAAGGCCGCTAGGGTATCCCGGGATATCTGTTGCCGTCATCCATCTGAAGGCGGTCTAGGTATGTCTAGCATTGAGATTCGTCAATATATGCTTCGCATCGGGTTCCTAGATCGAATGTGCCGTGAATCGAATGAGGAGGGCGCCTTCTGGAAAGAAGAAACCTGTAAGAACTTCCCATCCCTGAGAAGTGTGCACGCGTGTGAGGAGGAGACCCGCTGTATACCCCGAGTCGAATTCTCCTACTACCGTGAATGACGTCTTGCTCTGAAACGCCTCTTATGAGCGTCGGATGGCCTCTCCAACGTCCAGAGGTTGTCTCGAAGGACATTATATCAGGGGGTCCGTTCGTGATGAGCTTATTTACGAGCTCGGCCTTACGAAGCAGGAGGCTCGCTCAATATGGCCTTGTCACTCGCGTTGAAATGTCTCAATAACGATGAGGCATCTCTCATCTGGCTGCTGATTCGTTGGGCCCTCTGAGTCGCCAAAAGACTTTGTTCAGCAGGCTTGGAGAAATCTCCAAACTGTTGACGCTGTGGTGAGGAAGTCGAGACCCTCGGTTACGCCTTCTTTCATTGAATGGTGGTAGCGCTGTTGTGCAAGTTTGTTGAAGGCATCATGCTTCGCATGCTACAGGGAAAGTTATTTGTTCTTGAGGCCTCATCTATTTGTAGCAATGAGGCATACGACGGTGCCTCATTGCTACAAATAGATGAAGCTGAAAAATATGTGTTCTTTTGCTTGCTAGGTGTTATAAGAGTCGTGATTTGAACGCTACGTCAGAAAGGATTCTATGGAGGCGAGAAGCTCGTTTCTTCCCAAATGATCTTGTACTTGATATTTTTTTTTATTTCTGTCCTATTTTTCTTTAGTTTAATTCCCCATCCCCTCCCTCGTTAAGTGGTCAGTGATGTCAGTTCTCTGGTCGATGCGGGGTGCCTTTCGTTTCGCGTGTGTTTTCGTATTTGTTGTTGTGTCTGAATGAGTGTGTGTCTGTGTGAGTGCTAGGGATGAATGAATATTTTATACTATTATACCCCCGCATCGATTTCGTCCATGTTTCTGCCACATTTTAGGATTGTGTGTGTGTGTTGGGGGGGGGGGTTATTACTAACATTATTTTGTTTAGTTTCTTGTAAATAATTTTGTTGCTTATTGTACATACTCATGGGGGATTTTTTAAATTGTTGTTTTATTCCCCTCCCCCCACAGACAATGAATTGTACATATGGGGGCTATTTAAGATTTTCATAAAGACAATGAGGTATTATGGTGGATGTTGTAAGAAAGGTAAGTAAGGATGTGTTGTTTGGGTATTAGGACTACTGTTTGGGTCAGTGTTTGTGGCTAGGTCTTTTTCCCCAATCCTCATTTTGGCCTTGTACCACATTTTGTACCATAGTACAAATAAATATCGTGAGCATTGTGACATCAAACGAATTGCAACTAAACTTCCCGTCACACAATCTTAAGTTTTTTGTTCATACGAACATTATACAAACGTAACGATATTCACACTCATCACCAAAATTCACCTGTGAACGCTATTCCCATTCACTCACCAAATTCTTTACGCAGAAATTAAACAAATTCCTGCTAACAAATCAACTTTATTTCTCAACATTCGAGAACATTGTATTACACAAAAGTAAAACAATCAAAGGTAGATAACTTCTTTGATCACAAAATTGCTTTCAACTTTACAAACATTTACTACTTCCATGAACAGTGATTTCTTAAATGCAAATTTTACTCTTGCAATTAATTTACAGAATATTCAATAACAGATTCTAACAAACATCCTTTCAAATCAGAACTCATTAACAAAATTTAATTTTTCACCAAACTTCAGTTCAACATAAATTAAACTATCAAGTTTTCACCTAAAAAAAATCCACTATATTTTTGTAAAATATTTTCATTACAAACATATATTGAAATTTACTTGTTATTCAAATATTTGTCTTTTGTCTTTTATCTAAAAGTCCAGTGGAAAATAATATCAAGAAAAAATAGATATTAGACATTTAACTGGTAATTGTGAATGGATTCCTAATTAAAATTATAAGAGCAGGACAATGATTATTGAATATATATTGAAGATATTTTAATTAGTCATTAGCTTATTTGTCTTAAGACTTTTTAAAAATAAATTAATTAAAATGGAAGCCGTTTTATATTTTCTTTCGTTTGTAAGTGGAATATTGTTTGCTTTTTTTACTTGTTCTACTTACCCAGAAATTCCATTTTGGTAGAATGTAGTTTGTCGAATTTTCACACTGTAATTTCTGTAAAAAATCAGCTACTTATGGATGCTAGATATATAAACTGATAAATGTTTACCTTAGAAAAATAACCTGTAATTTTTCTAGGAAAAATTAGTTGTTTTTCTATGGGAATAATGTTCACTAATTATTAAATGTTGAAGGGGTTGTAGACGTTCAGTATATTTACTCAAAGAATATAACAGAAGAAATTAATTGGTCGGGTGTGGACGCAGGCTTCTTATATTTAAGAAAAGTTTTAGAAATAGATACCAACTTGTTGAAGGCCAAGTAAAATGCAAATTTCAAACACTTTTCTGCACTAGATAAGATGATATTCCTAAATAGACCTATTTTTGATACGAAAATCAAAAGAATCCTAGAATAAAAGAACACTAATGAAAGACAATTAATTAATGACAATAATTTTTTAAATAAATAGGCAAATTAGTTAAACCTTAAAAGTGATATAGACTAAAAGTACATAATATATGACAAATATTTAGCGTTTAGTGTAAAAATTCCTCTTTGGAGGGATTTTCAACGCAGGCATATCATCTCTGTTGCGTCTCTGTCTTTGGGCAGAGTGCGCTCAGGGGCTTCTCTCTCAAAGGACAGAGGGGCAATTGTGAAAATTATACTGAGGTGTCCAGCCCTGGGGAACAGCTGCCCGAGGGCGCGCCCTCCCCTTGCACAAGAGGGAGGTGATCGATCCTCGCACCGAGGCAAGCACAACCGACGTTGCGGGGGATGTGGGGAATTTTTGTCCCTTGCCCGAGTGTACGCGAGTGGGTCCCCACTTTAAAACGACCTTGTGTCACGTCTCGTTCTGGTGTGGGAACTAGTAAACACCGTATAAATTCTTCCTTGGAGAGATTGTAAAGCAGGCTTATCATCTCTCAGTTGCGTCTCTGTCCTTGGACAGAGTGCGCTGTCAAAGGACAGAGGAGCAACTGTGAAAATTATACTGAGAGGTGCCCAGCCCTGGAGAACAGCTACCCGAGGACGTGTCCCACCCCATTGCACTAGAGGGAGAGATCGGTGCGGTGGCTGAGGGCAATTTTTGACCTTATCCCGGGCGTACGCGCTCTGGTCACCACCTAAAAAAGACCTTGTGTTACATCTCGTCCAAGTGGGGAGAAGAGTTAATACTGTGTGTAAATTGCTACAAAGTAAAGTTTTTTTAACGACACAATTCGTAACAAGATTTTCGGCCTCAAAACTTTATATCCCGAAGGACTTGTTATAGAGAAACATTGGTAACTGATTTGTGGTTTTGTTTTAGTTCCTTATAACTAATTAAAATTTTATCTTGCTCTGTGTGTATATATATATATATATATATATATATATATATATATATATAAGGTGGTCCTCAGGTGCTTGATAGGTTGGTTAATAAAATAAAGGACAAGCAAAAAGGTTTAAATATAGTCAGTAGGATAAATATTAATTAAATATCAACCACTTGACAGAAATTAAACACGGAGAGAAAAGTTTTACTTCGGATTTTTCGGACACACCCATGTCCTTTACCAACGGTGCGAGGAACAAACAGAGAAATGCGAATTACTTACCGACAGATGTTTTTGCAGATGAAGCACTTTCCAGTCGAAATCTTATTATCAGCAAAACCAGATCACTGCCTAATCACTCGATGTGGGAAACTTTTCTGAAAATAAACTTAAATTTTTATTGCTGTAAAAGTGCTGGGAAGATCTATTGTTAGTGAAATTGTAAACATTGATGAAGTAAGTTATAGGTTGGGGATGAGGAAAGACGTCGCGAGTGTAGCAATTTATAGCAAAAGTTGAAAGATTTTGGAATATGCTGGTTGGTTGGAATATGTTGCAATAAAAAGTTATAAAGAGAAAGGGAAAGAAAGAAAAGGGAAAAGTAATAATGAAATACACTAAAATATCATACGATGGAACAAAATCATAGATAAAAATCTGGAAATCTATTGTTAAAATATATTATTACATATGTATAAAATTATATAAATAAAACATATCATTACATATATATATATATATATATATATATATATATATATATATATATAATTACACATATATATAATTGCATATATATATATAATTGCATATATATATAATTACATATATATAAAATTGCATATAAATATAACTATATATATATATAATTACAAACACACAAATATATATATATATATATATATATATATATATATATATATATATATATATACACACACACACAATTTCATATATATATAATTATATATGTCAATCGCTAGCTATTGTTCTCGCTTTCTGCTCATTATTAATGGTCTGTCCATTTAATAATAATCCTTACTTTCTGTTCTTCTTTGGTGTTGCAAGGAGTTTCGTTGCTCTCTCGGTCAACTACGCTCCACATATAATAATCAAGAAGATTGCAATCTAGTGAGTTAGGTAACCAAATATAATGAGTGATGTGGCCGCGGAAATTGTCTGCCGGTTCTCTTGCTTGTGTGGCATGGTGCAGTTGTGTTGCCGGACATAGAGTCTTCCAGCAGCCACCCTCTTGACCTAGGGAAGCACTATCTCCTCAAGACACTTGATATAGTCCTCCATGCCATGAGCAACAAATTCGGGAGTTCTTTTCATATCAGACCCATCAGACCGTTTCCGAGATGCCGTATTCATCCAACACTTTCCAAATCATCTGCACTGCCCTGAGATTGACACCCAAACACACTGAAATGTTTGTATTGGAGCTTCCAGTGCGAATGGTAAGCAGTACAGTATGCCGTTTCCAAATTTCTGGCAGGGTTCAAGAATACAGAAGATGGCGATTGACGTTGCATTTAAATTTTTGAATATTGTAGTCATGAGAGAAACAAGGAAAAACGGAAGGATTTTCCACAGTAGGGAAGTGCGAGAAAAACTGTTGGAGTAGAAGTGGCGGTTACATTTAAATAATTCAACAGTAAAAGCGTGGGACCTAGATGTCAATCTAGTAGCACGCTTTACCTCACGGAGTCCGGCCACCAGTGAAAAAAGGTAGAGCACTAGCCATGAAAATATTTATAGAATACCACCTTATATCGGTAAGAAAATGACTGAAGTCGAAATGCCAAGTCAGGATCAATTACATTGCAGATCCTTTGGATTTTGTCGAGAAACTCGAAATGAGTAGCAAGAGCACCTGACCAGATATGGAAAACCCTGACAAACGCCTTCGAGGTATCTATGGCCACAGCTTGAGCTTCGCCGTTATTAACTTGAGCTTGATATACATATTCAGTGATGGTTGTTAGCACATCAGCAATAGACCTGGCAAAATGGAAGCCACATTACTTGTCAGAGATTAGGTCGTGAAATTTAAGATGTTTAAACACTTCAGTATTGATTAAGGCCTCGAAAAGTATCGGAAACTTTTATTCCTCTCACACACTCGCATATGCATGTCAGCATTTTAATTATGCTGTATTAAGAAACTTAAAGTTTTGATAACAAAATAACAAAACAAGTACACAGCAGTGGATATTGCTTTTAGAAATTTGCATATTTGTTTTAATAACATTTGACTACACCACATCTTAACGCACTTATGAATATATATATATATATATATATATATATATATATATATATATATATGTATGTGTGTGTGTGTGTGTGTGTGTGTGTGTGTGTGTATATATATATATATATCAACTTATATTTGGTAGGGATAATTCCAAAGAGGGCATTAATCCAAAGAGAGCTCAATGTATGAAACAGAGTAATGTAATAATAATAAGTACAGACAATCCTTAAAAATCCATTCGTTTATAATTTATTTCCTGAGTATCCGAATATTCATCTCTTCAATAAATGGAATCAGTTTTATCATCTCATTATATAAAACACCCACTAGCAGAAACTCTTGCCACCTTAACTTTAAAAGTGAATGCCCACTCAGATATAAAGCAGTAGTGATAAAAAAAAAACTTTCTAAAAAGAAAACGTCAGAATTCATCCTCTCAACTACTCTTCCTTAAAGAACTCAATAATGTAAAACAGACAATGGTTTTCCTAACCACCAAATTAGGCTATTTCTTCCAAAAGTCAATAACAATGATAGTGAACACATAGTCAAAAATAACAAATATTTTCTATAAAAACCACATCAATTACAAATAAGATGTCTCTTCACTTAAAAATATCGTAAAGAAATATACAATGCCAATACATTGTATATTTTTTTACGAACAAAAATAATTATCTACTACAAAAAATTTAAAACAGCTAACCTTAGCCTAAAAAATAATAACACATCAGCAAAATCAAAATCACAGCGAACGAATAATAACAATGAGTTCAAATGCTCCTTAAGAAAGTGTGTTCCTGATCAAACCGAATTCATAAATAATTACATCGGTTACACTACTACATGTCTATCCAGAGGCCTTACGTTGCACCTATCTGACCACAACTCTATTAGAACCCATTTAAACAGAAAATACTTGTTCGAAAACAAGAAAAATAAAATAAAAAGCTTAATCGTAGTCTGTCGTTTTTAATGAAACATGTATAAACAAAGGATTGCCACCTAAATACACAATATATATATATATATATATATAAAGTTTATCATTTGTTCTTTATTTAATTCATATTTATATATATATATATTTTAAATTTTCATTTGACTTTATTTTATTGATTATTATTATTATTATTATTATTATTATTATTATTATTATTATTATTATTATTATTACAATAATAAGTTTTTATTGTGATAATTATAATGCGATGTTGATTCCTTTGTTGTCGAAAATGATATGACTGTTAGACACATTAATATATCTATTTTTAGTCTGATCAGCCTCTCTCTTACTCTGTATTTTAACTTATTCAGTCCTTAAAGGAAAAATAATTTCTAGGTCAACCTATCGGCTCATATTTAATTCTTTTCTTTCTTTTCTTTCCCAGCCTTACTTCTTTTCTCTCCCCTTCCCCTCCCTCTCTCTTTCTCTCTTCCCAACAAAAAAATTTTTAAACCTTATATTGCATTTTTTATTTTTTTTCTTCTTCATTTAATATAAAAATTTTCCTTTTCTTCTTTTTTTTTCTTTTTTCCTCTCGCTTTTCTTTTTGTCTGGACAAACTGATTCCATTTATTGAAGAGATGAATATTCGGATACTCAGGAAATAAATTATAAACGAATGGATTTTTAAGGATTGTCTGTACTTATTATTATTGCATTACTCTGTTTCATACATTGAGCTCTCTTTGGATTAATGTCCTCTTTGGAATTATCCTTACCAAATATAAGTTGATACACACACACACACACACACACACACACACACACACACACACACATATATATATATATATATATATATATATATATATATATATATATATATATATATTCATAAGTGCGTTAAGATGTGGTGTAGTCAAATGTTATTTAGTACTTTGTTCAAGATTTCAGCTAGGAGGCTGGCAGTCACTTCCAGGATGTTGTTAAAACAAATATGCAAATTTCTAAAAGCAATATCCACTGCTGTGTACTTGTTTTGTTATTTTGTTATCAAAACTTTAAGTTTCTTAATACAGCATAATTAAAATGCTGACATGCATATGCGAGTGTGTGAGAGGAATAAAAGTTTCCTATACTTTTCGAGGCCTTAATCAATACTGAAGTGTTTAAACATCTTAAATTTCACGACCTAATCTCTGACAAGTAATGTGGCTTCCATTTTGCCAGGTCTATTGCTGATGTGCTAAAAAACAATCACTGAATATGTATATCAAGCTCAAGTTAATAACGGCGAAGCTCGAGCTGTGGCCATAGATACCTCGAAGGCGTTTGTCAGGGTTTTTCCATATCTGGTCAGGTGCTCTTGCTACTCATTTCGAGTTTCTCGACAAAATCCAAAGGATCTGCAATGTAATTCATCCTGACTTGGCATTTCGACATCAGTCATTTTCTTACCGACATAAGGTCGTTATCTATAAATATTTTCATAGCTAGTGCTCTAGCTTTTGTCACTGGTGGCCGGACTGCGTGAAGTAAAGTGTGCTATTTACTATATTAAATATACTATGAGTAAATATAATTACATAATATATATCTTACCACATACATGTTTTACAAGCAAGGAGAAAAGTAAATAAATTCAGCATCTATGACATAGATTTTCTAAAATAAACAAATCTCTATTTTTAAACACGTTACTTTGTTATGGTCTCATTATAATTTTGAAAGAAACTAATTAAGATTATTTTTTGACGATTTCCGAAAGGAAGTCCACATTAATAATGAACTTGGGATATATATTTGATTTCTTCATAATCTTCACCAATTACTTCTGGCGTCATTCTCTTTTCCTACTAGCCGAATTACTTGCGCTTTGCTGCGTGTCACATATTTTTGTAAGAAAATGATTAATTTTAAATCATTGTTATAATTTGTGGCGAAAAATGATGCATTTCAATGATCTTTCCAATGTGACCTCCTATATTTTGGATAAGATTCATTCTTCTGTTCAAATTTAAATTTAATTTAAATAAAAGGAAAACAAATTCAGTGTGGGGGAGTTGTGGCCTTCCCACGGCCCCCCTTAATCAAAATGATCTTGCTAATATGACCTCCATCTTTTAGCTTTCTCCTTCTATATTTTGGATAATCAAAGGGCAAACAATTTTAAGTGGGTGGTGGTTGTGTGACCCGGCTTTGATCAAAATGAAATATACTTATCCAGGTACCCTAGGAGTCATTCCCTTGTTCAAATTTAAATTTAATTTATATCAAAGGGAAAAAAATTCAGTGCATCCCCACCCACGAGTAGCCCCTTTGATCAAAATTGAATATACTTATCTAATTACCCTGGGCAATGTAGCTTCAGAATATATATGGTTATGGGTGTCCAAAACCCTAGGAGGAGTTCCATAACAAAGACACAGAGGCTACAACTTATATAGATTTTTTCTTTTTCAAATTTTGTCCTTTTTTTCTGTATTCTTTTGCAGCAGTTTTAATAAACATCTCTTAATCCTTTCACTTGTTTTCTGCTATACTTCGTTCTTCTTTCATTAGGTTTTTAATCCCTTTTTTCCTTATCCAGTACAATGTATTATGAGGACATTTTTCTTTAAGGTTTGTATAATTTATTTAAACCACTTCAGTTGGATAGACGCGTTTCACCAGAGCTCCGTTAACCGTTCATATTTGAAAGCGATATGCATTGACTTTAGCTTAGTTGACAGTAGGTAATCAAATTTGACAGCCAAATGCCTCATATTTGAATTCAGATTTTTCCCTACTGGGCTGGTTGCTAACAGAGGTTGAAGAGCAAAGTGTGTACTACGTTTTTATCAATAAGTGGTGGGGAGATAAGTAATTATCCTTTTTTCAAGTCTGATAGTGCGTAGTAAAAATAAACGTTATCACTTGGAATTTAAACTTTTTACTTTTAGGGATTCTGATTTCTTCTCATTATCATGGCTCTATATAAAATAAATGTTAGATATCAGAAGCGAATAACTGATAATTATACTATAGTTGTAAAAGCAACCAGTGTGCAGCTCTTAGCTACCGAATAATAAATGAGGATGCGTTAATATCTTCGTCGACATTATTGTTTTAACCGTCTAGAAATATTTCTGTATGCAACATGAATTGATTATTATTCAATATTCAACGTAGTTTTCATTTACTGAAAATCTTCAGTGATTATTTATTAACGTATTGACTCTGTTGATCGGTAAAAATATGTCCCAATGGTTCGTTCATTTTAAACAAGCTTTGCCTAGTATCAATGACTAAAATATGCTTTAATAAAATATGTTTGAATGGTATTTTCGATTCAAATAGCAGGTAACTGAAATTTAGGAATAAGCTATCTTGTGGTTTGAGCGTGTTTATAAGTATGGTCCATTGTAACATTAATTACTATAGAAACGGCTGGGCCGGCCATCTTGGTTAGGTGGTCAGACAGTTAATTCTTATCTACAGATTCGTCACCTTCGGAAAGGTTATGCCAATGCTATTTCAAAGCTAATGGTGGCGGTCAGCGTCTAGTTAGTTTACAGCGAAGGAATATTTCATGGCGCGACGTCAAATCGTTAAGTGTCGAGAGGATTTTGTTTTATTATTATCTATCTGTTAATCTCTTTATTTATTTGTTTATTCTAATGGCTGTTCCGTATACAAATGTGTTGCACTGAACTACAATTTGTTTTTTGACGACTTCACAAAGGGTTTTTTCTAATTAATGATTTGGCTAAGCTTTTAAGACTTTTATTAAACTATGGAATTTATTTATTTATCTTTTTTTTAATGCTAATTATTTAATGCGAAAGTTTGTTGATGTCAGCAAAAAACCTTTAACTCCTGGCTATGGTTTAATAACTTTTCATTATTTAGAAACTTAATGATGTGTAGTTTTTCGTGTAGGCATGAAGGACATGGGTCATCCCAGGTTTTACAAGTTCTTGTTCTATTTATTATTTTCCATTTTACTTTTGGTGTTTTATTCATTTCTTTTAGATGCCAGAAATATTGGGATAGAGATGTCTGATTTCTATTTTGAATATTGTTGAAGGAGCTCTTGTGTTGCCTCCATCTAATTTTAAATTTATTCTTCGTTGTATATCCTATCAATGGATGAGATAGTGCATTGGTATACCACGGATTTTGTGAGGCATTTATTTTCCAACGGGCAGTCTATAGGGTTTCTACAATCACATAATATTTCGTTATTTTTATCTAATTTCAGTTTAAGAGCTTTATTACTGTTTTGGCATGCATGTTTTTTTCAGGATTTTATTAAATGTATTTTTCTTCTTTAATCTGATACCACCCCAATCCCCTGTCATGAAATTAGTAAAAATGGATGTTATAAGTTAGGGAATATATATTTTCTGTTCTTCAGTCAGCAGATTGCCAACGTCGAGATGATTTGATCTACTATAAGAAAATTGTGGGATAGTATAAAAAAGGAAAATAACCTGTTGTATTATTTTTCTAGCTTCATTAGGTTGCAACATAACTGTAACATACTTTATATATTCTTTTTTTTTTTCTGTGCTCACAGATAGTTACTTACCAATGCTAGCTCCGTTCAATTAATTTTATTTTTACGATAATATTCAATCTAATGTGGGTAGGGGATAATGATGCAACACCGAGCAACCTATGTTATCTCCTTCTCCCAGTGGGAATTATAATCTTCATATATGAGCAAGCTTGTCTCGAAATGTGAGGTCTCAACCCAGTACGATGTTTCTGACTCAAAAATTTGTTACCTTGATTTCTGGGTAGACGAGACGGGTGCACTCGGAGTATCACAACTATCTTATTTCCTGGATTATTTGTTTCTTCATTAAGGGTGCTGAACGTAAACGTTTTCTGACTTTAGGCATTATCTGCCTGATAGAGATCTGAACCTTGGAGTAAGTTTGAAGGAGGCTATCCTATCAGCAGGTGTATAATATCGGGGCTATTATACTGACATTTTGTGAATGGGTTATGGAAAGTAGTCTCCAGGGCCTTTCGATGACATGATGAAGGACACTGTTACAGCTTACCCCCGGATAATTCAATCGAGGTTGTTGATACTCCCACACACCCCTCCAGTAGGTGTAACTGTCTGAAGTTATTATGCAAATCAACTAAACCTCAATAACTCAAAAAGTTCTGAACCAATATTTGTCAAATTTAAATTTGTCCATTTCAACCCTTAGTAAAATAAAATATTTAATAAAATTGTCTACCATTTGTAATGATTAGTTTTTGAGATATTTGAAATTTACTGCAGATTAAACTAATATTAGCTTAAGACCATTGAAATCTAATAAAAACTATTTTTTCTTATTGTCCATAATATATACGATCATAATATATAATATAATATATATTGGATAAAGTGAAGGATCTAACAACTGCGGAAAAACAGAAAATAACAAACTTATTGAGTGGGGGAATGTTCACATTGGAGATAGCAAGGGTGCTTTGCAAAACAATAAAGGAGGTTGTTGAAAATATAATTTGAGAACTCAATGCAAAGGAAAAAGCTTGCTAAAGATGAATGCAAACTAAAGCAAGTTATAGCGAAACAACCACTTTTGACCAGTGATCAGATCTTTGAAAAGGCTGAAATTGAGGGAGTCAAAAAGGACAAAAGGTGTGGAATACTTTTTAAATTGGGAACAATAATAAAATCTAGCACCTCTTACTAAAGCAAATATTTTAAAGCGTCAAAATTGGGCCAAGAAATATATGAAAATTAACTTTTCTAAAGTAATTTATATGGACGAATCTAGAGTGACATTTGATGAACCTGATGGATGGGCCTTGGGTGGATTTTATCCAATTCAGACGTGCCTGTGGCTAAAAGAAGGCAACAATGAGGCGGTAGTGTTATGATATGGGCTGTAATTGTCAACCAAACCATTATTGCACCATTCAAAATCGATGAAACAGTTAAACTGAACAGTCCTTAACTATTGCAATTTTATGAAAAAGATTTTTCTTTTCATATTACAAATCCAAGTCTCGTAGTTTCAAAGTGAAGTGTGTATATATATATATACAACAATATTCCTTCACATGTATCTAAGCTTACCCATAAATTATTTGAACATAAAAGATTTACACGTGAGAAGATATTCTAATGGCCACCATCAAGTCCTGATCTGAATTCGATCGAAAATCTATGGTCATCTGAAAAGATGAAATTATATGCAGGTGGCAAACAATATAACAGCAAAGCAGACCTATGGGAAACAATTAAAACTACTATGTCGGAAACTTAATACTGATACATTCAAGGTAGGTGCCATCACTACTTTCATCCCAATTAGATATCATGGCTTCGGTTTTAGAGAATTATTTATTTATTTTATTTTATACATTGTTTTTCAAGATCATTCTTATGCCAGACAGGAACATATATGACTTCATTGTCGGTACACAGGTTTCTATAGGTTTTCTATCAATTGACTCATTTGAGATGAGAAAGTATATTCAAATATTCTAGACCATTCTCTTTAAATTGTGCGAAGCATAATCTAAAGAAAAAAATAACCAAAAGTTTAACAGAGTCTCATTTACTCCTTGTACTCCTGACGAAGTTTGAAATTAAGTCGTTTTCTTGATTCTATTATTTCCTCTATCAGATGAAAGCAGTCAGTGGAGTCAGAGTTTGGAAGATGGTTTCTGCTGAATTAGAAAAGAAAGTCTTTATTGATGTGATCATATGTTGCCGAGAAATCAACATAGTTGGTACACAACTTTCTATTTCATAAGTATCACTGCACCCATTACCAGAACGAAAAACAAATTGAGTTGTTAGAAGTAAATTCTCAGATATTAAGATGTGCATTTGATTTCAGATTTGTCTTAAAAATTGAAAAATTTACTTTATACTTCTAAGACAGTATAAGCTACTTTCAAGACTACAACCTCAATGTCCAGAGAGGTGTTAGTATTTTTTTTAATTTTATTATCTTAATATATTTATTCACTACTAATATTATGCATCTGAGCTGAACCTCGCAAAGCTAATGACATCCATAATGCTTACTTCACAGACTGAATTTTTTCTATTATACGGCTGTTTCTTCAGATTGACTATATTGATATCTAATTAAACTGCATTGTCTATCAGTAAATTTAGGCACCTTCATGGGGTCGCTAAAAACAGAGCATAGCATGATGAAAAAGACACCAAACTTGACGAAAACAAAATGTTAGCGTCTAAATGCTTATGTTATTATTGAGAGAAAAGATCAAAGTATTTTTTAATTATTTTTAAAAAATTTTTCCTTCTTTTTAGAACATTCTAAATTTTTATTAAAAAACCTTGTTTCTCTTTGTATCACCGGAACTAGTAAAATAACATAGACAATTTTAGCACGTTTTTTCCTGTATGGCACACATTAATTTGGAAAATCTTGCAAAAATGAAAATAATTGTCGGATTTTAATGAAAGTTTCAGAAACTATTCACAAATGATGGAACTTATTATAAATATGTTTTTTTAAGCCATGGCAGAAATATTTTTGTCATATGTATTACCCCCCACCCGCCAACTAATTGTACGAAAACTATAATTTCAATTTTGGTAAGATTAGTGATTATATTAGTTAAAGGCACAAGGCTTTGAGGAAACCAAATCATTTTTTTTTTGTTTTTTTTTTAGTTGGAACACTTCTACCTGAAAATCGTCTCTGAAGTGTAACATACAAAATTCAATAAAACAAAAATATTATTTAATTTCAAGAGCTTTTAATTGCTTTTATTTATTTCAATGAATATAGACAATATTGTCTGAAAGCAAAAAGATATTTCGATGAAAAATGAATTTTTAAAACAATTATTTGTTATTTCTGAAATATTTTATTATTTTTACATTAAATGTTGTTAATTCTTCTAAAATTAGGGAAAAAATTGTAAAATTTAACGAATGTTGTTAAGTAGATATGCATTTACAGGTTATAATTTCCAAAGATTTTTACAAACTAACGAACAACAGTATATAAAAAAATATAATTTGTGTCAATAATAACACTGTAAATAAAATCTACGGAAGACCGGAAGTATCATGCGTGCAATAAAAAAACGTCACGTGGATTGAGTTTCTGTCTAGTATTTAAATAACTTAAATACTGAATTTTTAATAGTTATTTGTTATTTCTTTTATTATAATAGATTTTTACATTTAAGCTGTTAAAATATTATAAAATTAGTTAAAAGCCGCATTCAGTTTCGTAAATGTCTTTTTGAGATATAGATTTATTTTTGCAAAACACGTGTGGAGAAGTTAATTTGATTTTTTAATTTCAACTGAGAAGGGTATCTACAAGCATCAGTATCATCTTATGAAATTTAAATTTGCATTTTATGCACACTTCTGATAAAATTTCATAAGAAAGGTACCTATAAATTAATTTAGATACCTTTCTTATGAAATTTAATCTCCCTATCAACAGTCTTACTTTAATTTCTTTACTTTAATTTTCCATAAAGCATTGTAAATGTAAAGGTGAAAGCTAAGTACAAAAAATTTTTAAAAAATTAGAACGCTGAAAGTTTTCCTTAAAAATAACGAGGTAAACAATTTGTTGACTTAAATCTAAATAACTTCACATCTCTCCTTCCGTAGAAAGAATTATCCTCCCGTAAGCTATCAAAGCATCACGAATGTCTTTCGTCACGTTGTCAAGTGACGCGAAATGTCATGACCTGCTTTGTTTTATTTTCAAACTACGTCCTTTCGGCGCAGAAACTTATTTAAGCTTGGTTCAAAATATCTTAAATAAACATTATAATTTCTGATTTTCTTAAAATAAGTTATGAAAAAAATCATAATTGATTTTTAAAAGAATTTCAAACTGTGATTTTCTTTTTTTTATATAAATGGAAAAAAATGGCTGTCAATTTTACTGACTAAAAAAACAAAATTTTTAACGAAAATTTTGGACGTGCTAGGAACGATGAAAAATGTAAAAACAATACTCCAAAAATACTTTGATCTTTCTTCTTAATAATAACATAAATATTTATATGATAAAGTTTTGTTTTCGTCAAGTTTGGCATCTTTTTCGTTAAAAAAATAAGACACTGTTGGAATTCTGTTCCGAAGAAACATTGAATTAATAATGGAATATATGATATGATCAAAGTAATAATTATTAATAAAATTAATTAAAAAAAATTATAAATACACCAAATGACGGATTTACTACGAAATTGTGTACTTGGCGTGCTTTACACAAGACAGTAAGAAAATTGTCAACCATCACATTCCTCATTATACAATCGCCGAAATGCTTCTACACATATGTAGTGAGTTAGCCAATATGTATCGGTGACAAATACAAATTAAACTGACCTTCTACAATTTTTACTAAATCAAATGCAACAAAGACAACAACAAGAGAAATAAACAAATAGGCAGATATTTGTTTTAACAGAAAATATTTTAATATAACAAGTACACACGACATAATAAACTTGTTTAAAACACTTTAGATTTCTTGGTTGTGTGATCAAGGTGTTATACTATAAATCTTATCTATATGTGATAAAAGGTGTTAGGCCTGGTAAGGAATTAAACAGTTTATGTTGATTGTGAAATTGAATGAAATAGATTGCTTGACTTCTGTAAAGTTGTCTCGCTTCGATTGATATAGTCACGATTTCTTTTGTTGTTAAGATATTAAGTGAGTTTATGAATCTCGTCTTGGTTGAATTCGTCACTAGATTAGTTGATGTTGAAAAGAAATTGAATTCCATAAGCCGGGTTTATGTTAATAAAAATTAAATTTTAGCGAAGAAGTTGGGTTTCATAGATTCGTATGACGAGTTCATTATTTTAAGGACTCGCTGACTAAGTCGTGTCGAAGTTTCATATTCATGAGTTTTCTTGATCACGTGGGGACTTGAGAACATGTCTACATTTTTGGCGTGTTGTACTATGAACAGGTCAACCATACGGACGTAAGCATAAACTTGACATTATTATTTATGGACCAATCAGAAAGCATTGTTTCGTACTGAACTCTAGAGCCGATTATAATGGGTTCAGCACAAACTGACAATACTTAACTGTGATCCTCTTTTAACAGGTTTAAAACAGAAAATGTAGAAATCTAATTCTACAAATATCTTGTGACGCAGTGGTCTTTTAACTTCTATATTGCAGTCTCTTGTACTCAGATATACCGGAACTCTCATACATTACATATTTATAAATTGTATTTATTTATATCAACGAAAAGCAGGATGAAAGGAATCGTTGGTGTGAACGTAGGTTAAAGCATTCAGGATGCAGATGATATAAAGGCTAAAAGTCAGCTGTGTCCAAATGACACAAAACTCTTCTACACTAAAATAAGTTTGGATATGATTGCTGGATGACATATCGGTCAGTGTATCAGAATAGACACGGACGGTAGATGTTGAAAACGCAATGATGTGTATTTGTCACTGGACCGTAGAAGATGTTGCTTTTCTTTCATACTTTCTGTTTTCTTCTTTCTTGTTTCTATAACTATTACTTTTTCTCATCGACCTTAGACAAATTTCGTCTTTTTTTGTCTTGCCTATATGTATCCGACTTCATGCCTTTCAATGTTTTTCTTTTGATAGTAGTCTTTCTCTCTATCAATTTATTTTCTTGTCACCTTTTAGTCTTTTATTTCGGAAGGAGAGTAATATTTATTGCTATTTAATATAATATTTTGATTTGTAACCTATTCAATTCAATTTGTATACATCTCTCTCTCTCTCTTTCTCTCTTTTTCTCTCTCACTCCTTTCTGTTAAAAAATTCAAATACCCCTATGTTTATATCCACAACTTACTTAGAAGGAATTTTTTGCGAAAGTGCCGCTATCGAATCTTATCAAAATATAAAAATAAAATATATATTTTTAGCATCCTCATTCCTGAAAGAATTACTACTTTCCAAAGCCAAACATACATGACTATAAAAATGTTAAAAACACAAAATAAAACGGTTAAATTCATAACCGTCTATGTAAGTTACTTTTCCTTTTAATAAAATGTGGCATTCTCGAAAATGCCAAAAAAAAAAAAAAAAAAAAATCAATAACATCATTTACTCACTTTCGTTTATTACATATTATATCATAAGTTACTTAGATTTTTCAACCTGTTAAATATTTACGAACGTCACTTTAATTATTTTAAAAAACAGAAAACATTTTTACTTTTGTAACTTGTTGTAGAATAAAATACTTATATTTGCCGTGACAAAGTCCAAATATTTTTATTATTTTATTAATTTTTTTAATCCTTTCTAGCACGTTTGAAGTTTTGGTTAAAAATCTTGTTTTTTTTTACGTCAGCGGTCGACGATTAGTGTTTTTTCACCTTTTTTCGGGTGAAAAAACACATTGAGTTGGAAATTCTTGCAAAATCAAATAATTGTTGGATTTTAATGAAACTGTCAGGACTTATTCACAAATAAATTAAATTATTTTTGAATTTTTCTTTTTAGAAAAATTTGATATAAATATATTTTTTTGCATATGTTACCCCCGCCCCGACTTAATTAATTTCATGAAATTTCGTGAAATTAAATAGCAATCTCAAAATTTGTTTTATTAGTTAAAAGCAGGACTCCTTAGAGAATTTAAATCATCAGTTTTTTTTTTGTTTTTTTGTAAAACTGGATCCCCAGTTATTAAAAATTTTCTCTGTATCGTAAAATAAAAAATGGAATAAAACTATGACACTATTTAATTAAAAAAAGCTTTTAATTGCTTTTATAAATAAGATTTATTAGGGACACTTAAAATTGTTTTCCTAACATAATCTACAGAAAAATTTGTTTATATGAATAATGCATTGTTAGAAGAATCATTTTCATTTTTTAAAATTTTAATTACAATAATTTAAATCGTTTAACTTTATTTTTTCTTGTACAATTTCTATTTGAAGTTCTTATTTTTTAATTTGTGTCGTTTTGAAATTTCCTTTTAAATTATTTTTACTTTTTATCTCATAAAAATGCTTTTTTGTTCGTAGTTTTTTACTTTTTTGTTTCTTCTTTTTTTGTGAGAGTTATTTTGATAAAAACGCAAGTCTATAAATAACAAAAATTCAATAAAATATTAGATAATTGCTTAAAATATGTTAATTTTTAAAAAATTACTAGGTAGTTAAAAACCAAAAAGAAAACGTTCATTTAGATTTCGTAAATTTACGTCAATTTCTGCTCAACCATCCTTAGCTTTTCAACATCTTAGGCTGCCAATCAATCGGTTAACACGTAAGAAAAACAAGACCTCGTGGTTAAGAAATCCTTGTATACTACATTTTATGCTATAAGTAAGTAATATTTGTTTCAGATCAGATTAATTTAACTTTAAAACTGCTAATTTTCCTCAAATAACGTGTCACAATCGTATATTTTATTTTTGGAAGATTTTCAGAACCGAGAATTAACTTTTGCTTACAAATCTGTCAAAATGGCCGATATTTATCGATTTTTTTTCATTTTTCTGAAAGCGAACAAAAATTTGAGATTCAAATCAATGTAATTTCTATTTGCTTAATGGAAATAGTAAATTTAACCATTTAGCTTTCAATTAAAACTAAAAAAGAAAGCTTCAACAATGCTATTTGATTTTTAAGAATTCATTTTAAACATTAGGTATCGAAAATATAGTGAAGGTCTGCATTTTACTTATATATGAAATTTTACACACACATGCATATTCATATACATATACGCAGGGTATGTATATATTTATATATTAAGTGGGCGTATATGCATATATGTTGTGCGTATATATATATATATATATATATATATATATATATATATATATATATACATATATATATATATATATATATATATATATATATATATATATATATATCAACAAAATCAGTAACAAAGCGCATGCACAAAATTAAAAATATACCTATCGCACCCTCTGTGTGTGTGAGTGTTTGTGTGTGTATATATATATATATATATATATATATATATATATACACACACACACACACACACATATATATATATATATATATATATACACACACACGCACATACACACACATATATATATATAAACACACACATAGATGGGTGCGTGGGTATATTTTTAATTTTGTGCATGCGCTTTGTTATTGATTTTGTTGACTGCACAGTATAGTAGGATCAGTTGGACACCGTCTGTGAGGAAAAGAGCATCATGACACAATTCACTCTCTCAGAAATTTAGAAATAATATTCTGTACTGCTTGTCATTCGCGTCGAACATTTCAGAATGTTTGGGAATCAATCTGAGAATTTGGAAAGTTGGATGAGTCTAACGGTGATTACGAAGGTGTTTGATGTGATCACGAGTGATGACGATGTTATGCCTCCATTAATCTCCTCACTCAATATGGAGGCCTACATGCGGAGGGGGTAGTGTTGCCCTGAGTCAAGAGAGTGGCCGCAGGAAGATCCTATGGCTGTCAACAGGTCTCTGCACCATGTCACACAAGCAGAACACAGTCATGGCTTTCAGACAATTTCCGCACCCAGACCACCCCTTACATCTAGACACTTAACTCCACAGATTGCAACCCCATTGATTATTATTTGTGGGGCGCAGTTGAGCGAGTGCATAAAATTTACAAGCGATTCGCTGTACCAGTTAGCCATTAATTGAAGTTCCTTTTCAAGAGCAGTTGCCAGTTCTACTGTCGAACTTGGTACTACGACAGGAGTAAAGAGTATCATCTACGTAGATACCTAGTTGTGAAATGATGACATCGTGAAGACCGTTGATGAAGATCAGAAACAGTGAAAATAGAGCCCTGGGTTACCTCCGCATTAATAAGAAATGAACTAGAAGAGTGTCCATTCAATACCACTTGTTAGGAACGATTGGTTTAGGCCAAACATTCGTCCAGAGGCACCGTGGCCGTTGAGTTTGTGGAGAAAACCAGCATGCCAAACTCTATGAGCGCCTTTGAGGTATCTAGGGTCACAGCTCGAGTTTCACTCTACCCATCTAAAGCTTATAGACAAGTTCAGTGATTGCCGTTAACACATCGGCAATGGACCTGGAGAAACGGAAGCCATATTGTTTATCCGAAAAGAGGTCGTGTGAAGTAAGATGCTTAACTATTTAAGCGTTGATTAGAGCCTCTAATACTTTTGCTAAAAAAGAGTTAAAAGACTAATAGGGCGATAGAGACTAATAGTACTCAGTAGAGACTCTTTTCTAGTGGGAAAACGATGCAGAGATATTTCAGGTAAGCAGTCGGAAGAGAATTTCTAGGCAAAGCAAACTGCTTTATCTGCAGTAGATGACAACACTTCAAATTGAATGAAGAGGGGAGGGACTGATGGTTTACTTTTGTTCTGTACACTCTTGCAGAGCCGCTATTAGTCTCTAGAACAAAAACTTTGAGAGTCAATAAGGTGATTCATTCTATATGGTGTCTTTGCGGACACGCATACATTCATTACGAACGGTGACAAAGAGAGGGTCTGTTACAATCAGATCTGTCTATCTGGTATAGCCGGAAGAAGTGATTCCTGTAGGCTATAGCGGCTGGTACCAAAGTTTCGATGCCGTCTTTCACCCAGGAAGAGCCTGGTTGCATATTTCTCAACAGAATGATTAAACATATCAATCGAAGGGCATCGCGAAGAAAATCACAAAATGAGTCCCAATCAGTGCGTTGATAACAAAATGTTAATCGGAAGTTCTATAGATACTAAAAAGTTGCCAAGAGGATAGAGCTACAGAGCACTACATGATTCTGGAGAGGAAGTAAGGAAGAGATCAAATAGATAAGAGTGTTCGTCAGAATTACGAGGAAAACACTTGGGGAAGTCTAATATTTAAGCGAGAGACTGAACAAATGAGAAGTTGAAAGCCTGGATTCCATTGGGATAAGTGGCCTCAGAGTGATAAAGCCACTTGACATCTAGCTAGCAAAAGTCATTAGTGGAAGGTGAACGATATAAGAAAATATAATTGACTCTGTGTCGGAAGCACATGTAAGAACAATTCGCAGACTCAAGAGTATGAACAAAAGTGTCATTACATTTTGAGAGTTCACAGCTTGTACACATTTCTTTATAATTGAAAAGATATACAGCAGTTCGGTTCTTTAAATCTTTGTTGTTTTTTCACTATGTCTAGGTAGACATGCATTTTTTCTTTTTTTATTTCTTATCAGTTTTCTTAACAGAGATACTTTTGTGTCTTTTTCTTGTAGATAGCTGTTGCTGTGATTATGGAGATGATGAAGTAGTAGGGTTAGCGATAGAAAAATTGAATGATCGAGGACGATCGAAAGCTGAACATTAGGAACTGGTGAAAGAGTGATGGGATTGATTTGTGGAAGGAAATGTTAAAAGTTTTTTGACGTATTTGATGGAAATGTGGGAGAGGAAAAGAAGCTCTAGCTTCCGTTGTTAATACCGACTTCTTTTTCTTGTCCCGAACTGACCACATCGCCTTAGCTTTTGATTTTCTCAGCATACGACTGCACATTCTCTCTCACCTCCTGGGATTGTTTGGTGCATTACAGTCTGGAGTAACATAGATTACGCTTTTTCTGTTCTCAACTTCTCCATATATAAGATTACGTTTAGATTACGGCTTTGGGCAGACGAATCTTTTTTTACTTCAATAGCTCTAGCAATGAAAAGCCTGATGCTGCACGTGATAATACAAGAAAGGTTAGCGCCATATTGAAATATTTTACCTTCTGATGTATCTGATAATACGTGGGACCTTCACTATTCAATATTCCATCGATTTTTATCATTTTTTTTTACCATTTCTTTTGATGTATCCCGAAACGATGAGATTATTATAACATAATTTTACAGTCTCCATAGGATATTTTGGATTGTTACGTTTATTACTTATATTAACATGTATATTTTAATATAAGGGAATGTAAATGCCTTCATAATTAATATAGGAAGTCTTCATTTACCGAGTCTTTTCGTCTTATTCGAGGTTTTTGTTGCAAAAATTAGATTATTCAAATTACTTAGGTTAATTCTCCATTTATTTTCTTATTGTATGAAGTGAAGTATACTTCACTTATTGAAAAATGTAATAAAATCGACGAATAAAATAATAATAATAATAATGTATAATTAAAAAAAAATTCCATGATGCTAAGAGTAAAGGAACTGGAAATAAGATTAGAAAATAAAGGATATAATCAGTACAGAAACATTGCTCACTTACTTTGATCCACTAAAGACATCAGTGATTCAGGTTGACGCTGCAAGCAAAGGCCTTGGAGCTGAGCACATACAAGAAAGCATCCAAATTCCTCACAGAAACAGAGCAGCGCTATACCAACATATAATGGGAGCTATTAGCAGTTGTTTTCTGGTGCAAGAAATTAAGAAAATACATATATAGCCTACTGTTTATAGTTGACAGTGATCACAAGCCCCTGGAAATTATATCCTTAAAAATTCTCACTGCAGAACCTTATCTCCTTCACCGAATTCTGCTGCAAGATTACGACCTGGTCATCACGTACCGACAGGGAAGGACATAACTCTCGCAGATAGGTTGAACACGGCTCCCAGACAAGAGAGTAAAGGAAACTATTGACCTAGACATAAAGGTCGACTTTGTGCAATACTCAACAGTAAAACTGACACAGATGCGCCAGGCGACAAGCGCCGACCCAATATTATGTAAATTGAAAAACATGATCGTTCTAGGTTGGCCCAACTCGAGACGAGAGGTTAGCCAAGATTTGCAGCCCTACTGGTCCAGCTGTGATGAACTCGAAATTGAAAATGGAATTCTCCTCAAGGGTGGTCGAATAATAATTTCCAAACCTCTGAAGTCGGAAATTATACAAAAGATACACTATGCTCATCAAGGGACAGACAAAATGCAGATTGAGAGTAAAAAGCTGTGTGTTCTGGCATGGTATCAACAATGACATTGCCAAAACTGTTCAACAATGCAGCATTTGCCAAAAGCATCAAAAAGAGCAGCGTGCCAAACCACTTCTACAGCATGAGATCCCAGTAAGACCAGAACTACCTACTAATTGTTGACTACCTCTCCAAATACCCATTTGTTCGTACACTGAAAGAATTCTCCAGTTAAGAAATGGTTTTTGTGACCAAACAAATATTTGGAGAACAGGGAGTACCCGAAAGGGTTTTCAGCGATAATGGGCTTCACTACAGCTCCAGCCTGTTCCAAGAGTTTGTGAAAGAGTGGAAGTCTGAACACCACACATCGTCCTTGAGGTACCCACAATCAAATAGTATGGTAGAGTGTGGCATGCAATCTGTGAAATCTGCAATGAAGAAAGCAGCCCAGTGCAACTGCGACATCAACATGGTTTTGCTATGCCTTAGAGCTACACGACTTTATTCTTTCACTGGATGAGAGCTCTTATACAATTGGAAACTTGCTAGCAACATACCAGTCAAATGCACGAACCACCAGGCAAGAAAAGATGAAATAGCAAGCTTCCTATACCAAAGGCAATCAAGACAAAAATTATAACACGACCAAAGCACTAGGGTGTTTTCCATACTCCGCATACATCCTGTCCGTGGGTAAAACCAGGACACTACTAAATGGATCCCGGCAATTGTAAAACGGATATGCATGGAACCAAGATCCTCTATAGTACAGACTCCGACTGGACAGGCCATCCGCCACAACCGACAACACCTAAAGGAAGACCGTTCCCACACTGGAAACAACACTGCAGTTAACCATTCCAGATCCCCACAGAGGCCATCTCCAACGAGATCAGCCCTGAAGTCCGTCACCTACCAATCATCACCAATTTACATTCTCAGAGACTAGATACTCTGACCACAAGGCACAAGGACAGGTCAAGTTATAAGCCCCCCTCTCCATCCACACACACACACACCAAATACAACTTATAGCCAGACATTACGTAAAACTCCAGACGAAAAGAGGGGTGTCATGATTTGGAATTGTGTTCTCTATAGAACTCTTCTCTAAAAATAAAATGACCAGTTCATATATGGCTGGCTTGCACCATAAATCTGTCTTCGTGTTCTATCAATCTGTTTTTATACTACTTAACTAGAACGTAATTGATACTGATGAAGAAACTGAAAGTGAAATTTGTTCGTACGCATGTAACAGTTTCTCCTGTTTTGTATTATAGAAAGGCAACTACAGTTCTGTGTTAATTTGCTTTCTTAACTGTCCATTACTCAGTGACCACATATTTGCCTTCATTTAATTAATGTTTTGCCAAAAACTCGAGCTGAGAGTGGTTGCTATATTCTTCATTTTGTATTGTAGTAATAATTTACTCACACACTCGCACACACACACACATATATAATTTATAATCTTTATTCATACATGCAACGATTAATTAAACGTTCGATAATACATATATATATATATATATATATATATATATATATATATATATAGTCACTCATAAAACTCTCCAAAATAGTCCAAAGAGTAACATTCAGTATTTCATATTTTCTAAGTATGAGTAGTTCTACTGACATTTCACGAAGTGAAATTACTGTTTACTCTTAAGAGGCATTTTAAAATACTTGTGCAGATCTCTCTCTCTCTCTCTTTCTCTCTCTCTTTCTCTCTCTTTCTCACACAAACATACACGCACATACACACACGCACACACACACACACACATATATATATATGTGTGTGTGTGTGTACCGTTAATCCTCTAAATTTGACAGATAATGTTTAGGCGTGTTTTCGCTGTGATAAATAACTTGAAACCCGTAAGAAAGGTTTTAAAAGGAAAATAAAATAAAAACTAAAATACTTCTTAATGTTTTAACTCTTATTTCTTAAAAATAGCGCCCTTTTAAAGAATTTAATAAGTTGGAAGCAATCGATTATCCTGCTCCCTCATTAGTCAGGTTTCATGGTGTACATATCAAAGACAAGAAATAGAGGAACAATCTCTGCAGTTATGGATTCATCATATGCTAAACAGGGTTTTTAAGTTTAAAATTTGATATTTTCTCAATGGGCTTTTAAAATGGCGTAAGTACTATTGATATTTTGGTAACTGTACCCTATTAGTCTCTATATATGAGCATTTACTGTAATCCATCTATTATTTTGATCCAATTTTCCTTATCAAATGGCGAAATGAAAGTTGACTTGAACGGCCAGTCTTCGAGATCTTTTCGAATTAATGCCAGGGCTCTATCCTTAGACCTAATTTTCATCAACGATATACTTGATGCTATCAGTTCTCGACTCGGTATTTATACTGGCGAAACAACTATTTACTCCTGTCTTAATAGTAAATATGATCGGTCTAATTGGCAGTTAATCTAAAAAAAAATCACTTACAGTCTGTTGTTAATTGGGCAAGGAATGGCTTGTTAATTTTAATCGTCTGAGAGAAGCCTTTTTGCCTTCGATCAGCACCAGTTTTTCGGTTTTCTGTTAGAAATGTTGCTTCACTGTGCCGTGCTAGACAATTTTTCTCGTCAGAATCTCTCTTACACGTGTATAAGTCTATCATTCGTGCATGCATTGAATATTCCTTCCATGTCTGATTTGGTGCTTCTGATAAGTATTTAGAGATTATTGATAAAATACAAAAAGTATCTGCAATGTTATTGGAGATGACCTGCCATCTCAGTTTTAGACACTTTTCCACTGCCGTAACGTAGATTCCCCTGGGGGGGGGGTCTTTTCTATAAACATTTTCTTTTCTATAAACATTTTCTTTTCTATAAACATTTTCATGGTAATTTTTTTGAGGAACTTTCCTCTTTGGTACATTGGATTTATGAATTTATATAGGCGGCAAAATTTCATCATTTTTTCAGTAGAAATTGCTAAATGTAACCGTAAGTTCTATGATAACAGTTCCTTTTCATGCACTTCTCGCTTGTGGCTTTTCTGTCTTCTTACTATGCAGTCAACTTTGATCTTCAAAAGTTTAGATGCAATATCAATCGTTACCTTCTGCCTTCTTAATTCTTCTTCTTCTATTATTTTCTCCTCTTGATAGTATTTTTGTCACATTCTCTCACACTCAGTAACTCCTTGCGTTTAGTGTTTTTATTGCCTTGCTTGCGGTTAAATGATTAATATATATATATATATATATATATATATATATATACACACACACTATTCTTCATCGCTCTTTTCTTCTCATTTTGAAATCCACATTATTTAAATCGCTTATAATTCATACAATTGCATATATATGTGTACATTAATATATAGCGATAAATAACCTCCTCAGTCAATAAACTTATATGGCATTGTGAAAGTAAGGTAACATAATTCAAACTATATATATCAATATCGTAATGCTTTTGAATAAAGCTATCTGTGGCAAATACTACACAAAGCTAGTGCACTCCTGCACCATTGTCCGCCTGCAATGTACTGTTTACGCATAGCACCACTAATACCATGCTCCTGTTTGACATGTGGGCTACACTTATTTTGATCTAAACATTATTTTTCCCATATAGCCAATTAACATTTGGTATGTGTACCATAAGGGCAGTCATTTATTCGTGATAATGAAAAGTATATACATGGTACAAGAAGAAAACTAAAGCAAACCGTACTAAGAACATAATCTAATGCTTTCTTAGATGTAGCTAATTTTTGTTTATCATACTTTGTACCAAAAACCGAAACATTTGGAAGATATTAATAGCGATTTTTGTGTCAAAAACAAAACCAATCATGTTGTTGAAAATTATTTTACCTGTTTATACATCTTTTAAAAGTAAATTCAGTTTGTTGCTGTTCTTGATTTTTGTGATGCTGGTTTGATTACATTTTTATTTTTGCAGTTTATGGTGTTTTTTGCTTTTCTTAATAACGGAATAAATTTCCTGTTGATGGAATAACATATGAACCCAAATATAGAAACACGTCGGCCATTTTTACTGTACAAATTGTTGGACGAGACTTAAATAAGTTTCGCTATAAACAGATATAAATGATTGGGAACACCACAAGACATCGAAGATAATACACACGAACAGAAATAATATAGGATAATCTTGCATATACATCTTGGAAGCGCATAAAATATTGTTTTCGTTAAAGGATTTGTGTATTTTGAGGTCGAATTTCCTATATGAATATAAACTACTGAGGGATCTCCAGCTTTAAAATAGAAAAGCAGAGAGATTGTTGCACGGGGTGATTAAAGATAAAGATAACGAAAGCTGTCGAGCGAGAGATGGAGCGAGAGACAGAGGAAGAGAGAATAAAGAAAAATAGGCTGAGTGTGTATGTGTGCAGCGATATAAGAGTGGGTGGAAGTGAGATGAATTTGCTAAAGAAAATTTATGACTAAAAAGAAGCTGAGGCCAAGAGAATTAACAAAACAGGAGATAGAGAGAAAGAAAAAGCGATAATTGTTGCTATTTAAACAAGAATATCCATTCATGTTGCGCTAACTAGTATACTGCTTATACGAGACTAAAAGAATAGAACTTTTAAGAAAACAGTAAGTTTTTGTAACAATAATATTATTTTTGTAACAAAAAACATGAAGTTTAGTAATAAAATTATTTTATGTAGATTTCTTTTGTAGATTATTTTTTGTAGATTTCTATGATGATACCATGTATTGAATAAAATTAATAACTTTCGTCGTCTCTCTCTCACTATATTTGCGGAAATTATTTTAGTCGATTTTTCAGAAATGAAAATGTATGTTACGTTTGAATGAGCTATAGCCTGTATGTGAAAACTTTCGCATCATTTATATCTAAATCTTGCATGCACACAGAAACTTCCATGTGTACAAGCACGGGAGGCACGAAACTGTAAAACGTACCGAAATATAGTTATGCAGGCAATAACTGAGAAAAAATATATGTCCAAATTGATAACATCACGTATTTACGCATAATTATATATATATATATATATATATATATATATATGTGTGTGTGTGTGTGTGTGTGTGTGTGTGTGTGCGCGCGCGTGTGTGTATGAAGGGTGCGATGGGCAAATTGTCGCCATCTTATATTTTTAATTTCGCGCATGCGTGTTGTTTGTTTTGATATTTCGACTGCAGAATATAGTAGGGTCAGTAGGACATTGTCTGTGAGAAAAAAGTACTATGACGCAATTCACTCCGACATAAATTTGGAAACGTCATGTAGTACTGCTTGGTACTCGCATCGGAAGCTCCAATACAAACAATCTGAGGTCACTGCAGAGGATTCGGAAAGAGTTGGACGAGTCTAATGATGATTTCGAAAGTGTTTGGAGTGATAACTGGTGGTGATGATGTTATGCTTCCATTCATCTCCTCCCGCGTCCTCGGACTCAACACAGAGTGCTTTGAGGAGGTAGTGCTGCTCAGGGTCAAGATAGTGGCTGCTGGAAGACCCTATGGCTGCTTGAGGACTCTGCACCATGCAACACAAGCAGGAGAACACGGCCGTGAGAGAATTTCTACGACCACATTATACCTTACATTTGGCCATTAACTTCCCAGATTGCAACCTCCTTGATTGATTATTGATTATTATGTGTGGGGTTAGCTGGGCGAGAGGTATACACCAAACTCCTTGTTTGTCAAAGATGAACTGGAGGCAAGGATTATGGCAGCATTCAACAACTTAAACAAGGAAGTCGTTCAGAAGAATTGCAGAGATTTCGAAGTTGTCTGGAGTCCATCGTTAAAGCCAATGGCGATTTTATTGATTAAATTTACTCTGTAGTATTTCAATATAATTTTGTGTAATTTTAGTAAATATATCTGTTAAAATGAAATGTCAGTATTATTTTCATTTTTGCGTCATTTAGACGACAATTTATCTATACCACTCTCTCTCTCTCTCTCTCTCTCTCTCTCTCTCCGATTTGTACACGTGCGTTGTTCATGAATTTTATCGTTCTTTTAAAAACGTATACACATTCATGAATTTTTGCTTTTGTTAAAGTCTCCGTTTTTTAATTGTAGGTTTTTCTTCCAGTTGTAAATTTTTCTTCGAAATTAAATTCTTATTTTTTGTTTTTGTTTTTTGGTTTATTGATGTTGTTAGGTTGTATTATTAATTAAATTGTAATATTTGTTAATTTCTATTATTACATTATAATATTTTATGTTGTATTTGTATTATTAATTAAATTATAATATTTGATTTGATTTATTATGTAACAATGTAAAGTAGTGGACTGTTTGAAACATAATTCTAAAACCGTCTTTTCATTTCCGTTGAGTTACATGCTATTTTAATAATAATATAACATAATAAATCAAATAAAATATAATTTAAAAAAAACTTCAATATAAACCCAAAAAAAAATTTTAATTTAAAATTTACAACTAGAAGAAAAATTAACAACTAGAAGAAAATCAACAACTGAAAAAACGGAGACGAAAACAAAAGCAAAAATTCATGAACGTACGCATGTAAAAGAACGTTAAATTCATGAATGCGCACCTATTCCAAACGGATTGAAAAAGACGCGGAGTAAATTGAAAAAAATGGAAATATCCTTTGAAAAACAGAACCTCTTGAAGAATGGACATTACCAAGAAACTTCGAAGTCGGGGAAAACAACAAAAAATTGATATTTAAAGTTAGGTAATCTTTTATATAATATGATATATATATATATATATATATATATATATATATATATATATATATATATATATATATATGTGTATGTGGGGGAGGTGTACATACATATATATATATATATATATATGTATGTGGGGGAGGTGTACATACGTGTGCGAAAAATATACTCATCTTTTACCGAATATTTTACTTCGCTCTGTGCATGAATATAAATAATTTCTTGATGAGGATATTAATCCTAAAAGGCTACTGGAAAAGACGAGAACTCAACAGAAGTGCAAAGACGCATTTAGAATCCACCAACGCAGGCAACAATTGCTCACATTAGAGATAAGGTTTAAGTGCTAGAAACAGTATAATACCTGCGTTGTTTACCAAAACTAACGTCAATTCTTTATGATGTTTATCTGTTTATCACCCCAGAGCCATGATAATCCAAGAGAATGCTGAATGCAACTCATATCTATAAACTACGTTCTCGTAAACGTCTGGACCAAAATAGTTTGAACATAGGCAATAGCTCAAACTACACATTGCCTTTTTATACCCTCTTTCTATTGAATGCAATTTATTTGATGCAATTTGAATAATAACCACTCTCTCTCTCTCTCTCTCTCTCTCTCTCTCTCTCCATATTGAGACTGCCCTCACCAACAAATTCAAGAGATTCATCAGAGTGAGTTTTTCGAGCTGCCGTAACTTTGTAATCCCCATTAGACTCATCCAACTCTTTCCGAATTCTCTGCACTATCACACAAACACTCTGAAATGTTCATATTGGAGCTTCCAGCGCAGTACAGCATGTCGTTTCCAAATTACTGGAGGAGTGAATTGCGTCATGGCGCTCTTTTTCTCACAAACGGTGCCCAACTGACCCTCCTATACTATGAATTGACAAGATCTAAATCAAACAACGTACATGCGTTAAATTAAGAATATAAAATGCCGACAATTTACCTATCGCACCCTGTATACAAACAGTCATCCACAAACAAACTGTTTCGATATATCATCAGCTCGTCCGATTGCTTCAATCCGGGATCGAAAACCGACCGATTTGGCATCAGTCATAGATTCTACACCCAAACTATCATCGCACAGCAGAGAATGGAAATTTTAATATATATATATATATATATATATATATATATATATATATATATATATATATATATATATATATATATATATATATATATATATATATATATATATATATATATATATATATATATATATATAGTAATATCTGTTCTATATATCTATATAGTAATATCTGTTCTAGCTAAGAATAAAACAATATATATATATATATATATATATATATATATATATATATATATATATATATATATATATATATATATATTGTTTTATTCTTAGCTAGAACAGATATTACTATATAGATGCTTCCAAAGAAGGTACACGTCAAATAAAATTATTGGGTAGTTTTACCTGTTAAAAAAAAGAATCAGTAAAGAAATTTTGTTTTGCTAATCTATTTTTTAAATAGACAATCAATTTAAAAAATCGATTCAGCTAGTTTTGTATTGTTATAAATTTACTGGACATGCGCACAAAGAACGAAGCAGTTATTTGTTAACATTATTGAATAGATGTATTTTTTGCCTTCGCTGGTCATACTGTGTAAATTTCAACAGATTCAAATAAATATATATACTATGAAACCATTCATTTTATTTTTAACTTTAATCATTTGATTAAAGTTAAAAATAAAATGGATCGTTTGTTTTTATAAATATTTCCCGGTTTAGTCAATTTAACCAACATATGTCTTCTGTTCATGAATCCATTCTGGAGCAAAAATACACACATGTGCTACTGGAAAGGTCATATGCACGACCTTTAGATAAGACATTATCATGATAAACAAAATATGAAAATTATAAAAATATTTGTTTTTTTATGATTTTTTTTAATATCAATATTCATATAAGAATATGATATCGTACCTGATTGCAAATCAAATCTCATGTAATATGACGAAAAAGTAATAGCAAAATTAAGGAAAACTTGTATTTTTCACGTGGTCACTTAGTGAGAAGATTGGATAGAGAGAAAGCAAAAGTACAAATAAACAAGAGTATGAAAATGGAGGAAGGAAAAAGTCAAGAAGGAGGAGGAAAATGAGACAAATAGTAGGAAAAGAAGGAAAATAAAAATAAAAAACTACGTGAAGATAAGAAGAATTCATGGTCAAAATAGAAAAGAAGTTCACTAGATACTTAGGAAGAACATTTTACGATATAAAATAGTAATAACGAAAAATGAATATAAAAATAAATTTCAAATAAGAATAAAAGAAAATATCAAAGTGTACATAAAAATACAGAAGAAAGACAAGAAAATTAAAAATATTTGGATGTAGTGAACTTGTGAGAGAAACAAAGATAAAGGGAAAAACGGAAAATCCAAAAGCAGGAAAAAAAAAGAAAGAAGCAATTTGAGAAGGCAGAGAAAAGAAAAATAAATGAAAAGATCGAAGAGAGGGAGGGTATATTTCAGATCTGGGAGAGAATTAATACACAGAGCTACAGACGTATTACACAAGTAGATTCACTGGTAATCCATGGTTGCCAGAGAGGAATACGCACGTTGTTAGCAGCAGCAGATAGATGTGAAAACCCTTTTTGTACAAGCCCGCCACCCACGGGCAACTTCACTCTCAACGCAATCACTATCACCACGTTCGACACAAATCAAACTAACATTGCCGTTACTGCACATCAGTTCGATTTGAATATTGCTACCATTACTACTTTTACGAGTTCCCGGTTACATTTCAACAACCCATTACAGTCGCTAGTAGTGACGCTACTTTAAACAAATATTTACTACTTACTACAACAACCAACGAGAAAAACTACGGTCGGACATACACCGTCACGTGTGTGTGTGTGTGTGTGTGTGTGTGTGCTCGTTTTCTTCTTCTGCTACTGCTGCTGCTACACTCTTTCCCAGGTAAGTTGCCTGTCAATATTTTCTTTCAACAATGCATAGTTTTCATTGCAGAGATTTTAATTCAGGTAAAAATCACTTAATAAATAAATGATCCGAAGTTCCTATTTTTTATAATTTTTTATACGTTCTTGTGTTTTGCTTGATTAATTTTTTTTATATATCAATACTTTACTGATGTTTTTATACCTTCTTGTTAATTGACATAGATATTCATGAAAATTAACGTGTATGCGTGTGTGTGTGTTTGTGTGCGTGCATGCGTACGCGGACGTGTGTGTGTGTGTGTATAGACGTGTGTGTGTGTATAGACATGTGCGTGTCCATATTTCATTGAGTTACTGTCTTTAATTCGTTAAACATATTGCGCAAGTTTCGAGAATAAAACGTTGAAGAGAAACTAGTAATCTCACAAACGATAAACATTTCGAAATCAACATTCAGATTTTATGAATGTTGCATTAATTCAAATTTCACGAATAGTCTGTTTATTTTCGCTATCACTTCGAATTCACATATTCTTGATAATTTTATCATTCTACTTCATTTTTATTGTTACTACAAATTATATGTATCTTTATATTACTTTTCAAAACTTAGGTGGTGAGTAGTTGATTCATGAATTTTGGTTAAAATTAACAGAGGGATTTTGCTTAAATACACAAACAGATCCGTCCACACTTATAGCGCAAATATGCTATTACGCCACGAAGACGTCGATTCAGCTAGTCTAGTTGACTTCATATCCCCATCATAAACACATGCACTTATATTTCGATTTTCTCGCATCAACACGTGCAATTAAATGTCATTAGCCTTTCTCGTTTACTTGTTTTTCTGTTTACATTTATCTCTTTTTTTCCTTTGCGATTAATTTTTTCTCTTAAAAAATACTTGACAAAAATAATAAACAGTACAAACACTGACTTTCTTGCATCTATAAATTATTTCTCTTTTCTTTTTCGATTTCTTTTTCTTTCTTTTATTTTCAATCCTTTATACACATCATTCATAAGAGCTTTTTTTTCTTTTCATCTCTTTTCATCAAGCGATGGAATGAATCACGGCCGTAGGTAATAAAACATTTTATCACTAGATACTAAACATGCCAAACTTTAATAAATCCACTTAATAACCTAAAAACTTATTATGGAAACCAGTAATTTAATGAATATATTCATTCTTCATTCATTATTCATTCATTTTCCAATCTGTAGTTTCTTCAAACCCAAATAATAAAGAAATAATTATTTAATAACGAACGCAATTGCCTCGATTTTCATCTGAGGAGTTTAATTTTTATTTAGTTTCTCTTATTTTGAACACACGCGCATGCGCACGACAGAGCAATTAAAAATTATAGAAATATACTGGCTAAATATAGAAGTATTAAACATTACAAATATGCATTATAATTTAATTAAAATATGTTATATATATATATATATATATATATATATATATATATATATATATATATATATATATATATATATATGCTCATAATACATATGCTTTTTTAAATACGTGCACTAAAAATCAATTATTAAACGCAATAGCATATGTAGCGAGAAACTTTTATAAAATTTCACTTTCTGCGAATAAAAAAGGTTTACATGTAAATGATCTTCTTTCTTTCTCTCTCTCTCTCTCTCTCTCTCTGATACACACACATATATATATATATATATATGTATGTGTATGTACGTGTGTGCATTTGTATATATATATATATATATATATATATATATATATATATATATATATATATATATATATATATATTGTTTTACAAAACAAAAACAACTTGGCGGGCATTCAAACAAATTAGGTAATTCTTACTCGGAAGATGATAAAACTCTCCTGGTTTAAAATCAGTTTAAATATCATAGGATTTGATTTTAGATTTTTTAGTAGAATTATGATTAATTGATTGCGCATGCATTAATACTGTGTTTTGGATGGAATTCAAGTTTTTCTAAATTTGTTCGGTATAAATCTTTCTTCTGATATGATGAAGAAAATATTTTACGTTTTCAGAAAGCATAAGTATCCTATCTTTATAAAATAATGACATTATTTTCGTCATGTTAAGAAAAATAATTTTTCAATAATACATTTAATATTCTTGATCGCACTTCTTTGTCATCTGTTTGATATTGTGCATTGAATATCTGCTTTCTTTTTTCTAACCAACAAGTGCATGACTTCTACGCTCTAGCTCTTAATATTGGTAGACTTTTCTTATTCTCTTTGTGGACACTCGTAAATGTGTAACCTTTCAATGGTATACTTATGAATAGTATAGACGAAAATCAAAAATAAAAAAAATATTTTCGGAAATTAGGCAGCCAGCTGGAATAAAATTTTATAAGGTAATGGCAATTGTAGAAGTATTCTGTTCCAACACAGAAATTGTCGCGGATTAGTATGTAAGAATGACATTAATGCCTTATTTAGTTTATGTGTATTTTTCATTAAGTAGAAACTATATGATTGTATAAAGAAGGAAAGAAAACATTTAATTTCTTCATTTTTTTATTTAAATAATTCTTCAAATCGTCAACAAGCAATTTTGATAATTAAACTGAAGTTTTTTCAGCATTATGAAATATCCTGAGAAACGATAATTGTTCAGGAGATTTCACTTGTACAATACTTTTACAAAACATAATAGAATAATTTTAGAAATAATCTCAATATTAAAAATACGGATGCACAAGGATTCCTTGATATATTCTTCCAAATATTTGAAGTAAATGTATCAATAAATCGCTTTCATTTATTGATATTCAAATCCAGATAGAGGCCAGATTTCAAATGCCGAATTTCATGGCAAGTTTGATATTCTTGGAAAATTACTAGATTACTATATTCCCAAACATATGGCACGAACTAAATCTCTTTCTAACGTTTCTGTAAATGTCTGTGTGCATCATAAAAAGGCATATATATTGTAAACATGTTGAAGAAAAGCATAAAAGCATCATCTTGGTTAACAATCAGAGTTGTTTCTTAACTACATCTGATATATATATATATATATATATATATATATATATATATATCCCTCTTTGTATGTGTGTGCAGAGTGAGAGAGAGAAAGAAATCTAACCCACTGTCTCGGTTCACATGTCTAGAAACAGGATGTTGTGAAGACATTAATTCTCCGCCTTTTGAACATGTTTGAAACATCTTTCTTACAATGTAATTATTTTCAGTACAGTCATGTCTATAAGCTTCATAATTTTTTTAAAGATATGTTTCCCCAAGTGGTTCATCGTAATTAAATTCAAATGATTGATGATCAATTTCGGACACTTTCAAACGCCAATACTTTACGTTCTTTAAAATACAATCCACACAGAAATGTACAATATAATTAGTATTCGAAAATGTTCAAATATACCCAAATATACCTGTGTTTCAAATACTTTAAGATGCGTATAAAACACAAAATATCCAGATAATCTATTATTTAAGAAAATATCTCTGAAATATGACCAAAGATTCATGAGAAGCCATTCAGAAGTTGATTCAAGGAAGATACGAATCTTTAAGTCTGAGACTTGTCAATAGAGCAACAAAATGAATCGGCGATAAAAATGAATCTCATTATTCTTACAATGGTGTTACTCAGTATGACTAAGAAGTACCAAAACATGAAAAATACTTTTAAATTGTTATATATTAAATTTCTATATTTCATTCAAAAATAAAATGAAAACATTTAAAAACCAATAAACTAAGTTTGCATCTAACCGATGATGTCTTCAACTCACGCCCACATGCACAAAGATGAACATATATATATATATTCGTCCACACAGTAAAAGGAATTCAAACACATATGCAGCAAGAAAACGCTGGCAAAACTTAAAAAGAAAAATATACTCACATAAATATTATACAGATATTATCACAAACCAACAAATAGCTTGGTTCAAGGCATTAGCAACAGGTAAAGAAATATATACAAAAAGAAACCATCTCGTGCGCTTATGCCGTGTTAAAACACCGAGATGAATGAATATTCCTTACACAAATTAGTATAAATAAGTGTGTGTGTGTGTGTGTGTGTGTGTGTATGTGTGTGTATGTATGTATGTATGTGTGTGTGTGTGTGTGTGTGTGTGTGTGTATTTGCAATTAGTTTTGTATGAATTTGTACTTGGAGGTGCTGAAAAACTCCAGGCCCCGAGCAAGAATGTCTGTGTATGTATGTATGTGTGTGTGTATGTGTGTATGTGTGTGTGCGTGTGTGTGTGCGTGTACGTACATTTTCACATATATTCCGAGTATACTTTCTTTTTAACTACCGGTATGTATATATTTATTTATATACAAATATAGAAGCAGAAGGTGTCAAAATCAATAAAAAAAATTAAACTGAGCTCATATTAAAAATATTCCAGAAATATTGATGTTTCTTCTGAAAAATTATATTATTTGAGAGACGAAAGGTTGCGCCTAAAAATATTTTCTGGTGTGAGGAATTTTTAATTTTTTTCGGCGAGAAGAAAAATATTTGTAACATATTTTAAAACCTTTCTCTCTCTCTCTCTCTCTCTATCACACACACACACACACGCACACACGCACACACACACACACGCACGCACACGCACACACACACATACACAAACAAACAAAATTCAGGTATTTGTCGGATATTTTATGCAAAATAATCAGAAAATTTATTTTTGAAAGACATAATAATTTGATATTACTATCTCACGTATTCCTAAATATAAAAAAATGGCTTATTTTCTTAGTTTTATATTTTCTATGATTTCACAAAACAAATGAAACAGAATTTTATGCCAAAACAAAAGAAACAAGATTTTATGCACATTAACAAGAAAGCATGTTCAAAATATTTTAATTTATTTCTTTAGCATAGTAAAAGGAAACAAATTCGAACAGCTACAATAAAATTCATCTATTTCTTTTATTATTTGTTGATAAATGAGCCATCTTATAAAAAGGATATGTCTTCCTGAAAGAATCCATGAAATTTCTCTTTGTTAGTCTGGCATAATGTGTCTGAATTAAAATCATTGCACAATTGCATTAAAATGTTTTCATTTCTATTTATCAATGCACTGCGTCGAATATAGCACGCATAAACATATACAAGGAAATATTCTTAGAAATTTCTGAGGTAAAATTGGTAAAAAATATTTAGAAATTTATATTGAAAAATTAACCATTCAATGTTTAAAATTTAAGTTTAAATTCGAAGTTTCAAAAGCAAATACATTTTGAAATATGTAGAAGTCAATTTAACTTTTCATACTTATTTGTATAATTAACTTAGACTTTAAATGTTTGGAAAAAATATTCCTTAATCATTCTTAATTTGAAATTTTTTAAGCCAATACAACAATTTTCGTTTGAAATGCTCGTTTTTTTTTTTGTTTTTTTTTTCAATTTTATTTCTTTTTAAGATCTTTTTCATCAGTTCGTTTTGTTATTTTCGTTTATTTTACCTATCCCTGCTGATAGGTAATAGCGGGAAAATTACCAAACATAGAGACAAAATCTTACGGGTAGCCCAAATGTACAATGAAACCCGATAGGTTTTTAAACCAAAAATGTCACCAACGGTTACAACAGATAGGAGTGATGCTCCCGAAGATTAAATGTTTCGAACTTCAAAATATGATAGTATAGGCACCAGCTGAAGATTTAAAACAGCATTTTGAGAGATACTGGAGAAAAATTCCACAAAGTATTAGTACAGATCTTTAGCTAAAAAAAAGGTATTAAAAAAACAGTCTAGGAATGGTAATTCAACTCTATATAAAAGGAGATATTAAAAATCTTGGCAACTATCAGCTTACAAACAAAGGGAAAAACAGTAAGGACTAAATTTTAGAAATGTTTATTCAACAATAGACTATCTACAAACAAGAGATCGACAACACATCAGAATATAACAAAATACTTTATAGTTTATGTTGAGTATGAAAAACCTTGTCTAGAAAACACGAAAGTCTACGCAATCGCTACAACAGCAAGGTATTATCTAATAGTTACTGAGAATGTATATAATAACAGTACTACAATAATTCGACTCTCCAAAGCTAGATAAGCTAAAGTGTGGAAAGACATTGGGGCAATGGGATACAAATTCAACTAAACTAGTTAGAGGAACTCTTTAAAAGGAAATAGGAAGTAATGGGGTGGGTAAATGAGAACGCAGAATATCTAATTTATCTAAGATTTGCTGACTATTGTTTAGTAATGTATCAGATGAATTACAAGAAATGCTAAATTACCTAAATAATATCAATGAACTAAAATAAAACTTAGATAATATTCAATTGTAATGTTCCGAAAAAAACTCAAGAATAAAAGATGAAGAAATTCAAAATCAGAGACTAAAAAATTGACAATAAAAAGAATTAGAACGGCACATAACGATAAGATAGAAAGCATTTAATCAGAATCGAAATATAATGCAAAGGATCTCGCCAATATGCCTAAAATGTAAAGTGTATAATGACTGTATAATACCAGCTATGACTGTATAATACCAGCTATGACATACAGTTCAAAACCTGGAAATTGTATGAAAATAGACTAATAATGATAAATGGAAAGAGTAATTGTAGAGAAAACTGCAAGAGATAAAAAGAAAAATGATGTCAACAGAATCATTGAACAAATCACCATAAGAGAATATCATTCAACAAACATGGAATTGGGCCGGACACAAAACAAGATGTAACGATAATAGATGGAATAAAAGATTATGAATTCTACTCGGTATTCAATACCAGACGCACACACCTGTAGTACTATTTTCTTACTTTCTCTTTTATTTAGGTATGCCGGATTTCATCTCTGTCGCTGACTCATAGATATTTATAGGCTTCTTCTTGTTCCAGTCTTCTAACCTTTGTGACAAAATCTAGATCTATTGAGTGTATTTCTGTAATTCTGCACTTTCTTGAATGTTACTTTTGCACATTTATCTAATACAAAGGGTATACCTATGTCATCGCTGAAATATTTTGCAGTATTGAGGAGCCCTTTCAACTGGCACAAATGTATCCATGTAGAATAAGTAATTAAATACTTTGTTGCTTATTTTGCATCCATAGTTATTACTGTTAAGTTCACGAGAAAAGGTGATTAGGGACAGACAAAATAGAAGTGGTGGCAGTGATTCTCTTTGAATATCGTCGGATATTCAAACGATTGGAAGTGTCAGTGCCTTTGATGTGATTTAGGTATAATGGGGTTTTTCACAGTCCCATGCTATATTTAATTAAATTTACTATCAGCGAGGAGACTTTGTACATTTCCAAAGCCTTAAGGATTCATGAGTGTGGCGCACTATCAAAGGCTTCGTGATAATATATCTAAACTGTGCTGAGGTTTCTACCTTTCTTCCTGTAATTTGGCAACATCATTTTATTTATCAATCGTTGATCTCTACAATGATATGAGCCGCTTCCGCATCCTTTCTGTTCTGGGGGAAAAGTTTTTTCATCGAGAAAAGAGGAACTACGATTAGTCAGTACAGACGTTATTAGTTTATATATGGTAGATGTTATTAGCTTATGTTTTGGACCATCTTTCCCCCCTTTTTCCTCGGCGATGTGTGATACTTTTATTGATCCATTCTGGAATTTCATTAGGACCATTGATTAGCATTAATAAAATTAGGCGCCAGGGTTTATGGATTGATTGACGATGATAGAGTTAAACGTTTGGTACCTTGTAATTTCTTGGGTATTTCAATTTTGGAAGTTTTGGTAGAGTTTGCCTTACATTATTCTTGTTTTTTTCCCCCATTTTTGCAGTTTTATCCTTCATTCTTTCGTGCGACCCACTCTGTATTGGGATTATATTACTTATCCACTTCTTCAATAGATGGCGGCTTTTTGACTACTTTTCCAATTTCCCTGTAAAACATATAAAAGTCTGTTTGAAATATTTTATCGATAGACCCTGCAACGCTTTTCATATCGCCTTGTACTGTGCCTTTCATTGCAGTTTCTATTTAAGTATTTCCTTGATTGGTGAAAGTTCATTTACTACATCAATTTTATGTTTCTGTTTGATCTTCCTGCTTTTTCCTGTTGAAACATTTTAATTTTTTGAAATCTCATCCAGTATCAATATTTCATATCTGATTTCCTCAATTTCTCGCTTTAATTTTTGCCTTCCAAGTAGGTTGTTTAGTCTTTTCTTTGTCTTTCCAGTAGCTACTAAAGCTGCTGCATATATGACATTATTTATTTCTGTGATGTTTTCCAGTGGCCTGTCAATTTTTGCAATGCAGCGTTATATATTTCCACAATATGTTTATTGAATTTAGTCATGTGGATTTTTGGAAGCTAGTATCTTTCTGACATTTGTATGCAAATTATGTTGTTGAGTATTTGAATAATGTGATTTTTTGCTTCAGTGATTTCAACTGTGTTGATTTCAAAGAATTCGGCTCTTATTTCTTTTTATTCATTTTCAACAATGACAGAATCTGAACCAGTGACAGAATCTCAATCAATTGTTTATGTCGCAGCTGAATTCTTCAGTATCACTTCCTGCGAGATCATTATGTCCTATCTCATTTATTTTAGTTTGTATATCCTTTTTCTGTCATTGTCTATTTCCATTCTTGCCTCATTTTTGTTTGAGTTATGGCCTCTTGTACTTTATCTAGTATTTAGTTCTGCCTGATCTGTTTCTGCATTTGAGAGAATTTTATTTCGCATGATTTCCCTGCGGACATTGGCAAGAATATTTTCGTTGAGATATGATCATCATTATTATTATTATTATTATTATTATTATTATTATTATTATTATTATTATTATTATTATTATTATTATTATTATTATTATTCCTTTCTTTACTTTCTTTTTTTTTATTTTTTATAGTGAGGGTCACCCTTTACAAGTCCCGGGGGCCACTCGAGGTAGCGATTTATGTCAGGAGGCCATTTGTGTAAGGTGGGGGAGATAACGATTAACCCTAGCCTTGGATAGAATTGAATTTAGTTTCTACCATAATTTACTAATGGATATTCCTAAAATCGCTTAACACCTGAAAAATTGACCTCAACTTTCCTAGTGGCTTCACCGTTTATAGTAATATTTCATGTTGTATAACTATGATGATTTTTCTCTTTATTTTTGTGCTATAGTATCGGATTACGGAATGTTTTTATGTATCACAATTATTATTGTTATTAATAATATTATTCTTATTACTTCAAGTTTTTATTTAATGACCTACTTTGTTCGCTAATGTAACCAAGTCAGTTCCTTTGATTTGGAAAAACCATGAAGCTATGATGGATTTTAATAAGCGAACGGTGTCTCTAAATATAATATTCTGGATTTCTTGATGTTGCAGGAGATTTCCATTCCTTTCTTGGTCTATAACCATTGATATTGTTGCGCTCTTCATTACAATTTCTATTTCTCTCTCTCTCTCTCACTCTCTCTCTCTCTCTCTCTCACACACACACCACTTCTCATCTGTCCAAAAGGACAAGAAGAAGAAAAGTGTAAAATACTTTAGTAATATACTAAATACTTTAGTAATATCAAAATGGAGTTCAACATTGAAAAATATGCCAATGAAACCTTCAAAAACTGAGAATATCAAGTTCGGCATAAATACGGCCATGCAAGATAAGAGGGTACATGCAAGTTGGTCTATGAAGTAATATGGATACTCTTGCTTTTAGATTCTCTTTCAGTACCCTCTTCCTGTATACTTTTTTTTTTTTTTCTAATGTTTTGCAATGAAATTTGTCTCTTCAATTTTCACCAGGTGCAACTCCAGCGACCTAGGTTCACTGACTATCTACTCTTCAATGTCGAGGTGTGTACAACTTTATCACATTTGCCTTTCTGTCCAGTGTTTGTAACTCCTCCTTTGTCCACCCAACTACTTCTGCGTTATATCTTTACCACAAATACAGTCCAGGCATTAAAGGTAGATATAAGATTATGGGCACTGTACTTGTACTTTAGAAGAAGTCCTAACTTAATCAGTTCTTTCGTCAGTCGCCCGAAGATATTATCCGACTCCAGTATATCAAGGAATTTTCATCCAGTTTCCTCGTGGTAAGTGATATTTTCTCCTGTTGGCAATTAAAACATTGTACTAACTACTATTTTCCCTCGCTTCATCGTCTGTACAACTTACTTCGATATCTCAACGTCCTTACAGTATATGTTCACTGTTTGCACAAAATGAGTCAATCTGCCCAACATGGCAAAGAAGTGGAGATTGCACATAAAGGAAATGTTTGATAGCATTCTAAGTTATTATCATGTTATTCTTATTTCTTTTATTTCATCTTCTTGGGTAACTACTTCTGTGGGATTTCTTATTTCGTTACCTGGATTGTTCAGAGTGTCTAGCTTTGCTCCAGATATTAGTAGCTAACCTGAAATTTGGTCTCATTGGACTTCAGCATCAGTCAATCGCTTGCACTTTATGATATTGCGGTGAACACTTGACTATTTATATTTATTCATAGTATTCTCGTGGGGGTTCATCTCTATTTTAATTTAGTATGTTTGTTCTGTATTTAGTGCTGTGGTTCGGAAGTATATGGCAGTATAATAAGCTTCAGTGACTTGTTTGTTATCCTCTCTTTTCCCTTTTACACTCTTAGGTCTTTCTGTAAGTGTCGTTGTGCATGGAGGATCATCGTTAGAATTTATTTTCTCTACTTTTCAACCATTAGCTGATTTTTCGACTAGTTTACCTATAAGAGTTAATCTGGGTGACTACCAATCCGGTATGAATCAAGATCTCGTGATTTAATGGCAAGGATCCTGAGGTAAAGCCCCTCTGGTCCTGAAATCCATGTTTTTACATTTCGCACCGAACATTATACTCCTCATGTCCTGACGCTGTCACATTAGTCTAGATGTGCTGAAAATCTCACCTGGTCGCATGTCGATGGTCCGGAAAGAAGTGTCTCTAGTCTGTAAATATTTTAGTTAGATACTTTCCTTAAATTTATTTTCATTTACTACTATATTCTGTTTTCAGTATTTCATAAGATGCGTTATATTGTGTTTGGTTGTTGAATATCTTCTATTGTTTCCTGTATTCGTTTCATCAGTAACACTATTTCCAGTTAATTTTTTTTAGTCAATATTTTTTAGTGTTCATGTATATCTGATAATTGAGTTGAGCTGATGAATTAGCAAGCTAGCAAATCTTCCTTTACAAACCTACTACAGCAATCTGAGCGGTGTTACAGTGATTAGTAGGAATTGTGCGTTGCCTTCAAGAGCGAGACACTCTTTTTATGTTGACTAAGGTAAGAAGTTCTGTAGTTAATTTTGTCTTCCGTTTATTCATCGCACTGAATATAACTTTAATCATCTGTTTTTCGTTTCTTTTCATTGGCATCGTAGTTTTGCACCACTAAAAAACAAATAATACCTAAAAAATATAAACTGAAATACTTTTGGTTTTCCTTTTCTTAGTAGTATGTGAAATATAAAAACAATTGGTTTTATAATATATTTATATGTATATAAACAAATTTAAACTTAATTTGAAGTAGGGACACTATGGATAACATATATTTTAACAAATTCATTGAATTGGCACCAAGCAAAATAGAACGACACGTTAAAATTAACCGTTTGTTGAAAGACATATACCCAATAATCCTTGTTCCATGTTTCATCATCATTTCGGCAATGAAATGTAAAAATCATTATCGCCCAATATTCGAGCATTTTGCTATAGAAGCGATTGAACTTCCAATTACCATGAAGGAAACATTTTTTAATGTCATTTCAGCACAGGAAACAAAATGACACTGACTTGAAATTAAATTTGTGTTAAAATTGTATTAAATGGAAGATAAGGTTAAATTCAATCAATAAGTACCTCTAAATTGGATATATGCAACAATATTTTTAAGAAAATAAAATAACCATTTAACCTTATATATGCTATATTACATCGAAATTATATGTAAATTCCGACTTCTTTATACCGGCACCCTTTCGAACTAAGCCACTGTTGAACTACAGAAAATCTCGCATGAGAGAAATAACCCCGAAATTAACGAATAAACATAGTACTGCCAGCTAATTGCACATGCTCTGTTATCAAAGTTAGAACAAAGCTTAAAACAATCATTAATGCTTTCAAACAAGGTTTGTATTGCTTAATGCAATACAAAGGTTAAAACCCCCAAAATAATATATATTTACTATATTCTAGTAGACCTGTATGAAACCTCAAACAAGAAATAATGTACTGTACTCTGATTCAAACAAGTTTTTTGTTGTTTCAAGCAATGTAAAATTACAAGCAAAAATAAAACAGGACTGTAGGGTATGTATTAGACCGAGACGTTTAGAGTATCAATAGCTCAAATTACATCTGGATCATCAGGGTCTGCAGGATAATTAGGTTCATCAAGGTTTGCAGGGTTTTCATGGTCGATATGTAGGCCTACTTAAATATTAGGGGTAAACGAGGTGTAGGGAAGTGGAATTTCTACACTAGAATGAGCATTGGGAGTGTTCCCTCTATTAACGACCGAGTTAACAGTTGCAGTTTAACTTGTTTTTGATATTTGGGCTTCTCCTTAATTAATTTCGTTTCTATCAAATAAACAGCGTGGAATACACTGAATGAACTAGTAGCGGCTGATTAAAAAAATGATTATGGGGAGGGGATTACCAGACTACGGTGGACAGGATTAAAGAGGTTGAACTGTACACAAACACGCGCGTGCGCACGCACACACACACTCACACACACACACACACACACACACACACACACACACACACACACACACACACACACACACACACACACACGTGTGTGTGTGTGTGGGCCGGGGGAGAAGGGATTTATTTATAAATAAAACTTTGCTATATTTTGCATAAATCCCGATCCCCAGTAAAAATTTTTAACAATAATTTTAATAAAGAAAAATATAATAAACTGAAATTCAGACGATACACTGCTCATATAAATAAACGAGTATATACAGAAAACTTTACTAACATCAATTAATTAATAGTAATTTTAATGTGAAAACTTTGACTGGGACGCTTAAGTTTTTATCGTGAGGAAAAGTAACACATCATTAGTTTTTATCCGACCGCCCCCTTGAGCAGAAAATGACATTAGTCTATGTTTAAAGTGAGGTCCTACATATACAGAAGCCAAAAATAGTTCAATTCCATTATCATTTCCTCTTTATATGGACGCCGCAGGATAGGGATTAACACTAGCCCCTTCCCTAAGAAGTACTGCTTCTCCTGAGACTAAATTAAAAAATCTATCAATACTAGAAAATATATTTGCAGTTGGAAATGATAGTGTAGTTATGTTTTTATAAAAAGAATCTCCCTTTGTACGTTTCCCCTAGAAGTTGAAGAAGATTGTTAAACCTTTCTAACAGTAAATACATAAATGGATAATATTGAAGTAATAAACTCTCTTTTGATATCAAATGCATGTATTTGATCCTTTGATTCGCTCGTATTTTACCAATGATGACTTAATAATCACACTGACAACAGACGCATCGGGCGACTCAATAGGGGCTGTTCTTCACCAGGAACAGGAAGATGTCAGAAACCTATTTCGTTCTTTTCAGTCATGCTAAACTTAGCTTCAAAATCGTACAGCGCATTTTATAGGAAATTACTGGCAATATACTTGGCAATCCGTCATTTCCGTCATCTTTTGGAAGGACGGAATTTTGTGGTAAAATTAAATTAGTGGTTTATGATATGTATAGACCACAAAATTCCGTCCTTCCAAAATTCCGTGCTCTGCACGCCAAGTCGAACAAATATACCCCAAGGAATATCCGACAATTGGATTATATTGCCCAATATACGTCGGATATCCGCTATGTAAAAGGGGCTGACAATGTAGTAGCTGATACCTTATCGCGATCAACGATGCAGTCAATCGACGCACAGCCGCTGAATTTCGACTTCTGAGCGGAAGAAAAAAAGAATGACACTACCTTGGAAACAGTAGAAGAAAACACGTCACTACAGTTAAAGCAACACCCTGTGCCATTCGGTAGCACTACTGTATATTGTGATGTAAGCACAGGATACTCTAGGCCCTATGTACCACCTTCTGTCGCACCCTGGTCGAAGAGCGACTACTAAGATGATTAGTGATCGTTCGGCTTGGCCATATATGTCCAGTGACATAAAGCACTGGATACAGACTTGATTAAAGTGCCAGCAAACTAAAGTACAACGGCATACCAAGTCTCCGCCTGGTACATTCTGTAAGCCTGATGGAAGGTTCACTCACATTCACGTTGATTTAGTGGGCCCCTTGCCCGAAATTGATGGGTACCAATACGTGTTGACAATAATCGATCGTACACTCGTTGGCCGGTAGCCGTTCCTTTAAAAAAATAACTCGGCGGAAACGATTTCCAGGTGCATTCTTAGAGAGTGGATTCTCTATCTTTGGTTGTCCTTCAATAATAACCACTGATAGAGGTTCCGAGTTCCAGTCAGTCCTTTTCAATGGATTTATAAACTTGTTAGGCGGGAAGCACATTTTCGACAACGGCCTATCATCCATGCCTTGTGGACGGTTTCACAGGCAACTCAAGACAGCACTAACAGCAAGTGATGACTCCAGGAGTTGGCTGGAAAATCTACTACTGATTTTACTTTCATTAAGAAACATAGTCAAAGAGGACTTGGGATACACTACAGCACAACTTTTTCGTGGAAAAGCATATTCCTTCCAGGCCTATTTTGTCCAGGATTTTAAACAAAAAATGGAAAACATAGCCTTTACTCCAACGCGTTCCCAAACAAGGGAGTTCTTTTGACGACTATTTACATTTTAGAGTACGCATAAAAATTAGAAAGATTTTACTCATAGTGGTGTTAATACAGGTTATCGTGGTATCTGTAGAATGAAATCTCTTATGAGAACCTATGTAGGCTGACGGGAAGTGAATAAAGATAATGAATAAATTATATGTTGCCATAAAACATTTGAACTAACATTTAGGCGTGCGTTATTCTTCTATATACACAAGTCCGAAAACAATATTGAATTACGAAAACGTTAAAAATATAAAATTTTATAATCTCGTAACTCTCACTTCTTTTTTATGTGCTGTTGGCAATCATAGCTCTCCACAATTTCCTGTCTTTTGTAGCATTTAATAAATTTTGTTTTTTTGTTATCTTTCCCAAATCTTACTGCATCATCCATTTACTCAAGCTCAACAGGTAGGTTATGCGTTGTTGTTCCTCCATCTCTCTGTCCTGTGAGTATCAAAATTCTTCTGTCCTCTTTTCCTTAGAAATTTCAATTGCCTCTTCCTGATGTTAAATTATGTGTCTTTTTTTTTTCATTGTCTCTAGAATTTTGTTGTTCACACGTTAGGTCCATGGTATACTCAGTATCTTTCTGGATAACCACATTTCTGTTGTTACAAGTCTCTTCTTCATGTGTGTTGAGATTGTGCACTTCAGTGCTCTTTTTCTTGTTTATAACGAAATTATTATAACTCTATAGATGTTCTAATTGAGCTCATGCAGTTTGGATTTCTTATCAAAGAAAACAGTGGCGATAAATCTTGAGCATAAATGTGTATTGCTTGTGTCATACCCAAAGCTATGTATAATGGGTTGTATTCTACTTTTCGCCTAATATTTTCCTACTTTGCGGCATTGTTAGACTATCTGAACAATGACAACGCCAATTTTTTTTATTGCAAGAACACACAGTGATATCTGGTGAGTATATAAGCTAAAATATTTTAGTACCAGCAAAGTCAATGAAAAACTGATCAATATCAGCTTCATATGCCACAATGTTCTCCTTTCTTTGACAAGGATCATTTATGTTTTAGTTTTTCAATTTCTTTCAATTCTGTTCGGTACTCTTCTGAAACAGAGATGATAAAGTTTCTGTTTCGGGGTTAGATTCTATGTTGTGAAGATAACTTTGGTTTGCAGCAATCAGTAAACATCTTTGCTTTCATATGATCATCACTCTTCGGGGTCATACTTGAATATTACAATGATGTGCTTCAACAGTTTGAATTCCATTTTTATGTCATTAATGAAATATTTACTCGCCCCATTTTCTCGAGAAGTTCAGAGTAATTCAAATTTAGTAGATAGCACTCTGTTCTATACCGAAGAGAAAAGATCAGGACAGAAAGTCGTTTTGGAAATTAGCAGATTTAGCGCTAGTCCTTTCGTTGCTATACATTCTTTTTTAATTTAAGACGTATAACTGTTGGCTACTTTCTCATTGCGTTGTTAATAACCACCATGGAAGTTAATCATTTTGAGAATTTAACATGAAGAGATGCTGTATTATTTTCTTATGTTATTCTTATATATATTTTTCCCAAAATTTTTCTCATATTTTTGTCGTTTTCAGGAATGTTTCTCACATGAAGTTAATTTTTTCAAATTCTTGATATTTTTCATACATTTTGTCTTTCAAGTATGAAAATGTGGATTGTATAGCACGCTTTTGTAAATATGTTAAAAATCATACAATTTGACGGAAATGAAGCTATACTAAGTGTGAGCAGACTGTAAATTACCATTACATACGGAATTATTAAAGGAATTTATTAAAATTTGATGACATTTAGTCTAATTTGATGAAATAAACTTCTTTGGTAGGTTACGATTTCTGAAATTACATAGTAAAGAAACAGAAAAGGTCTATAAGAATCTATAAATAAGACGCGCATATTTTACTGTCGATCAAATAAAGACATTGTCGGATGTATACAGAATGAGATAAAGATAGTGCAAACAAAGACGAGGCAACTGATTCCAATAATTAAATCCTTCGGATTATGAGCAAGATAATTAATATATAATGTTTTAAATAACTTGTAATTACTGAAATATACAATGAGATTACTTCATAACTGTACAAAGCTACTCTCAACAATCTGTTTAATAAACACAAATTGTGAAAAAAATAATATCTCATACCTGTATATAAATAATAATATATATGTAAATGAAACAATCTATATCTGTGCACACACATAAAAATATACCCCAACATACATATCCATTTAAATTTATTTCCACACATACATACACGCCAATAAGCATTTCACTTACTATTGTGGATTCCGTGAATGGAATCCTGCACAAATAAACAACGCCAGTAAGTGAGATAGAAAAATAAGTGTATTAAACGTAAGAATACAGACTTGAAGTGAAGATTAGTAGTCCAGTAATGCGGGTTGGTAGAAAGTATATGTACAAGTCTCTGTAAGTAAAGCCGTAATCATCTCTCTTTCTGGACTCTTGTATAACTCTTTGAGAACACCCTATGTCTGTCTCCCTATCTCCCAACCTGTCTCAACGTATCTCAACGTATCTCGATACTTAACAGTTCACCCACGAGGAATGTATGTGGCACAAGGCCGAATTTAAAGTGGGTTTCTCTGAGCCCGTAGGCTCAGCCAAAAAATATCCCCTTTGAACCCGCATAAGCGGGTTCGGAAACTGTCTACCTCCCCGGACGAAACTTTGCCCTTCGGAAAAGCTTCGTCCGGGTTCCTCTCTGCCAAAGCAGAGAATTCGACAGACGTGTATCTCAACGTATCTCAACCGCAGGTATTCTCTCTGTCAGTATAAGTTCATAAGTATACTTTGAACGAGTCCATCTTATGTAAAAAGGGGAGAGTCCCACAACACCCCACTCCTTAGATTCTTTTTTTTGCGGGGGGAGTTAATATTTTTTTCGTTTATGGTCTGTTATTAGTGGTTCCGTGAATTTTCTTTTTCGGCTTGTTCTTCTGATCTCCGTGGCTACTTGTGGTTTTTGAATTTCGAAGGCTTCGAAAATCGCCTCCATCGCGTCTTCATTTTCGGAAGGTGACGAGTTTGGTTCCTCTACCCGTCTTTTCTGTATCTGATTTATGTCTCCTGTGAGTGAATTTTTCATCTTGGATCGGGTATAGAACATTCCCCAGTATGCCATATTATCCTGGAACATTCTGAAATAGATCCGTTTGTCTGGTTTGAAGGATCTTTTAGGCATTATCGGTGTATGCCGGTTTTTATTTTTATCAAAAGCAGACCGTATTTTGAGGGCAAACATCCCTTCAGTTGGCGAAAGACCAGATGGTGTGTTTCCGTTCGGGGTAATTCTGTAGACTTGTAGGAACTGTTGTATGGCTCTTTCTGTTGGTACGTCCTCTGCTTTTTTCAAGGCTCTCTTAAGCGTGTCCACAAACCTTTCGGCTTGCCCGTTAGATCGTGGATGGTATGGTGCTATTTTAATATATTTGACTTGATAAGTCGCACAGAATTCTCGAAAGTCGCTCGAGGTGAATTGGGTACCATTATCTGTTACAAGGCAATCTACAACGCCGAATCTTGCGAATAACTCGTGTAGACAATATTGTTTTCCGTCGTAGGGTTTTTGTATCTGAAAACTTCTGGCCACTTGCTAAAGCTATCTACCGTTATCAAGTAGTAATATCCATCTATGGGTCCTGCATAGTCCGCATGGATTCTAGACCAAGGTCTGCCCACCATAGGCCATGGTTTTTGTATAATAGGTGGTGCCTTTGCTGCCGCAGCACAGCCTCTACATTTTTCTACCATTTGAGTAATGTCGTTATCCATATTAGGCCAATACACGAAACTTCTCATTAACGCTTTCATACGATTTTTTCCTTGGTGTCCTAGATGAAAGTCCTTTAGAATTCATCTTTGTAAAAATTTGGGTATGACCACTCTTTCATTATAAAGTGATTACAAATTGAAAAACACTCCGCTAGATTTCTTTCTTTTTCTTCTATTTTTGTCTTTGTACTTTGTATGAATTCATTCATTTCAGCTTCTCTCCTGATTTCTAACAAGGTCACTGCTAATTCCCTTACTGAATTGTTTAGGACTTGACTAATTTCGTCTTCGGCTCGCAAAGCCGCTATTACCGAGTCTTCCAGAGGTTCGCATTTCGCAGGTATCAATCTAGATAAACCAGCCGCATGACCAATTTTCTTCGACGGTAGGAACTCTAGTTTGAAATTATAATTCAATAATATAGTTCCCCATCTCAGAAGTCTGTTGGCTGTGTAAATTGGTAGTCCTTTTTTCGATCCGAATATAGTGAGAAGAGGTTTATCGTCAGTTTGAAGAGTAAACTCTCTTCCATATATGTATCTGTGGAAGCGAGTTATGACGAATATTATGCCTAACGTTTCTTTCTCAATTTGCGAATAATTCCTCTCTGCTGGTAACAACGATCTAGATACGTGAGCTATAGGTTTCCTTGTGCCATCCTGCATCTTGTGTAATATACAAGCTCCCACTCCGTGTGAGCTTGCGTCACTAGCAATGATAATTTCCAGTTTGGGATCAAAATGCGTCAGTGCCAGATCAGACGTTAATTTCTTTATGATCTCCTTAAAAGATTTCTGACAATCTTCCGTCCAGTTCCATTTGTTTCTTATTTCAATAATGCATTAAGGGAAGCCCTCTGTGCACGTTTTCAATGAATTCACCGTAATAGTTCGCTAGACCAAGAAAGCTTTGCAACTCTGCGACATTTTTCTGCTCGGGCATATTTTTTATTGCAGATGCCCTATCTGGATCTGGTTTTCTGTCACTTTCATTGGTTATATGGCCTAGATACTTGATTTCTTTTAGAAAAAAATCATTTTTTCTCCTTCACTTTAAAACCCAAATCCTGAATTCTTTTAAAGACTTCTTTAATATGCGTTGCGTGTTCTTCTACATTATCGCTTTTGATTAAAATGTCGTCTAAGTAAGCAGCAGCAAAGTTCTGTCCCATGAGCATGGTATCCATAGTCTGTTGAAAGATTGACGGTGCTACTTTTATCCCAAATGGCAATCTGTTAAATTTGTAAAGTCCTTTGTGAGTATTGGTACATAAAATTTTTGTACTTTCTTTTTCTACTGGAATCTGAAGATAAGCTTCGCTTAAATCAATCTTAGAAAATACCATACCAACGTTAAGCTTGGTAAATATTTCCTCCGGGCTTGGCAATGGGTAGTGATAATCCTTGATAGATTTATTTAACCCAGTCGAGAAATCTGCGCAAACATGCGTTTTTCCGGATTTTTTCTTTACGTAGACCACTGGTGCCGCCCATTCACTGAATTTGATTTTTGAAATGATTCCAGTTTGTACCAATATATCTAACTCCTTGTCAATTTTTTCTATGGTTGCGAAAGGCACGTTTTGCTTTTTCTTGAATACTGGCTGAACATTTTTCCTTTAGTTCAATTTTAGCTGCAAACTTATTACATCGTCCCAAACCGCTCGAGAATACTTCGTGAAATTGCCTGTGTAGTTCTTTTAATTTTGTAGTTTCTGACGGTTCGCACTCTATTTTCTTACAAAATGAGCTAATGGGTAAATCCCATGCGTCAAATTTTTGCATCAAATCCGTGCCCACCAAATTTTCTGTGTCTTTCATTACAAATATCTTTCAATTTTTTCGTTTTACCATGGAATTTTACGTTTAAAATTATTTATCCTTCAAAATTGATACGCCTCCCTGTAACAGACTTGACGATTTTCTGTGTATGCATCATAGTCGGTCTATTTAGCTTCCTCCATGTCTGTAAATTAATTATAGTTAGATCCGAACCTGAGTCTAACTATAATTTTACCTTCTTATTTAAGATCTTGAGTTCCACGTATTTTCTTGTGTTTAGTTTGTCTTCGTAGTCCATTCTAGTAGTTCTTACCCTATTAGTGTGTTTTTTGTTTCTGCATTGAGATATCTTATGTCCCATTTTTCCACAAGCTAAACAGTTCTTGTATTTAAATCGACAGTCTTTATTCCAGTCGAATCCATCACATCGGGGGGGGGGTATATTTGCTTTGATCTTTGTCATTAATCGCCTTATACCTTGTAATTTTTTCTTTATCATAACATTTTTGTTTTTCTTTCGGGGTGGTGGGTGAAAAACGTAACTTTTTGTTCAACTTACGTATGTGTGCTACTTCTGAGTCCTCTATATATTTAGAGTCTTTTTTTATACTCATGCATTTTTGGCAGTCTTCTAACAATTTTTGTAGCGTTAATCCAGGCTCGTTTCTAAGCTTCGTGAACATTCTTTTTCGCATTTCACTGTCCTTGGCTGAGACTAATCCCTGTGCGAAAATAAAACGCTTAAAATTGTCCGGAGTCAATTCTGCCAATTTAAAGTCATCGCAATGTTTGTTCACAATTGCGGCGAACGTGGAGTAGTCCTCATTTTCGCTTTTTACGAGGTTGAGACATTTCCACCTTTTGTGAAAAAGTGAAGTCTTTGAACTGAAGAGCTCCGTAAGGCATGTAACTGCCTCGTCAAACGTCAAATCGTTTGTCTTTTTCGGTATAATTTGGTCCACAAATTTTGTGTACTCCTCTGTTCCCAATTTCCTGAGTAATAAACGTAGCTTCTTAGCTTCCGTCCAATTTTGGCAATCAATGTTGAAAATGTCTTCATGACGTCTGTAATAGTCCCCGAAAGAGTCCTTCTAAAGAGTATTTAAATTTTTCTATTGTGTTCCAAACTGCATCTTGAGAAAAAGTCGCCTCTTTTTCGATATTCTTCTGTTGTGCGTTAACCGTTCCTTTTAATATTAATTCCTGGAGTTGCATTTGTCTTTCTTCATTTATTGGCTGTCTTTCCTCACTTTTTTTCAAGCATTACTTTTTGAAAATCTTCAATTTTTTAGGTAGTGACGAAATTTTTCTTCTATCTCTTGTGTACGTTTTTTACGCTCGTCGTTTATTTGTTGTTCTCTCTGTGACTTCTTTCGAGTCTTTCGAGTTGTTGTGGTCGACGTGACTCTCGAATTTCCGTCGCCAAGTTATTGTGTTGGCGAGCGAAAAATTTTTTTTTCCGTACGTGTCCGTACTCTTCGTCGTCAAGTTGTTGTGTTGACGGGAGAGAATTTTTTTTTTCTGTGTGGGTCCCCGTGAAGTGCGAAATCCTCGTCGCCAAGTTGTGGATTCAGTGAATGGAATCCTGCACAAATAAATAAACAACGCCAGAAATTGAGATAGAAAAATAAGTGTATTAAACGTAAGAATACAGACTTGAAGTGAAAATTAGTAGTCCAGGAATGCGGGTTTGTAGAAAGTATATGTACAAGTCTCTGTAAGCAAAGCCGCAATCATCTCTCTCTGGACTTTTGTATAACTCTCTGAAAACACCCTGTGTCTGTCTCCGTATCTCTCAACCTGTCTCAACGTATCTCAACCTCAGGTATTCTCTCTGTTAGTATAAGTATACTTTGGACGAGTCCATCTTAGCTAAAAAGGGGAGAGCCCAACAACACTTACATATTACCATGCAGACCATCTTAATGTGCGAGGCATAAACACATGCATACAAAATGACACACATGATTACTGATAAATATTTGTAAAATATGATGAAAGCTATCTTTAGTTACTTATGTATGTACATTGCGCCCTGTCAATGTCTTATAAATAGTATATTCCATTTTGATCGCGTGAAAAGACGGAAAAGACATTTGATGTCACCGACCAACATTCATATTTATGATTGTTATTACAATATTTTGTTACGCTTACAGTGGCTTGCAAAAGTCCCCTTTGAAAATTTATATATTTTGTATAATTTAACAAGGAACAACACATTTTTTCAATTCCAATGATTGTTAAATAATAAGCAGATCCATCACACTTTCCTTTGATATAAAAATTACATTTTAAAACTTTCACACTGATTCTTAAAATCATATAACTTAGAAAAATGTCTTTGCAAAAGTCTACATCACCCAGATATTATACTGTGTTATCACGTAGTTTATTATTGATGTATACAATCCTGAACAATCAAAAGTGACATGTGCGTTCTACCATAACAAACAAACTTGGCCAGTCTATTATTTTGCTATATAAGGTGATTTAACTGCCTACAAAATCATCCACCACATGGTTTCTTGGTATATTGGTCTTTGGATTCTGACTGTAAACACAAGGTGTCCAACTTGCGAAAGAAAATGGGCAAGCCTCTAACTCAGGAACGTAAAAACCTTATTATTCAAAAGTACAATGAAAATAATGGCTATAAAAAGATTGTAAAAACTATAGAATTGCCCCTAAGCACTGTTAAAACTGTAGTTAAGAAGTGGTTAGTGCACAAAACCACTGCTACTGTACCAAGATCTGGGAGAGCGAGAAAACTTACCAGAAGAGAAAAATGAAAACTGGTCTTTGAGGCAACCTTCAACCCTAGTGCAACATTGGAAGACTTGAAAACTTCAGTTTCCAGTACTGGGACAGATGTCCATGCATCTACAATTTCCAGAGTATTGCACCAGTCTGGCCTGCAAGGGAGGGTAGCTAGAAAAAAGTCCCTTCTGAAGCCTATGCACAAGCAAGCTAGGCTAAACTTTGCCAAAAGTCACACCAATGATTCCATGAACATGTGGCGAAAGATTTTGTGGTCAGATGAGACCAAAGTCGAGTTATTTGAAAAAAAATACAAAACGCTACGTTTGACGGAAAAAAAGGCACTGCTCACTAACCTCATTACACCGTAAATCATGGCGGTGGCGAGATCATGCTTTGGGGCTGTTTTTCAGCTACAGGGCCTGGAGAACTGGTAACCATTCAAGGTGTCATGAACAGTGTCAAGTACCAAGAAATATTGGAGGCAAACCTGCTGAAGTCTGTTAGAGCACTGCGCTTGGGTCGCAATTTCAAGTTTCAACAAGATAACGACCCCAAGCATGTGTCAAAAAGCACTGAAGCTTGGTTTGCTAGCAAGAAAATCACAGTTTTGGAGTGTCCCAGCCACTCTCCAGACCTCAATCCTATAGAAAATTTGTGGCGAGATCTAAAGCTGGCTGGGCACCGACGTTCCCCATCAAATCTGACACAGCTCGAAAAGTTCTGCCATGAAGAATGGCTAAAACTCTCAGCAGACCAATGCAGCAAGCTCATAGAAGATTTATCATATTTCAAAGGTTACAAATATTGGAAATAATCTAAATAGAACTAAACCGTTTGAAAGTTATAAGAACTTCCTATAAGTAATTATTTCTGTTTTTGTTGGATAATAGTTTTGTTTGATTTAGTTTATTTGTTTGATATTTGGGTGAATGACCGTTGGTATCACTTCTGCCAGTTAAATGCCAAGTCGTCCTATACGGATAATTTCAAGGCAGAAAGTTGATATTTGATGGTTTGGAATACAAGCTCATTGATGAAATTCTAGGCTGTTATCGATTTTTAAGATTAGACATTTTATAATTTGTTTGTCCTGTTCTTATGTATCACGTTTTAGTTTAGTATGACAAAGAAATATAAGATTTTACGGAGATTTATCTATAAATATATATCTTTTACTATAAATAAAGAGTAAAAGTAACTACAAAGAAAACGTTTGTAGATATTCTCAGAAAACTTATCCTGTATAACCTAATGCGAAATAGAATTTTAGCGAGATGAGTTAATTTATGCGTGTCATACACTTGAAAGGAAAGTGATGAATAAAACTTCCCAAGAAAGTGAAATGTTTTCTTTATAAAAAAGAAATTAAATCATGAATGATTAAAAAAAAATAGCTACCATTCCCAAGTAACAAAACCATATATAAAATAAAATGACCTGGATATGACCGGCAATGTATTATGAACAGGATCAAATAATAATGTTATTACATTATTATTTGATCCTGTTCATAATACATAAAAAGACCATTTATTTTCCAAGATATCAACTTGTGTGTGCAATTACATTTAAAACAATTAAAATTTAGTTATGCCAAGTCAGGGAATAATATCCTTATAAACTAAACAATTTAAAATATCAACCGAGTTGATCTTAAATACTGTTTCTTGCCGAATCCTAGAAGAAATAAAGAAAACATTTTTTATTTCAAAATATTGCTGTAGACTTTTTATGGATATACTTTGCGTGTTCCTCGTATAAAATATCTTCATATTCTCCAATGATCTTTTCGATTTTTGATTGATCATTATATAATATTATTCTGATTAACAATTTATTTATTGAATTTTTTTGTCAAATGGAATTTTTAATGAGGAGAATACTATAACCTATAATTTGACAGATATTCCAAACGCCCTACTATGTACTTTTAGAATCGAAAGACACGTGATCAGTAGATTTGAGCCTATATGAGGTGGATATTGCCACAAATGTTCATGGTTTACCAATGAGTGCAGAATCACACTCTACCAAAATGGCGTTCGGCAGTAGATACAGAGACGTCGATTTGAGCATTATGCATCAGTTAATATAGTCCTAAATCATTTAGGTGGAGGTGCCGGCGTTAATTTCATCAAAAATAAAAATTTGGTAATTTTTAATAAGCTTATCTCGTGGAGTGCATTATCATCCATCAGAGGCTCTACGATAAGCCAAACTTTATATTCATGGAGAGTAATGCAACTCTTCATCGTTCTCACGTAGTTACCGGACTTTTTCAAGAGACTCGTATCCCACGAGTAGAGTGGCAAGCTATATCCCCGAATCGCAATCGAGTAAAACACTTGTGGAACCAGAAACTGGTCTACTATTGATGGAATGTTCTTTTGATTACTGTTGCCAACGTCGATGCGCTACCGACATGAAATGTGGCAATTCTCCAAAACGATAATCTAGCCTCTTGAAATCCCATAATCCAGACCCTCTAAAACAGCTCTGATTGTATTACAGATGCTCACACTGGAATCTTGCCCATGATTGATCCCTATCACAGAATAAATCATTGTGCAAAGCACAGACACAGGCAACAGTCACAATATAGCCGAAGATTTAGAAAATTTAGAAAGTTCCATCCGAATATATACTATCTTCTAGCAGTAGGCGGTATTGTTAGGGACGGTCGAATTACGACTGATATCGGAATTGGAAGCCTTGGACAATCCGTCTGGGTCTTGACCGCCATAGATTTCCGTCCAGTCTGCGTTTAAGTGACTATCAAGCTATCTAGCTTGAATGTGAAGGGCCTGAGAGATCGGGGTAAAGCAGTCCGCCTGCTTTGTTATCTCAGGTCCTATGGTGTGGATGTAGCTGCGATCCAGGAAACACTTTGTTTGCGACGTCAATGCTAGAGTACTGTCTAGCGACTTTGTCATCTATTCAGCATACGTGCGCCGGCAGGCCGGAGGTGTTTCCTTGTTAGTCAAGCATTCCCTGGATGCGAGGGTAGACCTTGTCCATGTGGGAGCGGAGGCCCGGTTGATCGTGGCCGATATTACCGTGAGCAGTGGTCCGTTTCGGGTCGTTGCGGTTTATGCGACCAACGACCGGCAGTTGGAGCCCTTCCTGGTGGATTCTTCGCGCTTAGTGTTAATGGGGGACTGGAATGTCATCCTGGACCCCGAGATAGACAGGGGGCGGGCGCTAGCGGGAAGGCATCGGGTGATCGTAGCTTGGTTAATCTGATCGGCGACTTTGAACTCGTCGATAGATACCGGGTCGATCATCCGGGGCGGGGGATGTGGACGTGAGCCCTTAAGTGACCGTCTCTCTAGATAGCCAGCTATCTGGACAGAAAGTTAGGGAGAAGGGTCGACCTAGATTTACTAGATTGTCCCACGTTCCACCGTTTAGACTATTCTGATCATACTCATCTATGCCCTGATGGTGTTAAGTCCTAGGCCTAGAATGACTGAACACTGGAAGTTCAATCTGTACAGGTGTGGCTTTCAGCAACAGCAGATTATATTAGTGCAGCGGGAATTAGTAGGGACGGTTATTGGGAATAAGTGGTAGGAGAGGATTAAGGACAGAATTAGGTCGTTGACCGCTGAATATAGACTCGCTCTAGATAAGGATAAAAAGGTGAAGGGTGTTTTGTCGGTTCCCTGTGAATATGCGGTATTTTGGTGTATGTAGGATTGAGAGGTGATGAATAAGTTCTTGTGGAGAATGAGTAAATTGTAATGTATGAATGGGTCGTGAATCTTATTAGCTAGGACTAGGATAGTTAATGATGACCAGTCGCTTCTTATTTCCCCCTCGGCCTCGTGCCACAATTTTGTATTTGTGCAAAGTAAATACATAGAATCTAATCTCTCCACAATGGGCAAGACGAAAGAATTGTCTAAGGGTATCCGGGACAAAATTCTAGAGTGGGCTAGAAGACGATTGGCAAGGTGAGAAGGAGTCAACTGTTAGTGCGATAAGAAAATGGAAGAAACACCAATTAACTATCAATCTCCCTCGGTCTGGAGCTCCACGCAAGATCTCCCAGTGTGGAGTGAACCTGATGATGAGAAAGGTGAGGAAACAACACAGAACTATGCAGCAAGAGTTTGTTGATGAGGCAGTTGGGACCACAGTCATCAAGATGACCATTTATAACATATTACGTCGTAGTGGACATCTTGAGTATTACTGAGTTATGTTTTGCTATGGGGTGAAATAGTTATTTTTTTAATAAAAAAGAAATAGATGTTCAAAAATTAATATAATGTGATTTTCTAGAATTTTTTAATATTCTATTTCTTACTTTCAAGACGGAGCTATCCTGAAAATTATAGACTGTTCCTATTTTTTTAAGGTGACAAACTCAGAAAATCAGCAGGGGATGAAATACTTATTTTCCTACTGTAAGAATAATTTTCAATGTATTTATTGTAGAAAATTATATTAATTTAATGAACTTATTGTTTTTTTAAGCATTTCACCCCAAACAAGGCGGGAGTGCCACAAGCACACAAGGGGTTACAAAAGGTAGAGGACAAGAGTAAAGAGGCGGGTTTGGGGAGAGGATAAAGAGAAGGACAGGGAACAAGATCAATGTATCAGAAGATGTCGATTGACATTACACTTGAATATTTGAAGATTTCAGTTATTAGGGAAGCAAGTAAGAGGAAGAGAATTCCACAGACGGGAAGTACAAGAGAAGAAGCTGTTTGAGTAGAAAAAAACGGTTATATTTAACCTTTTTGACAGTGAAAAGGTGGGACCGAGATGCCAATTTAGTAACTCGCTTAAATTCATGCAGTCTGGGAACCAGCGAAAGTTGCCGTGTGTAGAAGAGAGAGAGGGAAGCCATAGCACGTTTGTGAGAAAGCGAATGCAGACTAGATGCCAGATCAGGAGCTATCCCATTGTATATCCGTTTCTGGATTTTGTCGAGGACCTCGAGACTTACAGTGGGGGACACCAGACCATATATGACAGCAATATTCCATGCAAAGACGGATGATTGATTTATAGATTTGAAGGATGGACTCAGACAAGAAAAAACTTCTGGCACGACATAGAGAACCATCTTTCCTTGCGGTAAATGAAGCTATGTATTTGTTCCACCTCATATTAGCGGACAGCGTGAGACTAAGCAGGCGCAACGAGGCGCTCTCGTGGAGTTGGGCATCAACCATTCTGATGGGAGGGCAGGGAGGGTTCTCTCTGCTGGGTAAATGTGAGCAGTTTCGTTTTGGACTGATTGAAGTTTACAAGACATTTCCTGCCCCAGTCAACCACAGATTGAAAGTCCTTTTTGAGACCGGCGGCCAGGTTAGTTTTGTCAACGATTTACTATATTCGATCATCTGATTCACATTGAATGACTTTTTTGTCCATCTGTTTTATTGAATTTATCGTTTTTCCATTGCCGAGCAGAATGAGAGTCGATATTTATTTATCATTTGTCCATCATTTTCAAATGGACAATTTTGCTGTTAAACGATTTGGACAATTTTGCTGTTACACCCAGTATATATATATATATATATATATATATATATATATATATATATATATATATATATATGTATGTATGTATGTATGTATGTGTGTGTGTATGTGTGTGTGTGTGTATGTGTGTGTGTGTAACTTGAACATATTTAGCAAGTGAAAATACCGTTATTTTCCCTTATTCATTTATGCCCAAATCTCTTTTTTTCATTTCCGTTATATGCTTTTTATCTACTTTAATCATACCAGTGTATTACTTTTGTGCATCAACCTAATTTTAAGATCTTGTATTTATGCTTCATTTCTTTCATGATGCTTTTATATTTTTGGTTTCTTCATTCATGTTGTTTCTTAATTATTTTATAATTAAGATTTATATATATATATATATATATATATATATATATATATATATATATATATTTTATATTTTTAATTTTTATATAATTATTTTATTATAAAATCCCATTAATTATTTTTTGCTGTTGAACAACCCCACCTCAAACCGAATACAAATAAGCTATATTTCATCGCCCATCTTGTATGGTAGAGAAAAGGAAAATACTAATGCCAAAAGTGAATATAATATTGAAAAAAAGGAGGAAAAAACATTGGCAATATACTGTTGAATGAAAAAATAAGTGATTATAAATTACACGATTTCTTAAATCATATTAATCGCCATGGAAATGTAAAAATGTCATTTTTTATAATTTGTGAGTGCAAAACGTCAGTCTTAAGTAAGCCGTTATATATTTTACATCTGTGAAGAGTAATTTTCAATGCATTTATTGTAGAAAATTATATTAATTTAATGAATATTCGATCATCTGAATTACTATACGTACATTGAATGACTTTTATGGCCATCTGTTTTATTGAATTTATCGTTTTTCCGTTGCCGAGCAGAATGAGAGTCGACGTTTATTTCTCGTTTGTCCACCTCTGTGCGCAGGCGTCGCTATGGTTAAGCCAATTGATTTTTTTTCAATTATAAACAAGTTGCCGCTTTTAGAAAAATTGCTGCTGTGATTATGCTGACAAATGCATATTGTTATGTACAAACACAATAACATTACCACATTTCTTATCATGCACATATACCTACACACACACATATATATAAACCACTAATTATGCATAAAGTTTTAAGTAATCATGCGTTTCTGTGAATGTGCATGCATGTATCTTTATCGAGAGGATCGCCTGTATCTCTGCAATGTTAATAATAATAATAGCAAAATATGAATTCCATTAATTTGAAATGTATCTTTTATTTAAGGAATTTCTTAGTCTTGATTGTTGTCGTATATTTTGCTGCTTTAAGTTTTTATTTTGTCGTTTCCTCTTGTGATATTTTTTGTTGCGCTTACTTTTGTTGTTGTTATCGCCACAATTTTTATTTCCTTGGTCATCATATGTTATTAGATAAATTACTATTTAATTTGCACTCCAGTCTTTAAGAATTATTTTTCTTGCTTTTATCGTTAAATTTTCAATTACGAAAATGAAGTCGGTACAGTACCTAATATCAATAAACAGGCAGTATTGTTCTTCTCACCTTATTCATAAATCTGAAGACATTCAACAAAATGAAAATATTAATCAATCCTAACGCCCACACTGCCATTAATCAAGGAGACTTTTCGCTTTATTTCCATTCTTAGTTTTATGCTTTGCGATGTTCGTAAAAACAAGAAACGTCACAAAAGAATGGTTTTTCTTTCTTTTTTTTTTTCTTTTTTTTAACGAGTTCAGAATGCTAAGCGAGAGTTGAAACAAATTTTCCTTTTCTATTTGTGCTTGTATAGGCACAAATGGTACGTGGGATTCATACATATGTTCACATATTCACATACATACATTACGACTGAAATGGTGATATGTATAGAAAATGAATATTCAAACATATTTACGAAGCTACGTTCATATACATTCTTATACAGAAAGTAATTATAAATCGGCATAAGAATGATACACTAAGAAACATGGCATCCATTTTCACAAAGATATATATACATCTTCTGCACGCTAAACACGTTAAAATTCCACCATATAGTCGATTACTTAAGGTAGACGCAAATATTCTTTCTTAATAACGAGATATGAATCTCAATCTATTGCTCGTCTATAAGTAATCGTCGATATAGAGTAAACTTAGAGATCTTCAAGAATGAAGGACAGATTTAGACGTTAAATGTGCATTCTTCTAACCATTTTAAGGCTGCAACTGTTCTAACACTTCTCTAGGAGTTGCCCTGTAATTATGTCTTAATGTTTTGTAGATTAGAAAAAATATCGCGCGCACGCATACGCACATGCGCGCATGCAAAATAATTTAAAAAATAACGTCCATTTTCATCGATTGTTTTTTCTGTTTAATGTTTCTGCTGCCTAATCAAATAATGGGGAAAAATCGAAAGCCACTTTCAATCTATACTTTTTTAAACTTTTTTTCGCACTATTTTTTTAAATTTCATCTGCTTTCCACTTCATTTATATTTTATATTTAACTTTTTTTTTTTAACTTTCTTCCGGTACGTTACACGTTTCCTTAGAGGAAACTATCATCGTCATTCCCTTGCCTTCCCTAATTTTTGTCTTTTTTTTTTTTTTTTTTTTGCATAAAGAAATTCTCGATTCTTGCTATGCTCTTGTAATATTTCCTAGGACTTCAAAGTTGCATGTAAATACTGAATGTTTTGATACAGAGGCAAAATTAAAGAACCAGGAAGAATTTCTCAGGCGAATTTCTATAAAAACATTTGACATGAAATCTTAAAAGAAAAATAACACTACGTTTCAATATATTTCTTCCATGTTTATTGAGCATGAGTAGAAGTCTATCCGTTGCATACTGTTTAGAAAGTGGTTTGGAGTTTCCTTACTTCTATGGCCTTAAAGACTTAAACGGTTTTGACGTTTTGTGATCTGACTGATCAGTGGCTTCGACTTTTCAATTTGATAATTAGAAAATCTATGTTTTTAATTATTCTGTACAGGTTATATACATATTATTTACATAATAATTATTATTATTTACTTAAAAAACCATATCACTTATCTAATAAATCTTGTGAATTATCCTCACCAATGAAGAAATATGAAAATATTATAAGCATTCTCATATAAAAAATATAGAAAAAAGTGATTCACTATTGCAATAACAATCACTTTACGCGTACATATGTATACGTAGATAAGATTATGCATGCCTTATATTGGTATATGCATGCGAGCACATATGTGTATACATTTCCCTACATGCATACATGTGTAACTAGGTCGAAATACAGGCGAGCATTCAGATATATTTATGCAGACTGAAGTTCAATCGTAATTCTTTATTCGCACACACACACACATCGTAATGTATATTGTAATAAAACGTGAAAACTGACATTCACCAGTGTTTATTTTTTATGTCTACATTGTCTGTTTCTTTCTCTCTCTCTCTCTCTCTTTCTCTCTCTCTCCCTGTATATATATATATATATATATATATATATATATATATATATATATATAGGAAATGTGTTTGTATATACTAGACAATCTTATTTAGTTTCTATTTCTTTATTATATTCAAAATAAACCTTTCCCTACCAATAATTAAAATCATAAAAATATGCCAACTCATCACCAACTAATACTATTTCACCTATAACAATAATTTTTATAAACGTAAATTTGGATTATCAATGGAACCCATTGAGAGGGCTTTTGGCATGTATTATTTTAAATTATCTTGAATCTGTTTTTTTATTTTTATTTTTAATTAATATTTTACTTAAATAATCAAAGTATTTCTGATATATTGATGACACTCTATTGATATATCGCCACTGCATTAATTCATCTGGGAAAACTCAGACGTACGATAGAATTCACTTATGAAACAAACAAATAACATTTTGCCTTTACCATGTATTAGATTGGTGCAAAAATAATGACGTAATAATGTCGTTTTTTGACGTTAAAAAATACGTCAAAAAACGACATTATTACGTCATTATTTTTGCACCAACCTAATATTAGGTTGGTGCAAAAATAATGTCGGTTTTTGACGTATTTTTTTAACGTCAAAAACCGACATTATTTTTGCACCAACCTAATATTATAGTACATTGTGCTGAAAATGACCGAAAATTATGATTCCATCGCAAATCAATTGATGTCATACATCTAATCTCACCATCACAATAAAATAAGATCCGGAATAGTTATTGAATTCTATTTAAGAGTTTATTGTAGCCCTCAATATTTTATGAAGAGGAGAAATGTATTGAAAATGCTTTTAAGCTCCTCTAATACTTTAATTATTTCATGTTCAACGCGAAACAGACACAGCTCGTCAAATATTTCAAACTAGAAGAGTGAACTATTCTGACAAACCGAACGAATCAAAATATATTATTCTAACCACCAATTCTATAACAATTACATCTGAAAAGAATTTATCTAAGCTCAATATAAAATTTGTTATAACTACTTCTAAAACAATAAAATATTTAATTAATACAAAATAAAATAATAATAAACTCAAACTTGAAGGAGGATCACCTGCATTACAGTTCTTTTAGCATACATAAGTACATTATCGCATAATGAAAATGAGTTACTTCCAATAATATCCCCATTTTTATTTTTTCTCTAAATCTTACTTGCTTCTTCATTTTCATGATAAAGTCGTCTTTTTCCCATAAGATAATTCCCCAGCGATGCAGTCTAAATAGACTGCATCGCTGGGAAAATGAAAAAGCAAGAAAAAAATAAAAAAGGGGATATTATTGGGATTATCTTATTAAACTATAATTATAAAATGGAGTTTCTAACATCCAAAAAGTTGAATCACGCGGACGGACCATCTAGGTTGATACCAAAATTCTGCGAACCACTAGAGGACACCGTTATTGCAGCGATAATGCCGAAAACGAAATAAAGAATATATTTATACAAATACAGTGAGAGAGAAACACCCTGTAACATTAAATCAGAATTAAATGGGGAAAAAGACGACTTTATCATGAAAATGAAGAAGAAAGTAAGATTTAGAGAAAAAAATAAAAATTGGGATATTATTGGAAGTAACTCATTTTCAATATGCGATAATGTACTTATATACGCAAAAAGAATTGTAATGCCAGGTGTATGTGTGAGAACACTCTCTTTTGATCCATATATGGACAATAATGGATGATGGTCTGTCTGTAGTGGGAATTCTCTACCATGTATAAATTTATGAAACTTTCTTAAAGCAAATATGATGACCAATGCTTCCTTTTCTATCTGGCTGTAGTTTTTATCAGCTGCTATTAATGACCTTGAAGCATGAGATATTGGTTTAGATTTTCCATCCTTATTTTTGTGTAGTATTACAGCTCCAATACCTGACTCACTTAAATCTGTTGCAACCACAATCTCTAATTTAAGGTAAAATTGAGCTAGTACCAAGTCCGACGTTAGGACTTTTTTGATCTCTTCAAAAGCACTTTGACATTTATCTGATCAAGCCCATCTAATTTCTTTCTTTAGCAGGTTATTCAAGGATTGCCTTAATTCAAACATGTTTGGTATGTATACGTGACAGTAATTGAAAAACCCTAAAAATGCTTGTAACTTTGTTACATTTTTTGGGGTGGGCATGTCCTTTATTGCACTTGACCTTGAAGGAGCTGGTTGTCTTCCATTCGCATCTATAATTTGTCCTAGATATTTAACTCTGACCAGAAACAGTCCACATTTTTCTTCACTGATGTTAAAACCGTAATCTTTATCTCAAATACTTTTTTTTACATCTTCCTTATGTTGATTTCGAGTCTAGCTTGTTATAAGAACATCATCCAAATATGCTTATGCACAATCCAAACCAGCATGCATCGTATCCATAATCTGTTGGAATATGCTTGGTGCTACCTTTATACTGAAATGAAGTCGTTTAAATTTCTATTGTCCTTTATGAGTGTTAACTGTTAATAGTTTTGAGTACTTTTCATCTACTTGTACTTGTCAGTAAACGCCCGAAAGATCCAATCTCGAAAAAGTTTATCACCATTTCATTTGGCAAAAATTTCCTCTGAACTTGGTAACGGGTATATTGTTTCAAACTGTTATTTAATCCCTTTATTTATTCGTGATACATGAATTGTGGCACAAGGCCTAAGGGGAAGTGAGGAAAAGGTCTGGTACTCATTAGCTATCGTACTCCTAGTTAATCACAATCGCGACCCATTCGTTCATTACAATTTGTCCATTCACCGCAAGAACTCATTCATCACCACTCAAACCCGCATACACCACAATACCGCATATACACAGTACCTAAAAACACCACATGCCATAAAAATTTGAACAAAAATATTTCATGAAATGATGGGGAGGGGATGAACCTAATAAACAAATTGAAGATGTAACAAAAATAAACTAAAGCAAATGTTAGTAGGAACCGTCCATCCCTCAAAATAAGTGATCGCCGTATTCAGTCTTTAGACAAAATCAAGAAACTCACTCACTCACTAACGGAGAGGGAAGGATAAAATAAATATGGGCGTGAGGGGAAAAAGATCAATCCACTCGAGATGAAAAGTGTGACCAAAACAAACTGGGGACTTTGTGAATCTCGACTTGGATCATAACAAAAAGGAGAAGTCGGGAACAGGCCGGGAATGACACTCACTGACATTAACTAGTTACACAAAGTGAGTCTAATTTAAACAGAAGAGGATTTCACAGGAAATCGCCCCGTTGTGACGAAGAGGACTTAAAAACGGAACTCAAGGATAGCAACCTTCCACATTCATCCATCTTCCGCTGAAATCCGTCGACACTAAATGCTTTCTATCAGTTCTGATCTTCACCTTCAGCTGATCCTGAAAGAATCTGATCAGAGCATCGCAAGATTCCCTACATTCGCGTCGTCCAGATCACCATTCTTGCCACAGCTAGAAGCGTTAGAAACAACATTCGTTCCACCTCAGAATACGGGGGCGACATATTATCGCACGCGTATGCGAGATCGATGAGCACAAGTTTATCGATACTCGCCTAAATATTCCCAGAAAAAGCGAAGCCGTTTCTTCTAAAAACGTGACAGTAAATCCGCCCCGCCTCATCTGAAGGCCATGTCATTGAGAGATAGCACATTCTGAATCAATTGCCAGGTAAGCGAAAACTCAGGGTTACTAAGGTAATTCACCGCTGGCGCCCCAGATCAGAAAGAGCGCAACCCCCTCCACTAATTCATAATACAAGACCTTTCCAGGCCGAGAAAGGTCACTGGACCGAGGAAAGACCCTCAAGGCCGCCCTTCAGAAAATGGGAGGAGTGATAGTTAGGCTACGGAAGGCGTCCCTAACATTCCCCACCAAAATCGAATCCTCTGTCAAAATGCAGCGTAGGAAAGCCAACCTCGAGGCGTGTCGATACCTCACCAAGTGTGGCAATCCTAGCCCCCTATGAAGCGGTCGCTGGATACAGGCTTCTTTACGAACCTTCCGCTTGCGACCACCCTCAAGAGGGTGGACAACAAGCGCTCGATTGCCTTCCTATGGTCCCTGCAAAGAGGAAGTACAGCCAACCGGTAAAAGATGAGAGGAAATACGCCTCAGCCCTACCCTCCAAGGACAATTTCCTTCAAAGTCAAGTCCGGACCGACGCTCTGACCTTTCCCTGTACTTCTGACCAATTTTTCTCCAGCTGGAGGTCGGGTCCAAAATCACACTCCAAGAATGCGAAGAGGATCGTCCGTCCAACCAAAGGGTCCCAGAAGATCGACTCCCTTCCAGGCACCTAACCTCAAACCGGAAAACTTGTTACGATTAATCCTACTTCCCCCGCCGCGTCACCTTTTCGTACCGTTGAAGCGCCTTCTGTACCACCTCAATGTCGCTACGGCACGACACAAAAGTAGATACGTCATCGGCGTACGCGGAAATCTTAGCTCGAGCCCCACCAGGGGAAGTGATTCCACGTAGGTCCGGACAGCACGCCGCGTTCTTCAGCCGGCGAAGGAGAGGCTCCAACGCCAATGTATCGGCGACAGCGAATACTGAAGAATCGACCGAGTCAGCACAAAAGCACGAGCGCTTTCTGTTCACCCACAGCACTGGGGGAGCGATACAAGAGGCTAATCCACTTGCAGAAGTCATGTTCGAATCCGGAGGCCTACAGGACAGCAGCCAGGCAGCTATAATCGACTCCATCAAATGCCTTGAACTGATCTAAATTGATCAGAGCGGCTTACTCGTTGTCTTGTACCCTCTCTAGGATCGTGTAGATCAGATACAGGTTGCTCTGAATTGTTCGTCCCTTCACAGCAGAAATCTGCTCAGATCCCAACAGAATTTCCGCAACTGATTGCAAACGCTCCGTCAGGAACTTGGACAAAATCTTTAACTCTGTGTTTAGCAGAATTATGGGCCTGTAATCAACTGATTCTCCCCCACCATCCTTGCCTTTTTTCAACAGCGTGATCACACCCCTGGTGATCCGATTGATAGTACCATACCAAGTTGTTGAACACGACAGTCAAAATAGGCACAAAGATGTGTGCAGCCTCAAGTACATTTCACAGGGTAAACCATCAAGTCCTGGAGATTTACCACTGCCGACCCTCTTCAATGCCAAGTAGACTTCGCTCTCCGAGATCTCACCCTCGCAGCTATTCGCTTCTGTCAACGAAAGGCGAGGAAAGTCAGCCAAATAGCTGCGAAACTCTTTATAACAGAGCACAGACTCCTTGTTAAACCTGTTCTCGAAATATCGCCGAAACGCCTCTCACGTATTATCAGTCGACCTTAGAGCAGGCCTTTCCGGGGTCTTGATCTCACGAATGTATCGATCAGAATCTCTACGAATCTCTTCCTTGCGTATTTATGCGCCCATGTTCACGGCTTCGTTAGACATCTTGTTTAACATATGCCTAACTACCTGACCGTGGCATCGCTTGCTAGTCGACCGCTCCAGAGCCTGCCCAGTTAAACCTATCTCTAAGGAATCACCCCCCAGCCTCCGCCCGGGACAGACTATCCTTGAGAACCTTTACCTCTTTAGCCTTATCTAGGGCGAGCCGCTGGCTGGCTATATTCGGTGGTGAAAGACCTATCAAGCCACTTCCACCACCTATTCTCAATAACTGCCCCCACTAGTTCCCGCGGCACTAGTCTAAATAGCTATCTTGAAAAACATTTTTCAAGTTTGGTTCCCCTACTCACAGACTGGAAGGAAATCTGAGGAGGAAAGGACCCTGACTGATTGTCCTATCTCTGTCGTCATGCGATCGTCTGGGACAATGCGGCCGACGTCTGTGGGATAAGTTAGTTTTAAAGCCCTGTATAATGTGGGATGGAGACCTTCTCGACACAGAAATTTTGTAACCTTTTTCTAGTGTTTCCACCTCTACCGTTGTAATGGTTGGAAAGGCTTTCTTCGCCCCCCACTAAGATGGTGTCAGACTTTTAAGTTTCTCCCCGTGTCCGTAATCCAGTTTATAACACCCGGGTCATTTGTGAAGTTTCTTGGGTCTTCCGCCGACTTCCCGTCAATTTTGAAAAGTGCGTTATTTGTCTGTAGTCCTGCAAATATTTTGTGGTTCCACGTGTCGTCACTTTTGTGTAGTGGTAAAGATTTACTGAATATCCAGTTACAATATATTTTATCTTTTGGGAGTTCAATGCGAATCCTCGATCGCCACTTTTGTAATCCGTCTCACAAACATAATACAAGTAATAACAGAAATACTTCAGCATAAAATAATAATGTATTTAATTACCAGACGCAATTAAAATACATTAACAACAAAGAAGTACAGTGCCAACGGAAAGATAATTGATTACTTATCAGTTAATACAAGACTGCGTACAGCTGCTAAGAAAAGTACTAATTCGTCTTGAAACACGAGGCACTCGACTGTCCGGGTTAACACAATAGTCAAGCACGCAATTGTAACCGATATTTACCAACCTCCCCAAAAGACAGGATGTGGCACAAGGCCGATTTTAAGTAGTGTGAATTTAAGCACGCAGGCACGGGCAAAAAATTTCCTTAGGCTCCGAATGCACGAGGTCGGGTTGGTCTACCTCCTCAGATGAGCCTCTGCCTGTAGACATAGCCTGTCCAAGTTCCTCGCGGCCTGAAGGCAGTTCAACATGTAATTGTAACCCCCAGTCAGTGGCATGATACCTCTATTTTTGGAAATAGCGTATTACATTTCCATTGTCTTGAGATTTACGTTCAAACTCCGGTGTCAGCAGTGATACTTTATATTCATATATGACAAAACACAAATGGGATCTTTTACAAAGCAACAAACTCAGTGCTCACCGTAATGAGTCTGATTATACTCTCTATTTAAAAAAAATGTTACTTCTCACCTTCGTTTTGGTTTTCTTCTACTTTTTGAATGTACTGTGCCCTGAAGATACAATTTAGTGACCCATGTACTATATCTTATAATGTGTCAAAATTGATTCAAGGATTTGCTACGGATGGTATTGGAGAGTGGGACCAAGTTGGATAAAGTAAGAGTGACTATTTTCACTTTATTTATCAATTTGGGATATGTATGGTTTGGCATCATATGGTTTTGACATGTCTAATGTTGAGATAAACGTTTCTGAGCACGTGTCACAAAATCTAATCCATATAAAAGAACTGAAAGAATGTTATCATTGGTTTAGTGTGGATTGGTGTTCTTGCTAATTTCAGTATAGCTTTGTTTTCCAAAAGCCCGTGATTTATTTGGTGTTTTGCTGCAATTTTTTGATAGTTCTTGCCAGAGAGATTGTCACCATGATGTACAGAATACAGTCACTTAATTAATTTCGTTACTGTTTATTTGAATGCTAATTGTGCTTATGCTTTGTCTGTTGTTATTGAAACAGTCTTCTGAGACTATTTAAGGCCTATTTCTTTTGCGTTATGAGAAAGGCCGTTCAAAAATATTTCCCGCCGCTTAAGTACACGTGAACAAATGCTCGTTTACGTAAATCTCTAATAAGTCAATGAAGTGGCAGCATTTTAATGGATATAGATATTTAAACATAGTCATAATGACCTGATGAGTTTAATTTCATGCATATGCATGGGAAAGAATGTTGCATGGTTGCTGGTGCCAGACATGCGATTCTGAATATTTCAAAATCTATTAATCTACTAGAATTTTTGTGCATAATGATCTGTAGATTTTAGAGAGAATTGTTAGAAAAAGAAGATAATTCCCATGAGTCGCATTTCTGTAGACAGGAAATCACTTGTTGATGAAAGAAGTCGGAGGAGAATAGCCTGACTGGCTCCATCAGATAGAAAAGCAACAATGACTGAAATA
>OZ010585.1:75291445-75298945 GCA_963932145.1 Acanthosepion lycidas | reverse complement strand
AGGAGATAACTTATAACTGACATCCATTAGACATGGCACGAGGAACTAGAACAGTCTACCCCAGTGAGCGAAATAAAGGGTTCAGTTCGACAGAAGGACGGAGCGTACAACGGCTGAAACGTTGTGATAAAAATGGCAACAAAGATGAGGAAGATAGTCCGAACAATGTAATTAATCTACATAATACCTCATCTCAGAAATATATATATATATATATATATATATATATATATATATTATGATTCCCTGAAATGACCTTTGGTAAAGATCACGTACGCATGCGTGTAAACACGCACGCATACCCACAGTTACGCACACGCATACAATTACATACAAACGGGTTGGTAAGATTTTCCATCAGAGGTGAAATCGTTGTTGAATTTTATAGCCGAACTAAATTGTAACGATTTGATTGATTTTCTGATAACGAGTTATCCCCAATCTAATTTTCACATGACTGAGAAGAATTCTCCTATTCAGTCCTAAGCTATAAACTGGTCGAGACTACTTAAACAATACAGAAGTATATTCAAATCGAGGGACATTTTAATAGTAAAGAGTGTTTGTGAGTGATGCACGTAAGTAACACGTAAACTAGTTTCAATTTTAAATGAAATGTAGAATTAATTTGATCCTTGGATAGTGTTTCTGACATAGTATAATAAATTTTATGCTTAATGTTAGCGGAATGTTCAGAAAAACTAATCAAGTAAAGATAAAACTCAATAGCACAAACGCAACATCTCTGCAAATCAATTTCTTTTTGGCATCACAAAAATCATTGCCTAACGATTCTTAGATCGAAGAAGCATTGTTGATTTTTTCATTCAGTGCTTCTTCAATAAAATTATTTTATAAGAATCAAATTTTACCAACTTGGACTAAAATATTTAATTTCTAATGGCCACAGTAGTTGGATTATTTACTTATTTCGAAATGTACATAGGAATCCATTTATTTTTTCATTCAAGAATATAGGAAATCATTTTGTCCAGTTGTACGAAAAAAGTATAATGTAATTTCAGGATTTCCTATGCTCGTTGAATGTACATATTGTGACATTCATATTGATACAATTATATTCCTATAGTAGAAGAGGATATATATATATATATATATATATATATATATATATATATATTATAATAATATTTTTTGTTTAAAAATATGATTCCTTCGCTACATAAGAGTTCTCATGTTTCAAAAACGTGAGCCGAAATCATCCAAATAATTAATAAAATTAAGTTGGATTGAGGTGTTTAGTCACGTTTCATCTTCAAGCGAAATTTTAGGAATAAGCTATCTCTCGGTTTACGTGTATTTTTACAGAATTTGTTATTGTGGGAGTGGCTATACTATTTTCATTCTTTAAGTGGTCAGGGAGTTAATTCTTATCAGTAGATTCATCATCCTCTGAGAGGTTTTGCTAAGGTTGGGTAGGGTATCCATTTCAAGGCTAATGTTTACGGTCATCCTTTAGTTGGTTCCCAGTGAAGGATATTTTTATGGCGCGCCTACAGTCGTTCTGTGTCTGGGGAATTGTCTCTTATTCTTGTCTATCTGATTATCTATTTATTTATTTGTTTATTTAAGTGGGTGTTTAATATACAGATCGCTTTGCATTGAATTTCGGTTTTTTTTTTTTTTTTTTTTTTTGACGACGACGACAAAAAGGGGTTTTTCCTATTTAAGGGTTTGGCTGAGCTTTTTAGAATTTTACTTAGCTATGTTTTTTTTTTTTTTTTTTTTTTTTTTTATGCTAATTATCTAATGCGAAACTCTGTTGATGTCGGCAAAAGACCGTTAACTCCTGCCAATGGTTTAATAATTTTTCATTATTTAGGAATTTAATGATGTGTAGTTTTTCCTGTAAGCATAAGAGGCATGGGTCATCCCAGGTTCTACAGGTTCTTGCTCTATTTACTATTTTCCATTTTACTTTTGGTGTTTTATTCGTTTCCTTTAGATGCCAGAAATATTGGGATAGAGATGTCTGATTTCTATTTTGAATATTGTTGAAAGAGCTCTTGTGTTGTCTCCATCTAATTTTAAAATTATTCTTTGTTGATCCTATGTATATCCTGTCAGTGTTAGGGCTCTCAATGGATGAGATAGTGCATTGGTATACCACGGATTTTGTGAGGCATTTATTTTCCAACGGACAGTTTTTAGGGTTTCTACAATCGCATAATTTTTCGTTATTTTTATCTAGTTTTAGTTTATGTGTTTTATTACTGTTTTGGTATGCGTGTTTTTCTAGGATTTTCTTATTGTGTCTTTTTATGATTCTTTCTATATTTTCAGTGCAGCTGTAACTTAGTTTCAATGTGTTTTTGTTAAAGACGTTGCTAAGTTTGCTATTAGTGGGAAAGTGCTTTTCAATTAAAGCTAGGAACTTATGGCCTAGTTTGGTGCTGACCATTTGGTTGTACGGTGGGGTATACCAGATGATTTTTCTTTTCCTGTTTCTCTTATTATTGGTACTAACGTTTCTATAGGTTATGTCAAAGTTTTTGTATCCGCTGTTTTTCAGGGCTGTATTGTTAAACTACTGTGCTGTTGGAATATTTCTTTATTTGCTGAGTTCATACTTATTCTTTTCTCTATTGATGTGGGTATATGCTTAATTATAGATGGGGGGTGGTTTGACTTAGGATGTACGTACAAGGGATTAGTGTTAGGTTTTCTGTAAGGTAGGTGGACGTTGTTAGTTAAGTCTAGGGTTACGTCTAGGAAGTTTACTTTTTTTAATTTAGTGTTGACTATTGTTTTTAAATTTAGTTTCCCGAATTCATTGTAAATTACCTTTCTAATTTTCTCTGTTTTAAAGCTTGTGGAGCTCCTCACTACCATGAGCCCGTCATCTTAGTAGTACAACCTAACCGCCCACCGTGAACTGGACGTGGGGGACATCGGGCTGTACAGAGATGACGGGCTCATGGTAGTGAGGAGCTCCACAAGCTTTAAAACAGAGAAAATTAGAAAGGTAATTTACAATGAATTCGGGAAACTAAATTTAAAAACAATAGTCAACACTAAATTAAAAAAAGTAAACTTCCTAGACGTAACCCTAGACTTAACTAACAACGTTCACCTACCTTACAGAAAACCTAACACTAATCCCTTGTACGTACATCCTAAGTCAAACCACCCCCCATCTATAATTAAGCATATACCCACATCAATAGAGAAAAGAATAAGTATGAACTCAGCAAATAAAGAAATATTCCAACAGCACAGTAGTTTAACAATACAGCCCTGAAAAACAGCGGATACAAAAACTTTGACATAACCTATAGAAACGTTAGTACCAATAATAAGAGAAACAGGAAAAGAAAAATCATCTGGTATACCCCACCGTACAACCAAATGGTCAGCACCAAACTAGGCCATAAGTTCCTAGCATTAATTGAAAAGCACTTTCCCACTAATAGCAAACTTAGCAACGTCTTTAACAAAAACACATTGAAACTAAGTTACAGCTGCACTGAAAATATAGAAAGAATCATAAAAAGACACAATAAGAAAATCCTAGAAAAACACGCATACCAAAACAGTAATAAAACACATAAACTAAAACTAGATAAAAATAACGAAAAATTATGCGATTGTAGAAACCCTAAAAACTGTCCGTTGGAAAATAAATGCCTCACAAAATCCGTGGTATACCAATGCACTATCTCATCCATTGAGAGCCCTAACACTGACAAGATATACATAGGATCAACAAAGAATAATTTTAAAATTAGATGGAGACAACACAAGAGCTCTTTCAACAATATTCAAAATAGAAATCAGACATCTCTATCCCAATATTTCTGGCATCTAAAGGAAACGAATAAAACACCAAAAGTAAAATGGAAAATAGTAAATAGAGCAAGAACCTGTAGAACCTGGGATGACCCATGCCTCTTATGCTTACAGGAAAAACTACACATCATTAAATTCCTAAATAATGAAAAATTATTAAACCATAGGCAGGAGTTAACGGTCTTTTGCCGACATCAACAGAGTTTCGCATTAGATAATTAGCATAAAAAAAAAAAAATAAAAAAAAACATAGCTAAGTAAAATTCTAAAAAGCTCAGCCAAACCCTTAAATAGGAAAAACCCCTTTTTGTCGTCGTCGTCAAAAAAAAAAAAAAAAAAAAAAACCGAAATTCAATGCAAAGCGATCTGTATATTAAACACCCACTTAAATAAACAAATAAATAAATAGATAATCAGATAGACAAGAATAAGAGACAATTCCCCAGACACAGAACAACTGTAGGCGCGCCATAAAAATATCCTTCACTGGGAACCAACTAAAGGATGACCGTAAACATTAGCCTTGAAATGGATACCCTACCCAACCTTAGCAAAACCTCTCAGAGGATGATGAATCTACTGATAAGAATTAACTCCCTGACCACTTAAAGAATGAAAATAGTATAGCCACTCCCACAATAACAAATTCTGTAAAAATACACGTAAACCGAGAGATAGCTTATTCCTAAAATTTCGCTTGAAGATGAAACGTGACTAAACACCTCAATCCAACTTAATTTTATTAATTATTTGGATGATTTCGGCTCACGTTTTTGAAACATGAGAACTCTTATGTAGCGAAGGAATCATATTTTTAAACAAAAAAATATTATTATAATATAAGCTCTACTTCTGTATGGAGCACTGTTTTTTAAAAATAAAAACAAAAATACTAATGAACCCCGGATTATGCACCCAACGTGTTCTTTTCTATTTTCTGCATACCTGCACAAGGATACATATATATATATATATATATATATATATATATATATATATATATATATATACATACACATGATTATACTGAAAATAGGTCAAATAAAAGTTATCAACCAAGAGAGGAAGAGTAGCATTACAATTACATTTATACTTCGGGATATTAAAAGCTACCAGCAGCATGATTCCTTTAAGCATGAATTATAACCTCAACTCAACGTAGAATGGAAAAGCAAAAATTGGGTCAGCCAAACTTTTAAAAGTGCAATGTCTTCATGAAACTTCTTTAATGTGCCGTTTCCCTTCAGTCTGTTATCGAGCATGGCTTTCCACAATTTCCTGTCCTTTGTGGCTCTGAATACATTTTGTCTTTCCACCATCTCTCCCAATCCTGCTCTGCCATCCATATAATCAAGCTCGATAGGTAGGTTATGCGTTCTTTTTCTCTGTCACGCTTGCGTTCGATCTGTCCTATAAGTATCTTCTTTCCTCATTATATTCCCAAGAAATCTCAACTGTCTCTTCCTGATGTTAAGTATATGTGTCCTTTTTGTTTCCAATGTTTCTAGAACTTCGAAGTTGCTAACATGTTCGGCCCATCGTATTCTCAGCATCCTTCTGTATAACCACACTTATAATAATTATATAATTGTAATAATGAAGGGCCGATATTACATAACAGTTCAGTACTCTTTTCTTTGTTTCTAACTATTTTTTTTCTGTTTTTTAATACTTCGACTAACTTTAGGAAGGCATTTTCCGCTATCCAAATGCGCCTTCGAATTTTAGTGTCGCACTTTTCGTCCTCTGTTAAAACATTTTCCAGATATTTAAATGTTTCACTTGTTTGGTTTCGGTATCTCTAATTTGTAATTTGCATTTTGTGCTGTTCCTTTTGCTGACAAATGTTGCTTTTGCTGACAATAATAGATTCTATCTTCTTGCAATTGGTGTTTTATTCTTTCTTCTTCCTTTTCTTCACTACCTTCTCATAGATCATAAAGGATGTAAAAGACGACGATGAGTCCACGCTGATCAATTTAGATCAATTCAAAGCATTTGATAGGATTGGCCATCGCACCCGTCTTCTGCAAGTGGATTAGCTTCCCGTATCGCTCCCCCAGTGCTGTGGTACAGATGAACGGGATGCTGTCGGGCGCTTTTGCGCTGTCTCAGTCGGTTCGTTAGGGTTGTCCACTGTCGCCCCTACTTTACGCTTTGACGTTGGAGCCTCTCCTTCGCCGGCTGAGGGATAGGGCGTGCAGTCCGGCCCTACGTGGATTCGATGTCCTTGGAGGGGATCGAGCCAGGGTTTCTGCGTACGCCAACGCAGCGACATTGAGGTGGTGATGAAGACACTTGAACGGTACGAAAAGGTTACAGGGGTCAAGATTAACCGCGACAAATATTCCGACTTGCGGTTAGATGCCTGGAAGGAGGTAGATCTTCCGAGGCTCTTTGGTTGGACCGACGGTCCTGTCCGCATTCTCGGAGTGTGGTTTGGACTCGACCGCCAGCTGGAGAAAAATTGGTTAGAATTACGGGCCAAGGCTGGCGCGGCAGTCGCGACTAGGATGTCCTTGAAGAGCAGGGCGGTGGTGTGTGCCAATTACGTCTTTCCTTTTCCGTTTGTCTGTACTTTCTCTCTGTAAGGGATATAAGAAGGCGTTCAAGCGCTTCATGGAGTGAGCGCAAGCAAAAAGTGGGGGCTGGCAATGCCGCATTAGCAAGTTTGTGACTTGCCAAGTGCGGCATTCCAAGCCTCGAGGTTGGCTTTCCTACGCCGCGCATTGACAGGGGATTCAATTATGACGAGGATTGTAAGGGACTCCTTCCCTTGCCTTACCAGTCCTCCCATCTCGCATGTTGAGCACCGCCGTAGACCCCGGTGTCAATCGGATTTTCTTCACGAGTGCCAATCGGCCTTGCAGATCATTCATCGGTCAAGTGCCCTTTCTCGGCCTAGGACAATCTTCTATCGGGAATTAGTGGAGGTGGGGAGCGAAAGATCCACTACATCAGCGGCTCGGCTTGTTGGAAGAGGAGTTTTGCTCCTTCTGGTCTTGGGCACCAGCGGCGGATTACCTCAGCAACCCTGAGTTTTCGCTTACCTGGCGACTGGTTCGGAATAGGATATCTCTCAATGGCATGGCTTCCATATGGGGCTTGGTGGATTTTCCAGATTGTGAACGATGCGTTCTTGGCATAGAAGAAACAGCTTTGCACGCCTTCTACCATTGTCTTTGGGTCCGCCCCCTATGGGACCATGTCAGCGAAAAGCTCTTATACATTGATTGTGCATACACGTCTGACAACTTGTCGCCCCCTTATTCTGGGCTGAAACGGATGGTGTTTCTATCACGACTGGCCACATTCGAATGGTGATTTGGACGACGCGAATGGAGGCAACCTTTCTCATCAGGATCTTATTCGATTCTTTGAGCATCAGCTAAAGATGAAGATTAGAACTGATAGAAAACGCTTGGTTTCGACAAACTTTAGCGAAAGGTGGGTGACTGAAGCAAGCTTGGTTCCTGTGATCGGGTTTAGCCTTGATTTTCTTTTTTAGGTCTACCTAATTAACATCGGGGTGGTTTCCTGTGGAGCCCCGCCCCTGGTCAGACTAAAAAAGCTTTGTGTACCTAGTTAATGTAAGTGTTGCTCCCGGCTACGTCTTTGTTTATGATCCGAGTTGAGATTCCCAACCCTTCTAGTTTTTTTTTTTTTTTTTTTTTTTTGGCCCCCTTTCAT
>OZ010585.1:75203945-75286445 GCA_963932145.1 Acanthosepion lycidas | reverse complement strand
CAAAAGCGGGAAACGCTGAAGAGTCATGATCGCCCATGTTATAAAGGTATATAACACACACACACACACGTATATAGATGCAGAGATATAGAGATAGAGAGAGAGGGAGAGAGAGAGAGAGAGATAGAGAGACAAAGTCTTCTAGTTAGTCTGACCCGGTTTGTAATCGATGATGTTCTATTGTCATTTCGCTTTTAAAGAACACATTCTTAAATTCATTTTTGCATTTTTTTTTTCTTAGAATTCCCAGTTTTATTTTCTCCCAGTTTTATTTTCTCCCAGTTTTTGTCTCTTGGTAAAAAAAAAAAAAAAAATCATTCCATAGAAAGTTGACCCACATTGAATTGAAGAATGTTACAGACAATTTTTTTGGCGAGAAGAATATATACAGTCCGGGGAGGGGAGGAAACAAATATTCGTACACATACAAATTTTAAATTTATTGTATTTCCAACTAATGAATATACATACTTTTCATATACATCTATTATTACATTTCACATACATTATTATGCATTGCGCACATATGCATAATAACTAAATATGCATAATAACTAAATATGCATAGAAAACAGAAAAAACTTTTATTTAATAGAAATAAATCCCATTTATCCAATTTAAAGTATTAAAGTATTCGTACAATTCAAATTTCAGATTTTGAAACTTTTAAATTGCTTTAATACTCTTATTCAAGTGGAATATTCTAAAATGTTCCAATAGTTCAGTGGTTATTGTTAGCCTAAAAGTACAAACAGAAAATTCTGTAATTGATATTCGTGCAAAAAAGTTACCATGATGGCAAACTTTCCACTGAATTTTTCCCCTTTGATATAAATTAAATTTCAATTTGAACAAATATTTTTCGAGTTCAATTCAGTTTTCATTATTATTCACCTGATGCCCTCCTTTCTTATTTTCTTCTTTTATCCTCGAATGTTGTAATTAGATTTACATTCATGCACACCAATATACTTGTAAGTACCTTCCTGGTCGAGTCCCTTAATAACAGTATCTACACCAATAATTATATTCACACTACTAATAAGTTTTCCTCAGCTGAAGGTGGCCTTTGTACATTTATGTAGACGAAATCTCATGTAGATATCATCATTGAAACTGTTCAGTCTTTAAAAAGCCTTCCATTTCGTCATCATTTCTTGCGTATAACTTCATGTCATCCATATAAAATAAATGATTTATCTTTGATCATATACCCATATAGTGTTTAACAATTTTGATAAAAGAATTAATACCAGGTACAAAAAAGAGGATATAAAGCGTCTCCTTGAAATTTTCCACATTTCATTTTCATCTCATTATTTAAGAACACACATGCGAATAATATGTCTTCGAGAATGACATATTATGTCATCAGAAATCCATAATTGTTGCTAATATTTTGTATACTTTAATGACCTTTATGATCCTTTTCTAGTTTACACCTGCTAGACTGAGATTTTTTGCTTTTTTTTTTTTGAGTATTTTGAAGAATCATCCTATTTATAAGCAACAGATCTTTGCAGCAACAGCAAATGTCATAGCTGCGACAACTTTTTGGTCCAATCGGGCATATTTTCTTTTCGGTGGCTGTATGTTCTTCCATTTAATATGGAGCTTACCAATTGTAAGATGTTCACAGTTTTAAGGTTTTCTGAGTCATTAATTTTGGGGAGCAAGTATTTCATAACTTGAGAGAACCATTCTGGTGTTCTTGTGAGATTCTGTATCATTTAATTTGCCTTATCATAATAGCATAAGTAACAGAAAAAGTGTTAAACCAGAAGTTTGTAATTTTGTCCTGATGATTTCTAATTGTGTAATTAGGTAAAAGCATGTTTTATTTCTTTTATTGTAATATATTGCCATTGCTGTTCTTTGATGCTTCACGTATTTTTCTATAGATTATTTAGTCACTTAGCATCTTCATTATGACATTTGTCATCTCTTTATACGTTATTCCAGAGTGTTTATTTCTCTTTCCAATGGTGTTTTCTATATTGTAACTGTTTGACTTTCTATTTCTCTGTAAAATTTATTATGTCTGTTTCAAATACATTATGTCTTCACGTTCCTCGAGCCTACAGAGATGTAGCTTGGATTTTTTTCAGTTTTTCTTTAAATTAGGGAATTTGTTCTTTACTCTGCAATTGATATTTTTACGTACTTTTTATTCCTATGAAAATTCTTCAAAATAGATATTTTTGCATACATTGTTTTTATGTTTTTGTTTTCTCAATGTTTAACTTTCATCTTGGTTTGTTATTTGGCAACCTGCGTTTCTTTTCCTGGTTTATTTCACTCTTTGACTGAAGAAGTCTTGCAGCTGCATATATCAATTGGTTTATTTCAATCAAATTAGGTTTTGTTGCATTACATATTTCTTTTAAAGTAAAATTTCCAGCATGAATTGTATGTTTAAATTTATGCTTATTTCTGATTTTCAAAAGCAACTCTCTTGCTGATAATATCGTCTACATTCACTAGCTATACAATTATTTCTTCTTTCATACTTCTAAAATTATCTGCATATTTTTCTTCTTCAAATTCGTTTGTTTCATGATCCCTTTCAGTTATATTTTCATTTTACCTCCTTCTCAATCAGTGTTCTCACCTTCAACTTACGTCTCCAGCTTTTCCATCTATTTTCTGAATATTTATGTTCCCTGTTTTGTTACTCTCAATTCTTGATTGAATTTCTACTGAGGTACTTTTATTTTATGATATATCATCTGACAATTTGTTTAGGTCTATATATTTTCTCTTTCCCTTATTTCTTTCACGTCATATTTGGTAAGTATCCTTAGTATGTTTTTCTCTGGTTTACTTAATGTAAAGTAGAAACAATATACCACTTCTTTATATTCTTCCCTTGTCCATTAACTTTTTTGACTTCTCTTGACCTCTGATGATGATAGATCTAGAGGTTAAAATATTTACATGCAGTCGTAAGTTTTATGTTAACAGTTTCTTCTCTCACACGTCTTGCTTGTGAAACCCGCTTCCGTCCTTATGCTTTCCAGTCAACTTCGATTTTTAAAAGTTCAAATCCAATGTCACGTGTTCTCTTCGGACTTCTTAATTCCTGCTTGTTTATTGTTCTATTCCTTTAATAATGTTTTTTTCTTTTCTCATATTCTTTCAAACTCAGTGACTCCTTGCTTTATTGTCTTGAAATGGTTAAAAAAAACGTTTTAAAAAATAAGCAGTTATAGTAAATCTTAGAAAAATATACATATATACTTCTTTTTATATATTATATATAAAATAAAGTTTTAATAAATGTTAATAATAAATAATATTAATAATAATAATAATACTCAATATAATAATAATAATAATAATACTCATTATAATAATAATAATAATAATAATACTCAATATAATAATAATAATAATAATACTCAATATAATAATAATAATAATAATAATACTCAATATAATAATAATAATAATACTCAAATATTCAATTATGCTTAATCCCACTGCTTGTTCCCGTAAATATTCAGCAAGTTGATAATAAATGTCAATGGATGACATTTGTTTAGTTAGGACACCTCATGTTTTTTTCAACATATTGGAACAGATGGATATTTGATTCTCATTTGAATATTATTTGGAGAAGGAGGTAATACAATTAAATAAAAAAAAAACTAAAAAAATATTTCTCGAAACTATGCAGGATATTCATATCGTGAGCAGCAGATATGATTTTTATGTACGTCCGCGCGAATGTTAATAGGCATGTGGTTGCACGGCTGTATCATGCTGCGTTTCCAGACCGAAGGCAGCCGAGTCATCCAACTTTTTGTGCTGTTTAACGTCGCTTTACCGAGACAGGATCCGTGACAAACTATGCATCGAGGAAGACCGATAGTATATTTAACAGCGTCGTCTACCGTAAACTTTAAACTTAATAATTCAAAAAAGCAGGATTTGCGGACATATCTTTATATGGAGCTTTGTTCTTTTTTTGAGATGTGCAACCCTCCCCCAAAGTTTGTAAAAGTATTTTTGATACACCCTGCATATGTGTGTGTCTGTGTGTGCGTGAGTGTGGTGTTACTTTCATTAAAATTTTGAAACTTCTGGATCGTCATGTCTTCAAGCCACGTCATGACGATCAATTCACTGTCTCAGTGAAAAAAAAATTGCAATATATGTAGATCTCGCATGCCGTATTGACGTAATAATGTGAAACAAATGAATACATAAAATGTTTGGAATGTTTGGAAAGCGTGAAGAAATATCAATCAGCGGCAAGCAAACCGCAGTAAGTGTTTATAAATAACAAGAAAAGGAAAATAGCACTAAATATGATGATGTCAAATTATCATTATAAATAAATGTACATTAAATGGTTAAAATGCTTCTTATTTTCATTATCAGAAAACATACACGAAATTTCCCGTGCCTAATTATGAATTCAGATATTCAAATACAAACAGAAATCAACATATATAGGGTAACAGACATGATATTATACTCTTGCCGCATAATTCTTTTTTATACCGACATTAGTATTGTCCGTATATCTCATCAAAGTGACAAAGTTGTAGTTTGCCTATTGTGGATAGTAAACATGTCAGGTTTGTACCTGACGTAGGATAAAGAACATTGATAGTAGACTCACTCGTTAAGTTCACGTCTTGAGAGAAGCACGTTTTCTTATACGTATTATAATTAACTTCCTTTTAATTATTCTTGAGAGAATAGACAATATTTCTAAAGTTTATCGATTAATTGTCACGCAATCGGGTAGAAAATGAATTTAGTCAAGAATCTCTTTTTTTACGAAAGAAACGTCTCCGCGTTCTAGGTCGTTTAGATGAAAGAGTTCTTAGAAATCTTTGATCGGTGACCTGAGACAGGTGACCTGACAATGTTTGGGGGAGGGTAGTCTTTAGGCTTTAATTGTTTGGCGCCAAAAACTTGGCCGAATGCTGTTGTAGTGGAAATCTGGTTCGGAACTGACTTCACGGGACATGTAACAAAAAAAAAACCCACAAAAACTCAGAAACTCCCGATTGAAGTTACTTTGATTTAATTTGAACTTCTCGCCAAGTAAGCCATTTTTATTCCTTTTAGCCCACTGACCAAACCCTAAAATTAAAACAAAATCTCTTTTAAAGAAACTTAGTTGCTCTTGTCGTTCTTCTTTACTTTCTTTATCTTATTTCTTTTGTCGAACACTTGAAAAAAATGGAGGCTCGTCCTAACTAAAAACAAAATTATTTTAACAATTTACCGACCCTTTTATCTTGTTTAATTATCCTAATCAAAATTTCTATTTGATATTTTGATATTTTAAAATTTACTATTGTGACATTGATTAGAAAAATGTAATTTTCTATTGAAGTGTTTTGTCTTTACTTTACTCAATCTCGGCGAAGTACTTGAATCTTTAAAAAAATTGAATTATTTTAACTTGCATTTTAATGTAAATACAAGTACCGACCCTTTTGCCTTGTTTAATTGTTTCCGTTAAGCAAAATAACTTAATCAAAACTGATATTTGATATTTCTCTATTTTAAAATTGGCTATTGTGATCTTTTCTCATAATATGTCATTTTCTACTGAACAGTTTTTGTCTTAACATGGACGAAATATTTGAATCTTTTTAAAAAATTGAATTGGTACAACTTGCTACACATTTTAATATATATGAAAATATTGCTATGAAAAAAAAGGGAAATAAAAAATATTGTAACTGAAAAATTAGTTGAAGAAATTTTACATCCATATAACATTGATCTCAATTTTTTTCAAAATAATTTAATTGAATTGAACGAGAAAAATTGGAAGTAAAAAGATTAAAAATTGAAAATGAAAATAAAGCAATGTAAAATTCTCAAAGTTCCAATTCCCCTTTTTCTGATTTTAACTTTGCTATTTTTATATTAGACAGGTTCCAAAATTTTAAGTAAAATCGATAAATAAATATTTTTCACAATTTGCAAAAGAAACTTTAAAATGGCCACAGCCATTTTGGCCAACTTTACTACAGAGTGTCTTGATCGGTAGAGCTGAAGTAAATTCAGTATTTAGTATTGAAGATGCGACAAATTATGATAGAATTAAAACTGCGATGTTAAATGCTTAGGAACTAGTACCAGAGAATATAGGCAAAAGTTTAGAAAATATAAAAAAATGATAATCAAACTTTGTGGAATCTGCAAGAGATAAGGATGATCTTTTTGATGAATGGTTAAGGGCTAAGAAAATTGATGTTGATTTTAATAAATTGCGTCAATTAATTCTTATAAGGGATTTTAAACAATGCATGGCCCATGATTTATTACACATCTTGGAGACAAAGATGTTTTTTTAATATTTTTGTCTTCATGGGTCATGCATTGTTTAAAATCCTCTAGAAATGAGGCAGCAGTTCTCTTTGACTTTTATACTCTAATACTTCAAAAGAATTTTCATGTAATCGATAATTATAGACGAAATGAAAGTGATAAAAACAGTAGATCAGTCAGTGTCTCAGCGAATCTTTCTGCCACATTCTAAACCTCATAAAGGTTTTACGGCTAATCAAAATAATAGTCGTTTTAATAATTCTGCTGAAGAAGAATAAAAAAATTACATGTTCATATTGTAAGAAACATAATCACATTTGTTGCTGATTTCTTGAAGGTTAGAAAGAAACGTGAAGCTGAAAGCTCCTTTATTCCCACGCTTTTGCTAAACCAGGTAACTAAGTTTTGGTATTTTTACCAGTCACTAGCAATCCTTTACAAGCAAAATATTTATTAGAACAAAATATTAATGATTTGAACTATAATGTTCTCATCCTAGATTAGCGTAAAAATAAAAGAATATGCCATTTTAACATGATATAAATTACACTGAAAGAAATAATAATCTAAGGATTAAACCAATTTCGATCCTAACTAATGTTATAAAAAGTTTTGAATGTCATCAAGATTAAAATAAAGATTTTTTTTTTAATAATGAAAAAGATAATGAAGAGAGTCTTCACTTAAAAATGATGAAATCATACATAATTTAGATAAAAAGAAAATACATTTTTGATTTGGTCACTGAGTCCAAAAGGATTTTTTCTGATATTCCGGGAATGTTACAGTTACAGAAGTAAACCCCATTAAACAACACCCTTACCGCTTGAATCCAATGAAATTTTAAAGTTTAAGAAATGAGATTCAGTATATGCTGGACAATGACATTATTGAACTAAGCACCAGTTAACGGAATTCACCATGCATTCTTGAACCCAAGTCAAACAGACCTTACAAAACTTGTGACGGATTACCAGAAAATAAATGCTGTAACCAAAATGGACTCTTTTCCGATTCCTAGAATCAATACTTGTAATGACAAGATTGGCAATGCACGATATGTCAGCAATTTGATCTTTTGAAAGATAGTTGGCAAGTACCCTTAACTGACAAAGCCAAAGAAATGCCTGCATTTGTTACTTGTAACGGTTTATACCAATACACAGTTATGCCCTTTGGGATGAAGAACGCTCCAATCACATTCCAAAGAATGATGCATTTTGTTCTTAAAGGTTGTGAAGTTTACATCGATGATGTAATCATATACATGGGAGGGACATCTAAAAATAATGAGATCATTTTTTCATTTGCTTTGTGAACCTAAATAAATACAGTGTGTCAGGAATATGTTAAACATATTACAGATAAAATGGAAGCTATTACAAAGTATCCAATTCCTACAAACAAAAACAAATGAGATTTCTTGCTATGGTTGGATTCTACAAAAAATTCTGAAAAATATTTCATCGATTGTCGCAATCGATGAAATATTTTTCAGAATTTTTTACTGATCTCATTAAAAACATTAAATACATATGGAATAATAATTGTGACAATGCTTTCAAAAGAATCAAATCAATGAGTGATCTAGTTTTTTCATCTCCGAATTTTTTTAAACAATTCAAACTTATATTTAATGCCAGTGATGTGGGCATTTGGTGGTGTTTTATTACAGGAGGATGTCGAAGGTATTGACAGAACACTGTTATTTTTTTATAAGAATTATATAAATATAAAAAAGTATTCCATTATTGAAAAGGATTGTTTAACATTGTTCTCCACTCTTCAACATTTTCAGGTTTATCTCAGTGTTACTTCTTGCATGTACTGATCACAACCCGCTGACCTTTCTTCAAAAGATGGCGAACAAAATATACAAGTTGTATTCTTCTTCAAGAATACAATTTCCTTATGAATGACATTAAAAGAAAATATAATGTTCTATTTTATTATGTGCAGTTATTAAAAAAGTCTTTAATGTTTGTGTCAAACTTTTTTTATGCGGGGAAAAGTTATCATACAGAAGGACAGAATTGACATAATTATTTTGATTTAAGTGAACCAATTATTTACCTCTTTATTTTTAAGGAAAACTTTCAGCGCTCTATTTTTTTTAATTTTTTTTTTTTTTTTTTGTACTAAACTTTCACCTTTACGTTTACGATGCTTTATGGAAAATATATTATAAAAAATTAAAATAAGACTGTTAACAGTGAGATAAAATTTCATAAGAAAGGTATCTAATTAATTTATAGGTACCTTTCTTATGAAATTTTATCAGAAGTGTAAATAAAATATTATAATTTTAAGTACATTTATTATATTTTACCGTGTTATTTGTATTTTCGTTCATTTTATTATTAATTTTGATATTTCATTTATGGAAAAATGTCATAACTGTGATTAATATAAAAATAAAATCATAAATTTCATAAGATAGTTACCTAATACTTGTAGATGCCATTCTCAGTTGAAATTGAAAAATCAAATTAATTTCTCCAAGCGTGTTTCGTACGAACAATTCGCAAAAATAAAGGCCGTACCGGGGGTGGGGACGCTGATTGTAACTCAAATAACGTGACGTCTTATTGTTTTCATGTACGGCCTTTCGTACATTTAAATTACAGCCGTTTTATGGACACAAAAGCCATGCAAAATTGAATTTTTAATACACTGATGATCCGTTGATTGTAATAAGCTTTATTGTAAAGATAGATCTAATTAATAACACCATTGACTAACCTGTAGAATATTTAACTTTAATGTAAAAATAATAAAATAATTTAAGAAATAACAAATAATTGTTTTAAAAATTCATTTTTCATCGAGAAAATTTTTTGCTCTCAGAAAATATTGTCCATATTCATAAAAACAACTAGAAGCAAGTAAAAGCATTTGAAATTGAATAATATCCTTCTTTTATTTTATTTTGTATGTTACAATTAGGTATCTCCACTTTTTTGCGGAAAACAACATAACGTAATGAAAAAGGCTACAAGCTTAATAAAAATAAAATTTTATCATCTAAATGTTTATGTTATTATTAAGATGAAAGAAAAAAGTATTTTTTAATTATTTTTTGAAATTTTTTAATCCTTTCTAACACGTTTTATTTAAAATCTTTTGTTTACGTTATCGCGTTGGCTATAGAATAGCATTGACATTTTTGCGCTTTTTTTCAGTTGGAAATAGATCGATTTGGAAATCAAATAATTGTTCGATTTTAATGAAAGTTTCAGGACTTATTCACAAATAGATTAAATTATTTTTTAAATGTTTTTTGTTAAAAAAATTTTTTTTTAAATATGTTATCCCCACTTAATTTCATGAAATTTCGAACAAAACCTTTCTCTTTCCTGAATTTTGTTGTTTTGTTAAAAGTAGGAGTTCTTGGAGATTGTAAATCACCAACTTTTTTTTTCAAATTTGAGCTATTCTAACTGAAAATCTGCTCTGAACTGAAAAATAATAAATCCAATAAAACTATGACATTATTTAATTAGAAAAGCTTTTAATTGCTTTTGTAAATAAGTTATATTAAAGACATTATTGTCTGAACAAATAAAATTTTTCTGATGAATAATGAATTTTTACAAGAATTTTTCATTTGTTTAATTTTAATTATAATAATTTAAAATCGTGTAAAATAGTTTAAATTCGTATAAAATTCTGTATTGGGCTATTTCCTGGATGTCATATAGTATTAGAGTGGAAACAATTTACAAATCCAAAATTGAAAAGCTTAATAAACTTAGTTGAGCTATTCTATTTTAAAAATAATTTCTTTATTTTGTATTTTTTACTTAATATGTTCCCTATTTTCATGTATGGCAGACTGAAATTGCCATTATTACGATCTAAAAGTTTTGTCCTTTTATTAGGTCGCTTCAAATACGTTTCAACAGTATTTCAAAATTTCCATTCAGCTTTAAAAGTTTAAAGCTTAAACTAATTTCTATTACTATTTCGCTAAATATATTTATTTTATGCAATTACATTAGTGTGGGTCATACTTCAATTGAGTAATCATGGTATTTTATTTGTTATTAAATTATAAAATTAATTGAAGAAAATTTTATAGTATTTTAATTTTTTTTATTTTTGCATCATCGAAAGGTAAATAAAATCTTAAATAATTGCGAAAAATATGTTCATCTGTGAAAATTACTAGGTAGTTAAAAACCAAAAAAATGCGTTCACTTAGATTTCTGACAATTATGTCAATTAGAGTTATCCATAGTAACTGTCATCGGTTCGTCAATCAGCAGCCTATCAAACCTTGTATCAAATGAACAGGACCAATCATTAATAATTGGTTGTATATTACTTTTTTATGCTATAAGTAAGTAATATTTATTTAAAATCAGATTAATTTAAATTTTCTAATTTTACTCAAATAATGTGTCAGAAATAAATATGTAGTTTTTGAGAGAATTTTAAACTTTTTTGTTTACAAATTTCTTAAAATTAAGAAAATGGCCGCTTTTAAGAAAATTTTTAGAAATCGAAATTAAATTTGATATTCCAATCTATATAATTTCTATCTGAAATAGACTAGAATATTTTACTTAATGGAAATAATAAATTTAATCATTAAGCTTTCAATTAAAGCTAAAATGACATCTTCAAGAAAGCTTTTTCATTTTTAAAATTTAATTTTAAACCTTAGGTATCGAAAATTTATGCCGAAAAAGTGGAGGCGCCAAAGTGAATTGGCTAGCCGAATTCAGTTGTGGAAATCTGATTCAGAGCCGACTGTTCACGGGACATGTAAATATACCTTTTTTATTCCTTTTAGCCCAATGCTCAAAACACTAAAATAAAATATTTTGCTTAGTATATAAAAAAAATTTAGATAGTCTTCTTGTCATTCCCTTTGCTTTCTTTATCTTATTTCTTTTGCGCACACATGACAATACAAAAAATAGAAATAGGACGTGTCTTCACACCGGACTTATTCAATCTTTGCAGTAAGTAGATTCTGAGAGAATTAGAACTCCTAGAGGATTCATTATTGACGGATCCAATTGTAAGGGAAAATACGACATCGAAATCCAAAGACGCATTGGAATAGCGACAGACGCCATCCAAAAGCTAAGTATGAAGAAACAGGAAACTTTCGTTAGTAACAAAGATTGCCGAACTGTTATATAATGTCGGTCCCCTTATATGGAAGTTAATACTGGACAATCTTCTCACAGATGAAGATGCTTGCAGCAACATAAATGTGGTTTTACAGTAGGATACCTAGAATCCCATGACTGAACACGTGAATAACGAGAAATATTTAGAGAAAATAGAAACCAAAAGGACAGTTAAAATCGGAAAGAGACAAATTAAATTTCTAGGTTAAATAATGAGCAAAGAGGACTTGAAAATTTGACACTTATGGGACATACTCAAGGCAAGAGAGATACGAGAAAGTAGGGGAATAACTACTTAACGATCTTGTGTAAATCGTTGTAAAATATATTCACAACAATTTTTGCTACAAAGTGAATTCTTTTTTTAGTGTACTTTTTCACGAGTAAAAACATATTCTAGAGAATAAGTTTCCAAAATTCTTTCAGCAGACTCTCTTGTAATGGATTCTTTATTCTTTACAATAAATTTATCTGCATAGTCAAGTATAGTAAAACAAACACAAACGAACTCTACCATTTGGATAGATTGCACCGTAAGACCTCCTCGAGAAAGTCAAAGTAATGTAGTATTATTGTTATCATTGCCTACCATGACCAAAGAACACATTTATATTTTCTCTAATAAAGAATAAGAAGATAAAGGAAATTTCTCCAGAAGTAATTTGCAGGCTTGTTGAAACATAGCGCAGTAGTAAGGCATAACGTATTAGTTCTGCAGAAAATAAAGGATGACCTCTTGTTTGGTAAATGTTGTCTTTTTTGTAATTCTTTTAGAATTGAGTATCGTTGTTCTTTCACCACGTTTTGTATGGAGTTTTGAAATTTTTCTCATATGCTAAATCTTGGGAGTTTAGCATTATGTATAAACCACTATGGTAATGGAATAGGGGTTTTGGTCAACGCGAATATATCCTTTTATAGAGGGGAAAGATGGGAAGACTATTCTATAAATTAGAATATAATCTTTTTTTTTTAAATTCAAAACCGTTAGGACAACACTTTGCTTCTTCCAATCGAGTAAAATCCTTCATCGTATCAGCTGAAATAAAATCATAATTCATCAGTTTGGAGCAGTCGTTGTTTTAGGGGCTTTCTGAATTCCCTTGTATTCGTCAAAACAGACGGTTTTCTTATTTTTTCTCAATGTATTGTAGGTATTGGATGTAAATCCCAATTCATTTTGTTTCGTCTTCCTTTCAAAATAAATTTCTCTTCGATATGTTTCATACATTTTCGTAGGAAACCAATCAATATGTTTAACGAATTAAACGAGGTTGGATTTTCCAAGAGGAAAATGAAATGTCGATACTTTTTAACTTTATCCACTAGAACAGCCAAATGTAACACATTTGTCAATCATTTTTATTAAACAAAATATCACAACAAACTTTGTAATTTAATCTTTAAATACAATGGACTATGAGGTAGAACATTTACTTAATAGCGTTCATTTGCAAAACAGGTTGTATATGCAATTGAAAATCATAAAAACGAGTTAACTCACAGCCGTTTATAATTCGTGGATCAGTAAAAAAAGTATGAATATGCATTTTAGTGTGGAAAACATGTCTAAGGATTGAAATAATGTCTGATAAATTCTACGTAATTGTACGTTGTTAATTAACATTCAAAGAATTCAATTTTTGAAGTTACCTCCCTTTTAGATTAGCAATTTTCTAAGCGGCCATTCAGCATTTTTTGTTTACAATGTAGGGCTGTATAATACTAGTTGACCATGGGACAATATATTTAAGCGTTCTGAGAAAATGTTAAAAAATACAACATATTGAGTATAGTAAGTAACAAAACATGTAAGATCAGAATCAGAAATAGATAATGAGGAAAGAAGGCATTGTGAATTTGACACCCACAGGAAATATTGAAGGCTGGAGGGACAAAGGGAAGGTAAGTAACCTACCTAACAAGTTGATGTAAATGGATGCTAGAATAGGGTCTAGAAAGCGTATAAAAAATCAATGCGAAGAGTTACAAAGTTTAGGAAGTTGTCGAGAAATAATCGCCCAAATCTTGAAGGTACATGAAGAAAGTATCTATATATATAAAACAGAGGATGTGTGTGATACCTTTTCACTCAAGATCCATCCAACCGATTTTGATCAAACTTGGCAAATACATTTTACAATATAAGAGATAGGTTCTTAGCATAAAAAATCGGTAATTTAAAAAAAAAATCAATAATCGATAAAGCCGATCAAAAATCAATAAATTCACATTTTTCCTCCGATTCGTTCAAACTCGGTATGTAGGCTACTTACATCAAGACGAGCTCAACTATGCCTCATTTTTATTTCTACGCCACTGCGTTTAGCAAACAAAATTACGAAAACTCCTAATTTTCAAGCAATCTAATACAAACTTCACTCAGTTGTAGCCAACAATAAATCGATTTTTTAACAGTCATTTAACTTGATAATTGAATTCACCCATTTAGTGAAAACACGCGTAAATAGTGAAAAATGGCTATTTTTACTGGTTTCTTTTATTTTTCGTTGATCTTTCAACCAATTTTCATCAAACTTAACAGTTACCTTATAAATGTATCCTCTTTTGCCTGGTAGCAGATTGACAAATTGAATTTCAAAAACTCCAAAATAATTGTGGTCTAAATGGATCTTCATGTTGCCTCTTTTGTCTTTCGATTGAAAAAATACAGACTACTTCTGTCATACCAGTAACTCCATTAATTTAAAATGTTTTTTTTAAATGAAAGTACTTCAAAGTAATTGAAGAAGATATATTCTGTTACATCTAAACATGTTGTTTTTGCTCCATTCTAGTTTGAACGCTTTTTCTGATCTACCAGCTGGGTATGGCTGCTAGTATATTAATAATAAAGTGCAAACCTTTTATATGCCAGGGCAGCATGTAATTTGTGTTCTTACTTCATTAAATTGCAACAAGTCTCAGACTTTTAAGACCACTTAAACATTTGATAATGTTTTCAGGTTTGATAAGGTGAATAGCTTCCTCACTCTTCCTTATGTTTTTAACTGTTTTCATAAATTCTCTCTTGAATCAAAGTAAGGACATTGGAGTACTTTGAATTAATACCTTTTCGGAATCTCTCTCTGTCTCTCTCTCTCTCTCTCTCTCTCTCTATATATATATATATATATATATATATATATATATATATATATACATATATATATATATATATATATATATATATAATTATTTATTTAAAAATATGATTCCAACACGCTATATATATATATATATATATATATATAATTGCCACTTCTTTACAGAAAACGATCATCATTTTTTACTTTTAAAATGAAGATTTGTTTGAACAGTAAGTATAAAAGTATGTTAAAACGATAAAAAAATAAAAAAGGATGAAATATAATAAAAAAAAAATCACATTTGCATATAATTTATAAAAGCCTATCCTTAATTTTGATGTGGTAAAACACTTACAGTTACAAGAATATTAAAATGGATATAAGAGACGGAAAGCAAGGAAAATGATAAAAGGAATAACACCACCCAGTTAAGAAAGCTTTAAAACAAAATACAGCCAGTTCACATTTATGATTGTGACTGCAACTTACATTGGCACGTTCATGTGGCACGCAAATGGCTCTTTAACCCTGCTGCCCACTTTACAAGCTTTCTTATATAAATAACAAATGAATGGTGTAATGAGAGTTTTGAAGGTTATTTTGTCTTGATGAAATCTATTAGTTTTGCCTCTTTAGACCAGCTGATGATTTGCAGATATTGTCGCAAAACTGACACAAGGCGCCAGTTGGTTCGGGAGGAAGGTGTTCAGTCTAAGAAACATGGTCGTTGCGGTACTCTGGTGAGCTTATCCGCTCGATTCTCACTCGACGTTACTAAACTTATCGTGATCAATCAGCTTTTCAAGAGTAAATTGAATCAGCTTTTCAAATGTACTCAAACGCCTCTGGATCAGCATCTCACTTGCTGCCTTAGTTCGTATTCTGACTTTGCCAATTAGCATGTTTGATACCCACCGGTGCACACACGCGGAGTCCGTGAGGAGGTGTAGCTCCGTTGCGCCCCACTGTAATGCTAAATTGACGCCCTTCAGAATAGCATCCAATTCGGATAAATTGATATGTTGGGCGTCCTTCGCAGGCCGCAGCCAACACGCGTCTTCTACAACGCTTCCGTCAAACTCAACGAAACCCCTGTGGCGAGAGAACTTGCATCGACCCATACCTCATAAGCGTATCCGCTTGTGCACCACTTACCATGTGCATGGTGATTCTGGCGTATTCTTTCCGCTATGTCCTCAATCATGTTCTTAAGGGGAGCATCTGTCACTTCGTCGTCCCAACCAGACGTGATCGATACTATTCTGCGTTTTACAAATGATGCAGCAACACGAAGCCACCCACACACAGGAACGTGGCCCACCACGAGAAGACGTTACGTCGTGTCAGGACCCCAGGAACTGATGGAATGCCATTTTCACGTTTCCACTTAAGCGTGTTGTTATCTTCCACGACATGCAAACCCAGTACAAGTGTGCCGTCCTCTAACTGCTCCGGATCTTTACAGGTCAAACCAAAAGCAGCCAAGTGCTCTTTCACGCGAGCTGCTGAAATCATGCTCTCGTCAACATAAATATCATCAATATATGATGAGGTTGCCCGTCGAACTGACTCGTCTTTCGCCAACGCGGCGTTCACAATGCAAAGCAAAAGGCTCATAAAATATTCCGGTATATAATATGATCATTCCTGAAAAATTATACGAATCAAAAAATATTTTGTTCTACCCACTATCACAACCACAACTGAAAAGAATTTATGTACACTTTTCATAAAATTTTTCCTAACTACGTCTAAAACAATAAAAGACAAAACGATAAGCTAGAACTCGAAGGAGGAGTTTACTCTATCACCTGCCAGAAGGAATACTTTGGAGAAACATCAAGGTCTAAATAAATGATTATATGAACGCAAACGGGATATTTTAGAAAACACATGAAACACATTAGTTGCTCACCGTAACGAAACTGACCAAAATTATGGTATAAAAAATGATCTTCTTCTTTGTGCCGTGTCCCCTCAGGGCGCGTGTGATCATGGCTCTCCACAATTTTCTGTCCTTTCTAGCTCTTAATAAATTTTGTCTTTTCCTTATTTCTCCTAAACCCTGTTCCGCCATCCATTTACATAAGTCCATCTAGTATGTTAGCCGCTAATTCCTTTGTTCGACTTGCCCTCAATCTGTCATGCGAGAATCAGAATCTCCAAGCCTTCTTTCCTCATTATGTGCCTCAGCAATTTCAACGGTCGCTTTCTGATGTTAAGTATAAGTTGCCTTTTTGTTCCAGTTTTCTATAAAAATTCGTCGTTGCTCATATGTTCGGTCCATGGCATCCTCAGTATCCTTCTGTAGAAATACATTTCTGTCTCTTCCTCATCTTTGAGGAGATTGTCCACCATTCACTGTCCTATAGGAAGACAGATTTCATGTAACAGTTCTGTACTTTTTTCTTTGTTTCCAACGAAGTTTTTCTGTCTCTTAATATTCTGTTTAGCTTTTGGAATGCATCTTTAGCTATCCCAATGCGTATTCGGATTTCATTGTCGCACTTTCCATCCTCTGTTAGAACACTTCCTAGATATTTAAATTTTTGTGCTTGTTTGATTTTGGTATGCCCGATTTGTAATTTGCACTTTGAAAACAACCATATATACTTGTAGTTCTTGTAGTTTGTTTAATCCTTTCTTCTCGCTTTTTTGATTACTTTCTGTATGAGCTTTTGTAGTTTTCTTTCGTGTCTGCTATCAACCATGAGTCATCTGCATATTTTATGTTAAGACTGCGATTTTCAAAAATGATTCCTGGTAGGACATCTAATTCTCTCAGAATCGCTTCGCTGTATAGGTTGAATAAGTTTGGTGAGAATACACATGCTTTTACACCCCTTCTTCTTTCTTTTATATCTGCTTAACTCATTTTCTATCAGTATGCAGGTGGTTTGCAGCCAGTATAGGTTATTAATTATTGTAAAATCCTAAATATGTCAAGGTTGCTGAGCAATTCTAACAGATCTTTGTAGCGTACTTTACGTAATCTATAAACCAGAGGTACATCTCATTCTACACTTGCATTGCTCTTTCTGGCAACATTCTGCGCATAAATATCGTTTTCTTTATTCAAGTGTCTTTGACGAACCAGCACTTCAGCCTGATTCTGCTGTATACTCTACTCATCTGAATTCGGATGATGAGTTCTCTTATATGACTCATTAGGCTGATTTTCCGATGGAGTTCACATTCGTTTGCACCTGGTTTCTTAAGCAATGCTATGAAAATAGCTCTCCTTAGGTTTCCCTGTATATCTGCACTGTTATAGATTTAATTTATTATTTCTGTAATCTTGCCTATACCGAAATAATCTAAGGCTGCCAGCATCTCTATTACAATTTTATCTGGGCCTATTACCTTTTTTCTGTTCAATTCACTGAGACTAAAAAGTTTAGGAAGTGCTTTAATCGCTAGTTCATCCACACTAAATTTGTGTCCAGGTTCTTACAACATTTCGCCACTCATTTTTAATTAAAAAAAAAGCAGGCGGAAGCAAAAAGAAAATAAACGAAATCAGATTATATACCCAAAACACATAAAAAACTTAGATTTCCAGCGTCTCTCGTTCGTACACATGTGTAGTCGCATCAACATAAATAAACTTAGTCCGGGTGAAGTTTTAAAAGACGAAACGCGCCACACGAAAACTTTCTCCACTTTGTCATACATCTTTCCCTTAAAATTCTTCTTCATATATAAAATGTATATAAAGCGTTCTATCTTCTAAAAGGACTTCATTGGACTAAAGTAATGTTCTTATCGATGTAATTATTTAAGTATATGGGGAGGAAGAGATATAAACGTAAATGTTGGTTGTAATTATGTACCGAAGGGAAGCGCTATATTTTACATTTTTAAGTTTAATTTTTTTTTATTTTAAAATTAATTTAGTAATGAAAACAAGTCATGGTATACATTAATAGAATACCACTTTCAAAACAGACTTTATGGCCCAACTAAAACGCACAAAGCGATTCATCATATCAGGAATTGGTAGTGATCGTCATAGACTGGTGAAAGCCATAACAAAAGCTTTAACACCACTCCTTGGAACAGTTAGCCCTTAAATCTTCAAACAAAACCTAGTTGTAAAACTTACAACTTCAAATGTACTTATAAAACAGAAACCAAAAAAAAAAATGCAATACTTTTTCTCGATATCTTGTTATCTCGATATCATTGTACTGATAATGACCTAAAGCTAAGTGTTCATTGTAAATCTACTAATAAAAATCATCAAATTTCTATTGACACCATAGAACCAAAATAAAATTCGGAATAATTATTGAACTCGATTTAAGAACCTTTAGAATTCATATTTCTCACTATTTAAACAATTAAGAGAAACACGTTGAAAATACTTTTAAGCTCCTCTAATATTCTGATTATTTAATATTTAACACGGAACAGAAAAGCTCATCCAAATTTTAAAATAAAACAATTAACGATATAAACAAATTTGATCCAACAAGACACATACTACATATCAACACTATCAAAACTACGTTTGAAAAGAATTCATCTAAACTTAATATAAAATTAGTTACAACTACTTTTAAAACAATAATACAACTTAATTAATACAAAGCAAAATAATAAAAACTTAAAATGAAGCAGGAATCAGTAAATTATAGAGTATAATAATTGCTACAAAAAATACACTGGAGAGACTTCGAAGAATTAAAATTGAAAATTTTGTGAACAAAAAGAAATCTTTTACAATAAACTCAGTGAGCTAGTTGCTGACTACAATGAAGCTGGCTATTAATTTCAATGTGAAAAATTTGCTTTAATTAAATCAAAAAGTATGAAAATGTATAGAAACATGCACTGAATTATGTACGGTAAATTTTTTTCCGGGTTATTTCAAAACATTCTTTTGGCAGATCTGTTGTTACAATGTGAGCTATTTAAATACAGTAGCGGCATAAAAAACAGATCAGCTAATTTGGGAGTATAGACATGTTTGGCGTTAAAAATTAAAAAAAAAAAAAATTTGAAATTAAATTTTTAAAAATTTGAAATTTAGTGTTCACACACCTTCAGCGCTTCCCCTTAGTGCATAATTAAAATCGGCGTTTACGCTTATAGCTCCCCTGACTCCTACATAAACATAATTCTACCATTATGAATATTACTTTAGTTTGATGAAGTTATTTTAGACGATGAAACGTGTTTCACAGAATTTTTCTATTTTGTCATTCAATTACCTAACATTGTTTTGATATATAGGAATTTATATATAAACTTCTTCCATATATTTTTTCCTTTTTTTCGACGTATGAAGGTCCATCAGCTCTGTTCTTAGAACCAAACAGCCAATACAATTTGATTATAGTGATGAAATCTAATGCAGAACCGACCACACTTTTTGAAAGAGCCGAATACAGCGTGCCACAGAGCACCCAAACGACTCTTCTCAGGTTTTGTCCTTCTAGACCGATTGCAACCGAAGCCTATAGCACCCAGTTTGTCCTGCTATGTACTCATAGCTGGAGGAGAAGAAATGATTCGTATCTTTCCCAAGTGAATCAGCATCTAAGTGAATGCAAATTACTCAACTAGAATTCAAACTCGGCTCAATCCCATCCGTTATCCATTACTACACCGAGCTTCCATTTCCATAAAGAAGAAACACAGTCTGGTATGTTTACTTTTGTGTCGTTTGATTTTCATTGATCAGTCAAGTTTCGACTATTTTAAACCAACATTAGTATAATTTGTGGCGTTCCGAATTCAAGAATAGATGACAGGTCCGTCTGAAGTTTCAAGAAAATAACGGAAATCCCGTAAATATAAGTATAAAAATCCTAGTTTGTCTATGTGGAAATTATATGATAATGTATATTTGTGTGTGTGTGTATGTGTGTGTAAATATTGTTTGTTGGTTTTCGGGAACGTTTTTACGTACATAGCGTTGGTTTTAGATGAACATACATTAGATTCATTAAGAATGGATCCAATAAAGTTTGGCGATGTAATATAATGTTTTTGAAGTGTTTTTTATAGTTGGCAATATTGTTATCATTAGGCACTCAAAGTACTTTCTCCTTAAATAATTATGTTCTTCTTTAATTAGGGTGGGATTAGTAAAATTAGTAAGTTATGGACACTTTTCCTCCTGTGAATTACGAGAGAGTTTGAATGGATGTCTAAACGTATGCACGTGAAACATGATAGACCAATGAAAATCAAACAATGCAAGTAAAAATCACAATTTCTTTCTTTTTCTCCATTTCTCATTCTTTGTTGAAGCATTAATAAAATGTAAACATTTTAAATGTCTCCCATTTGTTCTTTATCTTATCATTCTATCGGATATCCCAACTGATATATATATATATATATATATATATATATATATATATATATATAGGTGGGGAGAGAAAGAGGGGGAAATGCATAAATTAATATATATCTATATAATAAATACCAATGTCAGTGTCTCACTGTGTCACACTTTTTCAATTTAAAGGACAAAACTCTAATTTCCAATGGTACATATTAAAGAAATTTTGGATTCTTAAGTTTTCATTGCTGTGATTGTTTTCAGCGATTTTTACACGATTTTTTGCAACGAAATTTTTTGTACGATAACAATTTTTATAACTTGGAAATAAATTTGGGAATAATTGAAATTAATTGCGAAATCCAGCGAAAGTCACCCATGAAATAAAATAATTGTTTGTGCGGAAGGTAAGGACCTACGCACATCAAATTTTAATTTAAAAAAAATTTAAATTAAGTTGCGGCAGAAGAATTATCGTTGAACTTTTAAAAGGTAAGCTTAAATATTAATGCAATACTTAAATGCAGCGATCAATTTTGAGTTCTTCTATAGTTTATTGTTGCCTATCGCATACCGCAGCAGTATGCTTCGCAAAAAGAAATCTCTGCCAACAGAGGACCAGATTGCAATCAAAAGAGCCAAGGCTGCGGCGAGTCCCATGCAAATGAGAACCCAGATCAATCGGCATCCAAGAGAGTTTCAAAGGCTGAAAATATGCAAAGACAGGGTCTCTCAGACTTCTGAACAAGCCAAGGGCCCCATCAAAAGCTAGATTAAATGCTGCCTGTTATAGCGGCTTTTATGCTAATAATATATATTTTGTTGAATTTCAATAAACCAATGTTATAAAATTTTCATTTTCCAGTCAACGAATTCATTTATGAAAAATCTTTGTTGTTTGACTCGAACATTCGACTATTTATTTTTAAAATTAATACATTATTTATCAGAGGCCACTCCTTGTCGTGGCGGAGGGGCTTGTGTGGTCCAATGACTGTGAGCGATGCAATCGAGAGTTCTGAACACCTGGTAGAGCCACGCTTGCGGCATGGTTAAAGATGAAGACACAGACTAACCGCAAACAACCCCAAAGATCCCAACGGTGAGACAAGCGGATGATGATTGCAAAAGATCTCAACAGTTGAACAAGAGGATGAAGAGGACTATACATGATGGACATGTTACAGAAGGCGCCGCTCAAAATTATAACCGAGTTAGACAGTCTGTGGCATATTCTGCATGTCTCATTCCATATATGCTGCAGAGGAAGGTCATGAAATCAACTGTGTAGGTCAGTCTCACCTTAAACAAATTCACACCATCGGTACTTTCTTCTGCTCTTATTTTCTTTCACCTCTAACTAACTCTTACAAAGCCAGACGGCGATAGGGAATGGATGACGGGAGCAGGTTTGGGTGACACTGGAAGTTTCTAGTCCTGAACCTACATGCTTGTGGCGCCATCATCATAAAGGAAGCAATCAGCTAAGAAGAAATTAAATTCTTGGATACGAGATAAAGCCGACGACGGCATTATTTATTTTTTAACTTTATATTTATTCATTTATTCAGTTAGCGCATGTTACGCCCTTGTGGTCACCTCTCCCCCTATTTATGTTGTCATTGTTGTTTATAGTTACATTCTAGGCAAAATAGTGCATTGGCTTGCCGGTTCCTTTTAAATCAGGGATGTCGGAGTTATGTTTTAATGTTGTCTTTGTTCAAAATAGCGAAGAATTAGGAAGGTGGTAGTAGTATCGAATGTACTAGGCAGTGGAAAGGAAGAAGAAGAGGTTTATTAAATACTCATATACAGCGTACGATGGGTAAATTGTCGCTATTTTATATTTTTAATTTCGCGCATGCATGTTGTTTGTTTTTGATTTTGTCGACTGCACAATTTAGGAGGGTCAGTTGGGCACCGTCCGTGAGAAAAAGAGCGCCATGACGCAATTCACTCCTCCAGAAATTTGCAAACAGCATACTGTACTGCTTGGTATCCACGCCGGAATCTCCAATACGAACATTTCAGAGTGTTTGGGTGTCAATCTGAGGACAGTGCAGAGGATTCGGAAAGAGTTGGATGATATATCCAGTCAACATAATGGTGTTTGCAGTGATCACTAGTGATGGCGACGTTATCCCTCCTTTGCTCTTCCCACAGAACTCCAGACATAACTGAAAACTATATCAAATGATCTGAGGAGGTAGTACTACCCTGAGTCAAGAGAGTGGCTACTAGAAGACCCTATGACTAGCAACAGCTTTCTACACCTTGCCACACAAGCAGGAGACCCCAGTCCTGGCTTTCAGACAATTTCTGCGCCCACATCACTCCTTACATCTTGTGACCAGGATCAACCCTGAGACAGCCGCGTCACGTCACATCGATCGACCGCCGTTGCTGAAAATTCAAATAGAACTCAAAACGACCGGGACCGAAAGGAACAAGAACAGAATCGTCTGCAAGATAGGACACCTTATTTTATTTCCCAACCTCGATTGTTGCTGCATAGATTGTCTTTCTCTGTAGACATGTCGGACTATGATTCGGATAGAGCAGTGGGGGGTGAAGAGGAAGTAAGGCGGGGGTTGTCAGTGGATTTAAGGAAGCTGTTAGGTGGACCGAGGGTCCCAGTATTTGATGGCAGCGGGAAGGAGTTTAAAAACTGGTTGGCAATCCTTGAGAAGAGCCGAATCATCTACGAGCTTTCGGACCAAGAAACCCTGTATTTGGCATACGATGCCACAAAGGGAAAAGCGTCTGAGTTCGTGAGGGGGCTCTTGGAAAATCAACCCTGCTTGTCTTGGGAAGAGATAAAAAGACTGCTAACCAAAGAGTTCGCCGACGAAGGTACGGCCATAGAGGCCATGAGGGCCCTTTTATAACTGACACAGCTACGGGATGAAACCCCGGGAGAATTAGGGACCCGAGCGGGGAAGCTATCATCGTTGGCATTCCCCGAAGTGGTCAGGGATAATGCAGTTATGCAGGCCCAACTGGCGGACCTGTATATAGAGGCGCTGAGCGACGAGCGTGTTCGTCACGACGTACTGAAGGAAGGACCGCTCAGACTGTCGGCAGCGGTGGAGCTGGCCAGGGAGAGCCAGGGCGTGTGGGATAAAGTGAAGAGGTGTGGGAAGAAGCAGATGCCAAGTCAGGAGGCTGGAAAGAGGGGGGTAGGCGGAAGACCCCCCGCGTGGAATCAGAGGGTTAAGGATGAGGTGGATCGGGCAGAATTATGGGAGGAGGACCCCAATAGAAAAGCATGGTCGACCAGGAATGGCTTTTATAAGCCCACGCCGGGTCGATACGGGCTGGTCTGCTGGACCTGTGGGCACGAGGACCACAGGGCGGCGGAATGTCCGACGAAGTGGGGGTTACCCCCAGACTTCGATCAGGACAGATGCACCAGGTGTGGTAAGAAAGGACACCTGGCCAAGTGGTGCGGGCTGAGGAAGGGTGCCCCACCGATATTAACAAAGAAGGCTGAGCCCAAGAGACCGGCCCAGGGAAAAGCCAGCGGGCCACCCCGGAATTAAGAGGGAGGGTGGCCCAGTTAAAAAGAAGAGAAATAAAAACTTGGACCAGTGGACGGGCGAACCGCTTGAATAGAGGACGGGTTCCCCCGGGAATAGACACAAGGCCAACCCAGTTGAAAAGGAAAAGAGCAAAATGTTGGACATGTGGTCGGGCGGGCCACTTTGCGGCAAGCTGTCCAACAAGAAGGTGCTGGTTTTGCAGGAGGCCAGGACACCTGAAGAGAAACTGTATCCTTAGAAAAGAACGCGGGAGACCGGGAGAGGTCCGGCCGGGGTCGCCCAGGTGCAGGGGGCGCAGAACTCCACCTCATGAGAAAAATGAAGGTGATTTATTACTACCGGCACCCATGGCTGGGTTGACCCAAGGGTGGAGACCCAGGAAGAAGAAAGCTCAAGTGTTCTCTTCGCTAACGCAAGAGAAAGAACTATCCTGTAGAGCAGAGATAGGGGGTAGGGAGATGAGGGCTCTGGTGGACACAGGAGCATCTGTGTCATTGATGAGAGAGGAAACATACAGGCGGGTGAAACGGAAGAGAAGGTTACGGGAAGCGGACATAGAGATCACGCAAGCAGATGGAGCCCCCCTGAAGATAAAAGGGATGGTGAGGTTCCCGGTGAGGATTGGGAAAGTAAAAAGCACCCAAAATTTTTACGTAACCCCCGACCTGTGTACGGAGGCAATCTTGGGAGAAGATTGGCTCCGGAGCCAGAGGGCCCAGATTGAGTTTAATCCTACTGTGTTGGTGGTGAACGGCGAGAGAACGCCATTGGGATGCCCACCAGAGGAAGAGATAACCATAGTGGTGGAGGAAGATGTAAAGTTACCTCCTAGAACCGCAGTGTCGGGAAAGGGTAGGTTAATGTCAGGAAAAAGGGTATGGAGAGGACCCCTGCAGTTGGTCCCTGTAGAAGGAAAGGGCCTAGAAGATAACGAGGTAACCCTGTGCGAAACGGTAGTGGAGGCAGCCGAGTTGGTGCCCATAATGATGGTGAACCAGGCCCAAAAGACTATAAAGGTTAGGAGAGGGGAGAAGATAGGGAGAGCACTTCCCCTACGAACTCTGAGTCGGGTGAGATTCGAGGAGGAACGAAGGAAGCTAGTAGAGCAAACAGAGGGAATCTTAGATGAGGATATATTAGCACCGGATCAATTTAGAACCAGAGTGGGGGGTCTGTTAAGGAACAATCGAGATGTGGTGGCCCAGTCAGACAAGGAGCTAGGTCAGACCCACACAGTCGAAATGAAAATCGACACCGGAGACCACCCCCCTGTGAAATTGAAACCCTACCGGACACCTATACATAAAAGACCACTTGTAGAAGAGGCAGTAGAGGAAATGTTGGAAGCTGGGATGATCGAAAGATCGATCTCCCCTTGGAGCTTCCCAATAGTAATAGTAGGTAAGAAAGATGGCGGGCATCGTTTCTGTGTAGATTTTAGGAAGCTAAATTCTATATCGAAGCCGTTGGCGGTGCCATTGCCATTGATAGACGACATTTTGGCATTATTAGGGAAGGCAAAGTACTTCTCTACGTTGGACTTGAGGTCCGGGTATTGGCAAGTAGCCCTGGATGAGGCTGACAAGGAGAAGGCCGCATTTGCGTGTCACCTGGGACTGTTTCAGTTCAGGGTGATGCCATTCGGTCTAGCTAATGCCCCGGGAGTCTTCCAACAGCTAATGTCAATAGTGTTAGGAGGATACGAGAGCTTTGCCATGGCGTATTTGGACGATATCTTGATATTTTCGGAGACAGTGGAACAACACTTTTTTCATTTAGGACAGGTGTTGGGAAGGTTGAGGAAACACGGATTAAAATTAAAATTGTCAAAGTGTCAGTTTCTGAAGGAAGAAACTAGGTATTTAGGCTTCGTCATAAACGGAGACGGTATTAAACCCGACATGGATAAGGTAAAGGTCATAAGCGAAATGCCAGAGCCTAAGACAGTGAGACAGGTAAGAGGTTTTATAGGAGCTATAGGCTACTACCGACGCTTCATCCCGGCATTTTCAAGAATTGCCATACCACTAGTAGCCCTGACGAAGAAATACGCTAGGTTCAAGTGGACAGAGGACTGTCAACGAGCATTTGATTCGCTAAAGGGACAGTTGACAACCGTCCCACTGCTGACGTACCCAGACCTCAGCAAGCCCATGATATTATACACGGATGCCAGTGAGCAGTGTGTAGGGGCAGTACTTACCCAGCCGTGTCCTGATAAGGAAGGACCAGTGCCTGGCATACCAGAGGAAGTACCGATATACTTCCTCTCCCATAAGCTCTCAGAGACACAACAGAGGTGGCCAGTAATAGAAAGAGAAGCATATGCCATCATGTATGCTCTCCAAAAACTGGACTACTATTTAAATGGTGCGGTCTTTACTATAAAAACAGACCACAAACCTTTGCAGTACCTATTGCAGGCAGAGTGGACAAATAATAAGAAAATTCAACAGTGGGCACTTAAGTTAAGTGGCTACCACTGTAAGATAGAGTATTTGGCAGGAAAGGAAAACACGTGCGCAGATTTACTCTCAAGAATACCGAAACAACTGGAAGAAAGATCTGTAAAGGTAGAACAGGGAGTAGATGATAAAGCCTATAGAATAGGAGTAATTAACTCTAATAAGCTAAAAGATCGCCCCATGTTAGAATCGGACGAAGAAGGGGACGCCCAGATAATAACCGATCCCTACTGGACAGAAGGAATTGAGAAGGAGCAAGCAGACAGTGAAATAGCTGCTCTGAGAGAGAAGGTGAAGGCAGGAGAGACCACCAAGTATGCCATAATAGAGGAAAGGCTGTATTATCTCTCAGGCAGGGATGAAGAAGTCAAGCCCAAGTTGTATGTGCCCAAAAGTTTAAGACCAGAGATATTGGAGCAGTGCCACGAGAGGTTGGGTCACATGGGAATTGATAGGACATGTGATCTCATAGGAAGAAAGTACTATTGGCCCAAACTGTACGGAGAGGTCACTAACTATGTTCGGAGTTGTGTAGTGTGCCAGTCGCAGAGCAGAAGGCAGGAAATGGCACCCTTGGAGGAAACAGACGTACCAAACTTTCCCTTCGAGAAGGTGAGTATGGATGTATCAGGACCATATGGAGAAACTGCACAAGGAAACAACTATATAGTGAGTTTTGTCGATTGGCTAACAAATTGGCCTGAAGCATTTGCAGTACCAGACAAGAAGGCCAGAAATGTGGCCGGGTTGATAATGGGTGAAATCTTCCCTAGGTATGGTGCCCCTGTGCAATTGGTGACAGACAATGGCACGGAGAATGTGAACAGCATCATGAGAGAGGTTTTGACAGGTTTGAATGTAGAGCACATAAAAACATCCCCATATCACCCCCAGGGAAATGCTAAAGTGGAAAGGTTTCATAAAACCTTGGGAGATGTATTGGCCAAGCTGGTCAGAGAAAACACTGGAAATTGGGACTTGTATTTGACGCAGGCTCTGGCGGCCGTGAGGTTTACGATAAACGAAACCTCCAGATTTTCTCCTTACTTTTTGTTGTTTGGCAGAGACGTGGTCCTGCCTGTGGATAACCTACTGAAGCCCCGAAGAAGGTATATGGGAGAAGATCATCATCAACTATTGCTGGAACAGCAACATAAGATATTTGTACAGGCCAGAAGAAGAATAAAGAGGGCCCAGAAGAAAAGAAATGAGAGGGTGAATGCTGAAAGAAAGGTAGTAGAATTGAAGGTTGGAGACCCTGTCTACTATAAAATCCACCAGAGAGAGGGAAAGCTGGACCAAAGATGGGAACCGTACTACCGGATAGTAGAGCAGACGGGCCCAGTATCATATGTAATATGGGATCAAGTGGCAGGACGAGCGAGGAGGGTTCATGCCAATGATCTGAAGAAGGCTGAAATAGCTAATCTGGAAATGAGCGAGCCGAGGCCTAAGAAGACAAGGAAAAGGAAAGTAACTCTGGTTGAACCGGAAGAAATGGAAACGGAAGAAGACTCCGAGGAGGATGCGGAGATAGGTCGACTTGGCCAGATAAACGAAGCAGTCCGAGTGACAGAGTTGGAACCCTCAGCGGGGATTGGCGATGTTCAGTCGTCGACTGAATCGGTACAGAGAAGACCCCGTGAGATCGCCATCACACCCCCATGTCCGAAGAAAAGGAAGAAAAAGACGAGGAGGTCCAATCAAGCAGTCGAAGGCTCTAAAAAGAGGCACCCTGAACAGGACGAAGGACCCAGCGAGTGGGAGGAGGAGGATCGAATACCCCTTTCCCAGCTCAAGGAAAGGATAAGGAACAGGAGAAATTTAGACATAGAGTCGAAAGGTATTGAGGACATTCAAGGCGAAGACTCTAAACAGAAAGAAGAATCAGGAGATGAAGAAGAGGACAAAAAAAAACCCTCCTGGACGGAGGTAGACACAGAAAGAAGGTTAGAGGTTGAACAGGAATCACCTCAGAAGATGAGATCAGGGAGGGAGAAGAACCCCAAATCTCAGTAGAACAAAAGGGCTGTGCAGAATACAAGCATTTAGTGTCGACAGATAACGACACTGGCTCATCCAAAATCCTATTGGCTGACTATGGTAGATGTGAGTGGAGGGGATGGAGTCGCGGGCTGCACCTCACAAGGGACGGGAGAAGATCATTGGCATTGTTGATTGATCACCAGTGGTGTCATGAAGTACAACCTTTAGAGTGGGCGCCACGCACACCTGACCAGACCATTCTGTCCGCTAGAGGTTAGTTAGAGGAGGGAAGAGCTGAACTTAGTAAGAAGTTATAAAATAATTGAGTGATGAGTTGAGCGACACGAAGTAGTTGTGAAGAATAACAACAAAAGAATTTCGTTACCTTTCAGGAATGATCAAGATGAAAGGGTTGGTTATGACGATGATGGTGGTAGCCACGCTGATGGTGACGATGGCGGAAGCTGGGAAGCGCAGCCGAAACACCATTTTTAAAAAAACGAGCGAAGTAATAATAACCAGGTCTAAGTGGTTGGTCACATTCGTGATAGATTTGAACCCGTATGAGTCGCTACTAAATAAGTTAGGAAACGAGCTAACGCAACTGGATGCAGCCCGGTTGAAAGTAGGACAAGATTATCCCAAGCAAAAAGGGTATTTCAGTTTATTGCACTCCCTAGAATCAGAAGCCACTATGATAGAGGCTCAATGGAAAGACATGCAAAACTACCTGCAGGGAATAGAGTTACTGCAGACGCGGGAAAGGAGATCCGTAGTCCCGATTGTGGGAAAGGCATTGAGTGTCCTGTTTGGAACAGTGACTGAAGATGACGTTAAATTCATAAGAAGGAAACTGGGAGAAGTGGGGGTAAACCAGAGGACGCTTGCCCAGGTGGCAAGGGAGAGTGTGACAATATTAAATGTGACAAGGTTAGAGGTGTCCAAAAATAGAGCCAGAATCAATTGGTTAATAGACAACCTGGCGAGGTTGAGACAAGAGGTAATTAATAATACAGAAACTGTAATGATTGAATTACAGGAAATGAGCGGATTCATGCAAAAATATTTCCAGCTGATGACAATTACGAATAAGGTACGACAAACGAGTCAGTCGTTGACGACCTTGCTGGAACACGTGAGGGCGCAATTAGACATGCTGTCATTAGGACACCTCTCCCCAAGCATAGTAAACCCGGGTCACCTAAGGGAAGCGCTACTCGGAATACAGGCCGAGTTACCCCACCATTTAAGGCTGCCGGTGGACCCCACCAAAGAATTGTGGAAATATTATAATGCACTAGGATGTGTGACCTTGTTAGAAAATAGGCGACTATTGGTTGTGATATCTGTTCCGTTGTTAGATAGCGAGAGTGTATTCGAGATATACCAGGTTATAAACTTACCCATCCCCTACCCCAGAAGAGATCAAGGTTTAGGAATGATAGCAAGGTACAAGGTGGAAGCAGACTACATAGCTTTAAATTCGGGGAGAACGAAATTCATGTTGCTATCAGCTGAAGAAGCTGGAAGGTGTAGAGATGATGCTCTAGGGACTTGCACCTCGTTAAGCCCTATCTATAAAACTGGTAATCGCAGAATGTGCATACTAGAATTGTTTGATGGGAAAAGGGAAGGAATCAAAAGAATCTGCCAAGTGGAGGTATTAACAAACACGGCATTACCACAAGCTATCAGTGTTTCAGACGGGGTGTGGGCAGTAGCCACACAGAGACATATCAGCTTGTCTAGGGTATGTGGGGGAGAGTCCACAAGGACATTAAGAATAAGACCACCGTTATCCCTGGTGACGCTACCCATGGGATGTTCGGCGGTTGGAATATCCATTTCCTTACCCCCCTATTACCAGGAAGAAGAAAGATATGAAGAGAAAGATTCAATCATAGAGATGATTGGTAGAGGCTTAGTCAATTGTACAGAATTATGGGAGCCGATAGTGAAGAGATTCTCTAATGTTACCTTAAATAAGATGCCAGTATTAATGAAGCCAATAGAAAAGATCGATATGGATCAATTGAGAGACAAGTTAAGTGCGTTGGGAAACGAAGGTGTGGCTTGGGAAGACGATGAGCAGATCGCGATAAGTTGGTCAATAGTAATGGGTACATTCCTAGTTATAGCCATCGGGGGTGTATTAATATGGAAGGTTAAGAGTAAGAGGAGATTAGCGAACGACAATCTAGTGAGCGTGCAGCAACTCGAGAGGGAGATGCCGAGCAGTGTTCTTCGCTCAGACAGGACGGGCGAAGAAATTGCTGAAAGACCAACGGAGGAGGCTGGCGTGAGACCACCACGTGCGGCGGAAAAACCTCCCACAGCGGAGAGGAAAACATTGACCAAGAAGAACAAACCATAGTAAACACATCTGCACCCACAGACACACGCACATATTACTTTTGCATGTAGAACAAAAAAAAAAAATGAAAAAAGAACATTACCCTTGCATATAGAACAAAAGAAAATGAAAAAGAACATTACCCTTGCATGTAGAACAAAAGAAGATGAAAAGAACATTACATTGCATGTAGAACAAAAGAAGATGAAAAAGAACATTACATTGCATGTAGAACAAAAGAAGATGAAAAGAACATTACATTGCATGTAGAACAAAAGAAGATGAAAAAGAACATTACATTGCATGTAGAAAAAAAGAAGGTGAAAAGAACATTACCCTTGCATGTAAGAAAGTAGAATAGAATTGCATGAGACAAATGCATGGTGCATGTTAAATGATGTAATTGGGTTTAGGTGTCATTTACGGGTAAATGACAAATCGGTTAGGGGAGACTAAAAAGAGATATTCATAGAAATATGATTTAATTTTTATTCGGTTTATTAACCAGTTGTTAGTTATTTAGAAACGAAAAATAATTGAGTTTTGAGAATAATTCTCTAACTGTATTTAGGCGATCCAAAGAGAAGAAGAAAAAAAAAATAATAAAAAGAAAGAGAGAGAGGAATAGATAAAACAAAACCCGGTCATAAGTAAAACTAAGACAAGACAGGTGTCAAAATATATCAGGTCAAATTACCTGACCGAAATCCAGGGAAATAGAAATTGTTATATTTGGTTGAAGAAATAGAGTTTGGAGATAATAAAATAAAACAAAAAGAAGAGGAAAGACAGAAACATAATACGAAACCAGGTCGTAAGCGAAAACACACACGTACGACCAGCACCTAACAAGTGTCAAAATTATCAGGTCAAGCACTTGAACTAATTCCATGTCCGCGTAGGATGGAAGTTGTTAAGGTTGGCTGAAACAATAAAGATTTTTTAGAACAATGGAAACGAAATTTTAATCGGAGGAAAGGTGTTTTTTTGTGTTGAGGTGATGACCGGTGGAACTGTATACAGATTCTGACCTGTTAAAAATTGGAACCCCACGATGATGAAGTGGAGACATTTTCAATTCAGATAATTAAGATTTTTGACTATCAGGTCTGACCAAAAACAAAGAAGGAAAGAAAACGATTGTCTCGGCTCACAGATAGCGCCAATATTCTTTCCTGAAGTCACATCTAATTAGCGGCAGGCTGTTTTGACAGAACCCAGGTGAGAAAAAGCCAAGATTATCATTTTTCGTACGTGTGAAAAAGGCCAAATTAGATTTTGTTTTTTTTAGAACAAGAACGATGTAAGCCACGCCCGATTGGAGACGGGAGGCGTCCCACCACAGTCTCATTAGCCGAAAGCGGTCACGTGATATGCGGAAAGAGGAGGGAGAATGCTCGATCAAGAACCATTGGTCGAAAACGGTCACCTGACATACGAGAGACCGGGAGAGATGGGTATGCGTCTTCCCCCCAGAGGCACTGTGAGGAAGTAGGGGTGAAAATAATAGCGATAATGGGAAATCAGAACTAATGCGACTTTTGGGATTATCGAGAGAGCCCTGACGCCGACAGACCCACCCCGGTTTGCTGCGGCGTCAATAAAAGCAGGACCCCAATCGACAAAAAATGAGTTCAGCCCCGGACGGCAGCGAGAAGAGATCACCTCGGACGACAGAGAGTTGCGGCTGAGTTGCGGCAAGAAATCCTTCCAGCCCAAGTCGAAAACAAGAAATCCTTCCAGCCCAAGTCGAAAACAAGAAATCCTTCCGGCCCAAGTCAAAGACAAGAGAAGTTCTATCTAAGTCGACGAAGAAGAAGATTACTCGAAAGCCGCGGAGAAGTTGCAGCCAAGTCGAAGACAAGGCCAAAGAGTTACTGGACGGAAGAAGAAGAAGAAGTTAAAATCAAGCCCAGCCGAGAACAGAATTCGACCCAACCAGATCGAAGTGAAGAAATACAACTCAAGTCGAAGAGAAGAATCAACTGCGAATGATTGATAGAAATTAGCCCCAGTGTCGAACTAAACCACACTCCGACATACACAATTCTGGAGAGTAGACAATTCGAAATCGTTAAGTTGTATGATAGAAGCTTGGTGCCATAGTCCACAGAGCGTGTCGGGAATGAGAACAATTTTTCTTTATGTAACGGACATTAGATATAAAAGGTTGTCACCCTTTTTTTTTATCAGTAATTTTTTTGTCTCGTGAGTTTTTTTTTTCTTGTACTTGTGTTTTGCCACCCCCGTCGGACTCAACTTGCATACGGCCCAATCCCTGCTGGTCCCGTCTGTCTAAGATCTAAACACAGCGTGGGTAGACAGACCGGAGATCAGTACAGTTGCATTAGCAACCAGGTATTGGAAGCGGGTTGGGAAGGGCGAGGCTGGTGATCATCTAACCAAGAGGTTGGAGCGGCACGCTTGGGACCAGGAGGAGCGACCAGGAGGAGCGACGTCACAGTTGGCGCCGTAACCAAAGGATTCGACCCTGGGCTAGGTGTGTACCCGTCACATCTGGCCACCTAACTCCCCAGACTGCAGCCCCCTTGATTATTATGTGTGTGGCGTAGTTGGGTGAGAGACCAACAAAACTCTTTGTAACACCAAGCATTCACCAACAAACAAGGAGACCGTCCAGGAGATTCCGAAGTCGTCTGCAAGCCGTTGTTGATTTTATTAAATAAATTTATTCTTTAGTATTTCAAGATATTTTTGTATAATTTTGATAAATATATCTGTTAAAATGAGATGCCAGTGTTATTTTTATTTTTGTGTAATTTAGACGACATTTTATCCATCGCACCTTGTAAAGAACGGAATAACTTGAATAAATCAAATACTACTCAAATCGTCCCTTGATATGGCCAGTAGGAGAAGTCCATTGTCTCAGTAGCAGGGAAGAGTATGAATTACGAGTCCTACTCCGTAACAGGTTACCTCGTCCCTCCCAGAACTTCCTCCGCCCACTGGTAAAGTGGGTTGGAGAGGCGTTTACCAGTCGGGTAGGAAAACTATTCCTTAAAACAGTTTAGCTGGCGGCTCAACGCCGTTGATGTTGCAGTGCCCATGTGACTTGGCTGTAGGCCGTGAACCAGTATAGTTTTGCATCCTTATTCACCTGAGTAAAGCAGGTTCAACCGTTTCGCTGCAAAGGTACTACCACAGTCGATATACACATAAACATATATTTTTTTACTGGAAAAACAGTTTGTCATCAAATGCACCAATTATTATTACTTTAAATGACAATAACAGAAACCAATCAATGAGTAAGAATAAAGTTAACTTTATATGCATTGTACAAACATTAGTGTTTTATATATGCGTGCAAGTACATGAACATGAGTGTTCAATATTTTATATTATGTCCGTGTTTATACATTTGTATTTGTATGTTATATGTATAACTTTCATTAGAAATAAATATTATGTCTCTATCTTGCTTTTCTTTACATATGCCGGTTTATATGATATTTGGTCTTTCACTTGCCTTCCAGAAATACGTGACAAAATAAAGATTTAATGCAATTTCCAATGGCCGTTTTTATAATTGGTAAGTACAATCGAAATTATTTTCTTTTACTAATAATTATTTTAGAGTATTTAACTTCAACTTCATTATTCGGGCTTGATATATCAACAAAACTGTTTGAATTACCTTTATTAGAATTTTCTATTAGATGTGATCACATTTAAAAGCAAAATATTATAATTAGATCATGCACAATTTATTACAAATTATGCCAAACGGTTAGATGAAACTGGACAATTTAAATAGAATATTTCTAATTGAGTTGTAATCTAAATTAGTGCTCAAGAAATCAAACTGTTTCTTTTTGATCATGGACGACAGTTAATATGTATTTTCATTACTGCTACATTTTTTTCATATATATATATATATATATATATAATGTGCAAGATTATGACAACTTCATGGCTGTTTACTAAGCTTGGTATGGTACAGGGCCACAATACTAGGATACCCAGTTAGAATCGAACACCTGCACTAGTGAATTGGTCCGCAAGACAAGCTTACTAACTATTGCGCGACAACAGTCCTGTCCAACTTTTATCTTCTATCAAATACATTCCAAACTTGAGTAGCTAAGTACGAAAATCTCTAAGAGTTAAAAGTATTGAGTAGATACTGTAGATAGCTATTAGGAATGATAAAACTTTATAAGAATATAGAATCAATCTCGGTTTCACATTTAAATCACTTGAAAATTGCGATTCAAATTTTTACATTAAAAAATGAGTGAAGTTATTTATTAAACCCATGTCTTCAATGCAAATGCTGTTCTCAATGCAAAATTTTATTCCGTAAATGAAAGCAAGAAAAACTTGTAGCTTTTTCACTTTATTCAGGTAATTCAATTGTCGTTTCTTTATTGGTGGAAATTAGATATACCGGCTATGCTTTTTACAGCGAAAACGGACTTTTTGCTACAGATATTAAAAAAAACTACACTTAATATTCCTTCAAATCTGATTCACCATTTTATGGATAATTTTTGTAAAAAATGTCTTTTATTAATTTTAGTTGTTTATGTTATGCATGATTTTAACAGGTTTATAATAACATTAATAAATAAAATATGTGTGTAAATATGTTCGCCTCAAATAGAATCACATAGAATTTTAAACAAATTGAACATGGACTCGCACACAACTTTTTCAAATACGACTTTTACTATATCGGAATATTCTATAATTAACTGATTAAAGTATGTAATACCTAAGAAGGTATTAAATAGAAATGTGAATGAAGGGCCGAGAGAATGTTGACCTAAATAGAGTTGCAAGAATCGTAGCTCTAGCGAAGTGAATTTTAAGGCAAGTATTAATAAATACTTATGTAAATATAGCTAGTTTACTTTTGGCATGCATGTTTTAATGGATAAAAAATTATCATTCGTCACATTACATTTGTATTCCCTACATGCAAGTCGCTAGTGTCCCGCTGGCGGGCTGCCGATGGCAGCCACAGGTGGGCCGAGAGAATGTTGACCTAAACAGAGTGGGCTTCTACCAGTCCGCCAGTGGTAACATTGCCGAGACGAACACACCGGCGGTCCGATAGCGGGCCACCAGATGTAAACGCTAGTGCTATACCACCCAGTGGCAGATTGATGGCTTGCGTATATATATATATATACTTTTAATTTAGCCTATATTTATGGGAAAAGGGGCCCAATATCAGAGATAGAGCGTATGTAAATGCAAAAATGGCCACTGACGTTAATATTAGGTTGGTACAAAAATAATGACGGTTTTTGACGTTAAAAAATACGTCAAAAACCGTCATTATTTTTGCACCAACCTAATACCAAGCGGCGACAATCTGTTTCATGCTTGAACACAGGCCTGAATATTACGTTCAAGCACGAAGCAAAAAAATCCGCCAAAAATAAAATGTAAAATAAGATTTAAAATTTACAGTCGCAGTTAAAAATGAACAGAAAATACAAAAAGAACTTTCAACTTTCTTGGTTTTGTAAATAAAAAAATATTCAAGTTTGTGTCGCCTAGAAAATTGATGGATAGGAAACTCGAAGTCAACTCGAAGTCAACTCGAAGTGCAATGTTTTCTACACAAACCTGTGGAAAGGAATACCTCAACCAAAAGAGGAAAGCGAAGCGGTTTGAGACCAAAAGGATCGACAACAACTAAATCTAAATGGAAGTTTATCCAAGTCAATAAGCTATATTTGATTTTCTCTTGTAAACTGTAATTGGATTTGCTAAAATCCACGACTTTTCTCTATCAGACACAAGATCATTTCTATGAACATTTCAACTAATAAGACTGTTAACTATGAAAAGATACATCCACAAAATCCAAACTTAAACAAACACGTTTTAATACAAAAATATATTACAAAAATGTAAATAAATTGCAGCTTCAAATGTTACCTCAAATATTAGAAGTCCTTTTTTTTGACTAATTATGAATGCAGCTATAACAATAAACAGTCAGTTTTTCGTTGCCACTTGCATTTGCAGTTTGTATAGTTGACGATCCGAAATTAAAAATGCATAAATATATCTTTTATCCATTCGAAACTTCATGTAGTAGTTAAGCCTTCTTATATACGTTTGTATCGAAAGTGTTTTTTCAGATACGGACGAATAAACACGTCTACAAATACAGCTTAAAAACCAGCTACAGACGTCGATCTTGATTCTTTTTATGTACTTCTGAGCTTGAAACGAATCCATTTGTCAACTCATACATCTGGTAGAAGTGTTAGTCACCGCTCGGGTACTACAAGGTACCTCAGTTTCTTAGTTACTATATTAAAAACAAATATAAATTTCATCTGAAAATGAAAAGTTTGTTCCAAAATAATTGGCGGGGAAGGGGTTAATACATTTTAAAATCACTAATATGATCTAATCACTATTGAAACTGCGTATCTAACTGATTTACAATTGAATGTATCACTTGACTTCACTGGAAATAGTTAACTTCCGCCTTTTAATTGCAACGTAAATAATAAATCACGTGATAAATGGAATGTTATTTAAATTTTTTCCTGTTTTTAATATTTGTTAGTTTTTTTATATTGCTCATTTGCTGAAATATATTTACACATTCTGTAGCTGAGTTTTCCTTTAGTTTAAAGACATTTTAATATAGTTTTAAGTAGATGTTTTTATAAATTTAAATTCGAATTTGAACTTTAAAACACTCGTAAATCCTTTACGTGTATATTGAGTTTAGTTTATTTTTCTATTTTTTCGATATATTCTTCATAAAATGTAATATAGATTGTTATTTACTATCATCTCAAGATATGCCATATGTTTAGTCGTTAATAATTGTTCTTACTATCATTAATTGATCTTTCTATATTCCTTTCTTTCTTTTTCATTTAATGGGTTTGCTTTTTTTGCCATTCCCTTGTTCATATATTCTTTTTTATTTGAAAATCAGTTTACAACCTACTTACAAAATATGTGATTCATCTCAATTTTAGTAGTTCACATTATTCCATTTTTGCAATACCCCATATATATATATATATATATATATAGAGAGAGAGAGAGAGATATCGTAATTCCCCATGTATAATACGCCTTCATCCAAAATACGCACACCTAAAATTGTGCTGAAAGTTTAGGAAAATGTATCTACTCACGCATAACACGGATCCCTAATCAAACCTTATAAATTGTACCTCTCCAATTTCATTACGGCCAGCGTTTTCTACTCTTATTTTAAAAAATGGTTTTCAACATAAAATAATATTATTCTAATTTAGTTTTATGATAATTCTTCTTTTTTTTTTTTTACGGCATTTTTGAAAATATTTTTTGTAGCTGCGCATAATACGCACCCCTGATTTTGCTTATTATTTTTTTAGAAAAAAATGCGTATTATACATGGGGAATTACGGTATATATAATGTCTCTTGACTCAGTTACCAAAATTAGTATTTGAATGACACGAACATTAGAATTTTGGTGAAAACCCTTTTTGTTCATATCGTGAAATTTTTACCATCACTTCATATGCATATATTTTTTTAATTTTATTTTATTTATTAAGATTTCGGGAGTTAAGTCAGGTTGAGAACTTCTCCCCAGTTCTTGTATGTATGCGTTTCGGTGCGTGCATACATCTGGAAAATAACAGTGTGTGATCATAGTGATTCATTTTTTTTAACAATTTCCGACTATAAAATGTTAAATTTAATTTTTGAAATGAGATTGAAGAAATATACAAAAATGAGAAACGGAACATAAAATTTAAGCGGGAGATTTAATGCAAAATCAACATTAACGTATTTAAGGTACCAACATCATTTATTTATGATGCAGATTTTTGCTGTTTATATAATATTAAAGTGTTTCTATATTCTTGAAGATCTGTAAATTCACTTTCATATGAGATCTTTATATCTCTTCATAATAACCGATTTTAGTTCATATATTCTGATAACAAAGTAAATAATTAATGTTCGTTAATTGCGACTACATAAATATAGATGGTGTATAATTAAGAAGGCCAGTTGTTGCATGTGCAATTAAAAAGATAATGCTATAGAAATAGCATGTCATGTTTCATTCACATTCGTAATCTATAAAAGTAATAGCAAACAGATGCAAACAGATCTCAAGAGGGAATTAAATATTTTGTTTGCAATATCTTCTTGTTCTATTTCTCTATTAAAACAATTATGTTAAATTTATCTGACTTACTTCATATGGAAGATATAATTTTGGTTATAATATGCATTTTGCACATGTACTTAAGAGTTCGAATGATGATTTTCTAGTTCCTTCTTACTTGCAATATTGGCGTAACATAACCTAATTTATGTCGGAATTTTTATGTTTAGTAAATATCATTATTATCTACCTTTATATAAACTGAGATAGGCGGGTACAAGAGGGGGACATCAACACACAGTCTGCCTGCCTTATGTGAAGGGGTTATCAGAGAAAATACAAAGTATCTGCTGTCCATATGACGTCAGGACAACCTTCAAAAGCTGGACGACACTTCGCTGATATCTCTCCCGAGTAAGACCCCCCCCCCATAGAAGAGAACATGACTAAAGACTGTGTACGCTATCCCGTGCAGCTGCGGAAAGAAATATAAAGGGGGAACAAGCCGCCCCCTTAAGGTATGGCTTCAAGAACAAGTAGAAAAATCAGGCGTGGCTGACCACAGAGAAAAGGGAGATCACCGCCCTCTGTGGGATCAGGTTGAAATCATAGACAAAGAACATCATTGGAAAATTCGTAAACTCAAGGAATCATCATATATGGTAGGCTACAAAAATCTCCTGAGCCGACCAAGCATAGAAATGAATACAATATGGGAACCAGTAATAAGGAATGCCAGAGAAAAGCGATAATAACAACGAAAATTGCAATATGAACTCTGGTAAAAACATGAATTGATAACAGGAAAACTTGTAACATGAGCACTGGTAAAAAAAATGTTGCTGAAGACATTAGGTTTATAATACCCATAAATTTATACGCAGATGTTCTCAAGGATAAAGGCGTTAGTTAGATCCAGTGACATGACCCAAAGAATATGAGTTCAATACCTGGTTAAGGCGGTGGAGAACTTGGAGAGGGGAATTAACAGGAGATTAACAGGTAACTGACATCCATTAGACATGGCCCGTGGAACTAGAACAGTCTAGCCGAGTGAGCGAAATAAAGGGTTCGGTTCCAACCACATGAAGAAAGCCGGAAGGTACAACGACCGAAACGTTGTGATAAATATGGCAGCAAAGATGAAGACAATAGTCCGAATAATGTAAATAGTGCTTTTACGTAGTTTATGAAGAATATATATAGGTTTTGTGCTTATGTATTGCTCGCACAGATAGCATTCTGATCATAAAAATAGCATTTCTGGTACCACTGCTTTTAACGAGCCCACACTGTCCTTGTCTATTTTAATTCTGCTACGTGCTGCATTCACCAGAATCCACGAGAAAATCTTAGTTATGCAGCGTATTTATGTGACTGAGAAAGCAGTTTTTTTTATTTATTCGTCCATCTCATACGTTTCTATTTCTGATGTTTACTTTGTGATTGGTTGGTTGCTTTTATGTCTTTAATGTTCTTAATATTCTGTAATTTATATCTTATATCATCAGCAACGTCATTTTCTTCAAACGACCATACTTACTAACCTCTTTATTTTTTCTCAGATATTTTCTGTTTTATTCTTAAATTTAGTTTTGTTTTGTTCTCATTTTCTCAATGTCTACAATTTATTTGTGATCTGAAATCTCTGTACAACGTTTCTGAAATTTCAACCTTCAATAACTCAAATTTGAACGAAACATGTCTTATTTTTTATTTTGCGCCATGCAACATTATCATTTTTACAAATAAAGTAGATATTTGAATTGAATAAGAAAACATTTATTCTTTTTAAAGTGTTAAAAGCTTAAAATTGGCATATTAAAATGTCCTGTTCTTTTATGATGAGGACGGAAATACTATCTTTATTTGAATACACATATCCTTCCAAAATTAAATTCGAAAACTACATTTTTAAATATTTGTACTACTAATGAATTATTGCGCATTAACGAAAGCAGATTTACTTAAAGTAATGGAATGTGAATTTGAAAAGGAAACTGGACTATAAGATGATTAAAAATAGCATACACGAGAGTTTTATCTAAGAGAAGGGCAGAATAGAAAAAGAAACGGGAAATTGAGAAACAAAATGACGGAATGGATTATAGGTATCCAAAATGTTTGTTCATTTAGATGGAATTAGGGGCATTTAACTTTAATATTAAAAATTGCTTTGGATAAATGACGTAACGAAAATTATCATTTTAAGAGAAATGATAATCGTTAATGAATAATATGTAACACCGTAGACCGCTAAAAGAGATCATGGTTTACGCGGAATGTACTAACTATAGTAATGGCTGGATTCGTCCAAAGTGTGGGACGGCAGCAAAAGTAAACATTCAGCCCAAGCAATTGCTAAGTCTCCTTAGAGAACATACGCGTCGAAAGTGAATTCTTTATCTAATTTTCATCAAAAGAAAGTAAAATTATAACTTTTAAGCAAATAAATTACAAAGTTTATGCTCATACATTAAATAAAGAGATGAAAGAACTTAAAAACTCCTTTGAGACTGAACTAAATTTATGCAAAACTTGACAATGAAAAACCTTTGTGTATAGGTGGAGGTGAGGCGGTGGGTGTTTATGTTTGAAAGTTCCAATTTCTTTTAGCTTGTCACTCTCTGTGCTAAATATTCTGATGAACTCTTCTCTATTGTATCTAGACTATGAATTTAAGCGCATTCCAATATTGACTGCAAAATCTCATCATTTTACAGTCGAAATGGCTAGATGTAACCGTAAGTTCTACGTTAAAAGTTTCTTCTTTTGCGACTTCTTCCTTTCTAGCCAAGTTTCATCTTCAAAATTTAAATGCAATGTCAATGGTAGTTTTTAGTTTTTTTTAATACCTGTTCTTTTATTGTTCTCTATCCTTAATAATGTTTTTCTTTTATTCTTTCACATTTAGTAAACCCCAATATGATAGTGGCTTGATGTGTGAAATTATTATAATATATAGATAGAGAGAGAGAGAGAGAGGAAGGGTGAGAGACAGAAAGAAAGAAACTTATGACCTTTTTTATTAGTTGCTGATCGGAAAGGCTCATTTTTTATTAAAGCAAGTCCTTCCCACTTGGATGGTTGGTACAAACTTTTCCTAATCCTCCATTTGACTATATACTAGTGTTTGACATGATTTCATTTTGAAGACAGTACACCTATTTTATTATACGGACTCTTTGTAAATCTTAGGAAAAGTAAAACTCTATGATATATCGTTTAAATTTTCGTCTTTCTTTTGCAGGTAGTATATACGTTTACGCTGTAAGTGTGTTATTTCCAGCAATATTGGCATTTGGACCTCCATCTGCAATCTCATACACGCGTCTGTCAGCAGCGAATAACAATACTAAATGCGGTGTGCGAGGACTGGTGATGAATATTTACCCACCAGCAGATCATGCAGGTCGGTGTCAACCCAAGAGAATCAAAACATTTGGTTGCAAAGGACAATGCTATTCGTATACCGAAGTCAACAGTAATCTCACACGTATAACTCGCTCATGCAGGTAAATTATCATTTTTATAGAATTACACTGTACAAGACGACACAGAATGATTTTCGAACTAAGAAGCCTTTTAAAAACAATATTTGTTGTTCAGTCCGTTCATCTTAGCTTTAAAAATGGAAAATATTTCCTGAAGTTAAATTTTAGTTTTTTTTCAAGCTAATTGACTAATTTTAACATTTCTAATAAGCAAAATACTTTGCTGTATTTCAAAACGAATTTGAATTGATTGGAATTAGTTATTTTTGAAATCGCTAAAAATGACTGATTTTAGTTATATTTATAATTCACAATTCACACTTTATCAAAATAAAATATGCTTTTCTGAAATGTTATTTAAGAAAAATTAGCTGACTTAAACTTTAATTAATCTGATTTGAAACAAATATTAATTACGTTTAGTTTAAAATATCACAGAAAAGCATTTTTAACACAGAGGTAGGTGTTTTTTCTGGGGTATTGACAATTATCTCGATAGACTTATCTTTGAATTTTTTCTACAAGAGGTATATCTGTAAAGATTAGTTGACGAATATAACGTGAGCGCCTTTTTTATATATTTCTTTTAATTATCCAGTAATCCTTAAAAATTATGAAAATATTCGAAGTAATATGATGCTTTATTGGATTTTTAGGTACTTTGCTGTGAATTTACTATAGTTTAAGCTCTTGTTTTCTGATAATGTCGCGCATAGACGCCATGTTTATAAAAATCGGCACGTTTATACACACACAAAAAAACTTCAAAATTCATTTTAAAATATTGGGAGTCGCTGAATTGTAAGCTTTTCCATTTATGATCAATATAGTTTTTACTTAATAAAAAAATATCTCATAACCGGTAGAAATTAATACAGAATTTTGAACGATTTAAAACTTTATAAATTATTCAAATTCATATTTTTTAATAAATGAAAGACATTATCGTAAAAATTCATTATTCATCGAAAATGTTTTTGTTAAGACAATACTGTCCATAATACATCTTATTCTTAAAAGTATTTAAAGGTTTTTCTAATTAATTTTACTTTACGATTCGCAGCAGATTTCTTATTTTACAAAGAAAATTAATGATTTGGACTGGTGTTTATAACTAATATAAATATTAGTTTCTACAAAAACGAATTTCTCAAAATTTAATAAAATTAAATAGTTGGGGATTAACAGATGTAAATAAAAAGAAACATTTCTAAAATAAGTTCATTCATTTGTGAATAAGTCCTAAAAGTTTCATTTGAATTTTTGCAATAATTTCTAAATTAATGCTTCTCAGTGCAAAAGCAAACTAAAATTCCTTATGCAAAATTTATGACAATCCGTTGACGCCAATAAAATAAAATAACTAAAACTTTGAAAAAAAAAAGAATAACTAATATAATTTAATAATAAAAAAAAATCTTTTTGTCTTTCTTCTTAACAATAACATGAAGATTAAGTTTGGGACATTTCTCATCCTGCATACTCACATTTTAGGACATTTCTGGAGGTACCTATATATATTAAATAGTGTTTATTTGGGCAGCAAGAATTCTTTCAACCATATCAGGTTGAATAATATCGACAATATGTTTATATAACTATTTTTGGTTAATTAGTTACGTAAACATACACAAAATACAATTCTTGAAAACGAATATAGCAAAATTCGAAAGTACTTGTAAAAATAAAATGAAAATTAACTTTGTTAAATTTACCAATTATATAAGAATTCGGAAATTTGAAATTACATCATCAGGAGAAAATTATTCAGGACTTTAATGTATGTATTTGGAGTAATGACTGTCCGTTTCCCTGGTACTTTAAATTACATGCAACCCCATACATAATGAAGAATTTGGGAAATTTATTTGTTTTCTTCGTACGTTTCTTCTGAACGACACTAGGCAATGCAGATTCTTGATTCATCACTAAATATCTGTCATGATTGTTTTTCTTTAGACCACTTTCGTCTGATTTTCTTCTGTTTCGGTGTTAGTGCTGGTTTCCGTTTGGCTTTTCTGTATGTAAATCTCATTTCATTCAACCGATTTCTTAATTCAAAAACTGACCCCTGTTTCGGCCCATTTGTTTTTCTTTTCTATTTTCAAGGAATCTTGTTTTGAGTTTGTTTTTTACCCTGGCGCTTTGATACCTTGTGTAGTCTACCATTCCATTTCTTTTTCATTTTCACTAAACATGTGGATTACCTTCTTGAATGACTGTTTCAATCTTGTGCCATTTGACAATTCTTTTGTTGTAGTCATGTTTCCTTTCAATTATCTATGCCCGACTCTTTGTTGAGGTTTGCATGATCTCACTTTTAACTATACACCGATTTGCATATCTTCGCTTATGCTGGTATTTGTTTTAAGGATGTAATGTATTTAAGAATGCAACGTATGTTTTAAGAATGGAAATTAAAAGATCATGCCATAATTTTTTTATTTTTTCCTCGACATTTGGTTATTGCATATCTTCCTCTATAAGGCTTGAAAAACTATACCATTAATTTAAATAAGCTAATCTAGTTTCTTTAAGGTTTATTTTACGAAGTCAGAATGTTCAGCTATTATATAAAATATCTTATCTGTTTATTTACTGCTAAATGCAAAAAACCTAAGTGAACATCGTATAATTATGATAATTCTATAATTTTTGCCAGGCTCTTAGCATCAGTTATAATAGTTATAATCAGAATAGGTTAATAATTTAGTCAACATTTATTTATTTAGTTAATGTTTTCGTTTTTATTTTTATCCTGTCTATTTTGATTTATTGTTCTCTTGTTAAAGGAACTTTTTGCATACATTTTTTTGCATTACATGTTATTTTACAGTTCCAATCATTACAACCATAAATAATGTTCTCACAAAGAAATTAAAAGGAAAATAAATAATAAGTGTTAATCTAAGTATATTCCAATTTAACTATCGGGCTTGTTTTTATGCATAAATATTGAATTTTGAAAGTTTTACAATAACGCATAGTTCAAAAAGCATGTATATCTCAATTCTTATATATTGTGTCATTCACTAATCCGAAGTTGGCAGGAAACCAACTGTAGGTAAAAGTAAAATTCTTGCATGAGCAAAAACAATAGCCTCTTAAAAAGACATAGAAGCGTTCAAGTTGCTATAGCATTTCTTTGATTTTTATCATGTTTTTAAAAATAAATTACGGTTACTGAGATTTTTGTAGTAACTTTCTTTTCGATATATACTGAGGAAATCTATTGTAAAATTATTCTAATAGTATTTTTCAAAATGTCTGTTATATTGTCATTTTTGTCTGGTGCTTTTTTGAAGTGCAAAAAATTTCGTCTCTTCTTTGTAGAATACCATTCTTATCTGTTGAGATAATCTTCTTCTTCTTCTTCTTCTTCTTCTTCTTCTTCTTCTTCTTCTTCTTCTTCTTCTTCTTTCTGTCGTGTCCCTTCAGAACGTGGGCGATCGTATCTTTCCAAAAATGGCCTTGCCACCAGAAGGAAGAATTGCTGTGAAAAGCTATATCCTGAGATCGGGCACCTCTCAATAATATTTTCAGTTGCGCTCTCTCCGCAGACAAAGATACAACGAATTTGCGCTCTGTTTGAAGACAGAGACACATCTGAGAGATAAAATGTAGTTTATTCACCCGAAGGCAGATACTACATGCCTGAGAAGTCATTTTATTTAAGAATTATAAATATTATTTATTGCACAAGGCTGGAGGGAGGATGGGGAGAAGTTGGTCATCTGTAAATATCCTACTCCCAGCTAGTGTGAATCACAACCCATCCATTCTAACAATTTACACAAGCACTATAAGAACTCACCTTTTGTCATTCGGTTCGAACAATCACCAAAATACTTTACACGGGTGACCTGATATATCCATGATATATTTATGTACAATTATTATTATTATTATTATTATTATTATTATTATTATTATTATTATTATTATATGCAAATGCTGAATGATGAATTATATACAAAGTTGGTAACCATAAAATCAAATAGGTATTAGTAAGGTACAGTCCACCCCACAAAAATAAGAATGGTCGCTGTATAGCTGTCAGACAGAATCAAGTAACTCTCTCACTAGTGGAAGGGGAAGGGCAAACAATTACGAGAGTAGGGAAGGGTGAAAAGCTGGTCTGATCAAGATAAAAGAATGGGAATAAAATAAACTTAGGAGGTAGGGAATCTTGAAAACAGCCATAACAAAGGAAAGGGTCGTGAACAATAGTCATTCATATTAACTAGGAGAACAAGTAGATTAGCTTAACCACGAAGTGATGTCAACCAGGAATCCGCGCCGTTGAGACTTGAAGGGGCTAAAAAAAAGAAATCAGGTTTGGCCTGAGTTACGTGAACTAGGCTCACAACGTATACCCACCTTTTACTGAAATTTGCCTAAACCACTCGCTTTCTATGAGTTCTAATTTTTACTTGAGCAGATGCCTAAAGAATCCAATCAGATTCTGGTGATGATAATGTTCGTTTTGTATGATTCCCTCCATTCGCGTCACCCACAGCACCATTCCTGCCACAAAAAGTAACATGATAAACACAAATGATTTTACCCCAGACCACAGAGGCGAGACATTGTCCCACACGTACGCGAGATTGATGGACACAAGTTTTTCGGGACCGTCAGCGCACCGACATAGTCTCTAAATAGGCGCACCAGTGGACAGTATAAGAAGGCCTGCTCGGCCGTTTCCTCCAGCCCATGATCACACCGGCAGTTGCCAGATATACCTGATTGTGATTGTCTGCCAAGCCCGCCTTGAAACCCACATCATTGAGAGGCAGCACATTCTGAGCCAATCGCCAGATAAACGAAAATTCAGGTTTACTGAGATAATCCGTTGGCGCCCAGGACGAGAAAGAGTGCAACTCATCCACCGACAAGCCAAGCCGGCCACATAGCGGGTTCGACGTGCCCTCTCCACTAATGTCCGATACAATGCCTTCCAATGAAAGGTCACTGGACCGAAGAGTGGCACGTAAGTTCCAACAATACTCATTGAATAAATCTTTCTGGCTTCGGAGCATACGGCGTGATCCAACCCCGGCTAAAAACGACTGACAGTAAGGCTAGGGAAGGTGATCCTAACATTCCTTGCCCACAAAGGATCCTCCCTTGACGAGCGGCGTAGAAATAGCAGCCTCGAGGCGTGTGAGTGACTCACTAACTGTGGCATTCCTACTCCCTATGACACAGGCACTTGATACAGACCTTTTTGTGGGCCATTGGCCTGTCTACCACTCCCACAACATGGAGAAGTGCGCATCCAGACGATCGTCAGAGAGTACCGATAACCGATGAAGGATAAGACTGCACGCCTAAGCCCTAACCTTTAAGAACAATCATCTTCGGAGCAAAGTCTGACCCTTGCCTGTACCTCCGACCAATTCTCCTCCAGCCGAATGTCCGGCCTAAACGACACTCCAAGAATGCAGGCGGAAACGTCAGTACAACTGAAAAAACCCGGAAGAGCGACGTCTCTCCAAGAGCCCAATTGCAAGTCAGGAAGGCTTGTCCATTGTAACCTCCACGTACCTTCTCTAATGTCGCTGCGACACGAAAATGGATACATTGGCGTATACGGAAACTCTGGCTCGAGACTTGTAAGGGAGACTAATTCTGCATATGGTCGGTCTACAGACCCTGTCCTTTAGCCTGTACAGGAAGGGCACCAGCGTCAGAGCATAAATTAGGGCGACAACGGACAACTCTGACGAACCGACTGAGACAGCACCGAGGTGTTCGACCGATTTCCGTTCACCTGTACCTTCGATGCAATTTTCATTTTGCCGCCTAAAAATTATATTTGTATCTTGATTCGTCAAAAAGCCAACGCCCGCGTAACAAAAATTTTGAATTCTCATTCCCCCACTAAATTAAAATATATAATATTATTTAGCTTATAAACAGAGTAAATCAACTTTTTCGAAAGTTATTCAGCATCAAATTTTAAGTTTAATTTAATATTTATTTTTTGATTTCGAATATATATATATATATATATATATATATATATATATATATATATATATATATATATATATATATATATATATGAATAGTTAATTTTACTGACATGGCCTGTCAGTTTTTTCTTTATATTTCTTCCAATTGTTGATACGTCCAACTCAAAATTAAGGATAAAATGTACAATTTTCATATTGTTTTTTCATTTTGCTCAAGTACTTGTAACCATCTCAGTCATTATCAAAGAATGTTTATGTTGTCCGTATGGTATATATGCGTATTATTGTTATTTATACGAATATTAAATATTTATTACACACCTTAAAATACCATCTCCTCTGAGAGATATCTAATGTAGGCCGTTTCTTCTGTATAATAATAACTTTTATAAATAAGTATTTTTGGTATTTTTCCCATTGAGTGCTATATAATATTTTGGTATTATCTACTAATATTTATCTTATGTTAATAGTTGTATTTTTTGTCATATGAGATGTTGTAAGCGATATGTGAACGAAGGACAAGTTAATCCACGATATAATTTTTTTTATTGTTAATATTGTGGGATGCAATCTCCTGAAGGACATGAGAGATCAAAAATAAAACGAAATTAATACATGTCCGAACTAAATCTCCACTTCCCCTTCATTTAGTTCAAGAAGAAATCTACCGTGTTGAAGAAACAGAATCATGAGACTCGGAGACTTGAGGGTCCTCCACAAACTTTGAAATCCTATTCGGAACTCGCAATGTGGGGGAAGTCAATAAGACCATCAACATATCAACTCCTCTGACTGATTCTACAACAGAGACGGAAAACAACTGAAACAATTCTGTTCGTAAAGGCCTTTATTTTCGCTAGGTAAAATTAAGAATCTCGAGAGACATTCAGTATTGTCCTAGGATGGCACACCATCAAAACTGATATGGACCAAGGATCAATATGACAAACTATCAGTGTCTTTACTAATAGAATTTCACAGTCGAGTAACACCAGTAAAACTGGGTAGCTACTTAAAGGCTGTAGGCTAAGAGGGTTAGATTGATTAACGAAATTTCCGGCCTTGGTGTAGCTGAAAGTGTCCCATCTTATTGCAAGTGACACAAGGTTTATTGTCAATGAGGTTTATTCACCGTATGAGAGCAGTGGTCAATAAATATTTTTTACAACCGATTGATTCCTCAGGGTCTTTTAGCAGGTGACTGGAATGCCGTCTTTAATCCCGAATTAGATTTAAGAAGTGTACTAACATTTCTTCGGATGAAAAATATGTCGTAAGTTGATCAAATTCCGAAAGTGACTAGAATGAACTTGGACATACGAAAGTGGGCTGAAAATCCACATAGGCTTACTATGCATGAATTATGTTAAAGCTGTTAAGTCTATTAATTCAAGTAAACTGATATCTGACGAAAAGAAGATTCTTCATCCTGTTGGTAAAAAATGTCATCAACAGCAGATATGACGTTATCATCAGATACTGGTTCCCACCGAGTGTTTTTTTTTTTCATGTTGGGAAACAGATGATAGTGAATGAATAAGGAGAATAAGGTGGGTGATCAACCAGTTCAAAGCCGCAGTCACGCACAGCAGCCATTGAAACTAAGGGTTGTATGCTGGAGCATTGTCCTGATGAAACGAGACCCTTTCCATCTATTTTCTTGGGCGTTTGATCTGGATAGCATTTCGTAACTGCCTCATAAAGTTGGGATACTACTATCGATTGATGGTGTGTCCCTTTTGAAGAGAGTCGATAAACACAATGCCAAAAAAAGCTTAGGCTATCGGAGTCCCTGCAGATGAAACAATTTGGATTTCTTTGGAGTAGGTTAGGAGGGGTATTTCCACTGTCTCTGGCTCAAAATGATTAATCTCACACTCATCCTGGATTAGAAAATTTTCAAGGAAACCAGCTGGAAACCTCAAAATATGTCAGATTTTCCCATGTTATGCTCAACCTGTTGCGATTTTGATAAACTATTAGAAGACGTGGCACCCACCGAGCAAAAAAACCCGTTATGCCAAGTTCATTGGGAATAATATTCTGGGGGTAAACTGGTTATTTTATTTATAGTCAATCGCCTGTTATCCATCACCATGTGGTGAACACGATCAATGTTTTCCTTGATGGTGGCAGCTGCAGGATGCCCAAACCTTGGGTCATCTTCAAGCCCACCCCTTCTTCTCCTAAATTCAACTGCCCCTTTTTGCACTGTTGATAAAGCTGCAGCGTTATCCTCTAATATAGCAACCATGTCAGCATGAATGTCCTTTGAGGTTATAACTTTTTTTTTTTACAAATACTTAATAACACAGCGATGCTAAATTTTGTCCATTTTCAAGTGAAGTCGCTACTAGTTACAGTTGAAGTCTTCTTTGAACAGTCAGATATCAGTAAGAAACAATACAGTTATTAATAAGAATAGATGAAATTAATGCATGCAAGATTTAATAGCTTTAGCGTCACTTTTTTATAGTGAGCCATTTTAAACCCACCTTCGTATAGTAGCAATTCGTATTTTAGTTGGTAAAGACGAGTTAGGCATTAGTTTAATTAGGCTGTCTAAATTGCGAGTTGACTGGGGTGAGGTTGGAGGTAATGAAAACGCTGTGTTGAAGGAAACCATTCACACATCTATACCTTTACCCTTTACTGACACACTCTGTACTTCCAGTCCCGTACACCAATCTAACTGCGCTAGAGAGAGCGGTGTGTATTTTTTCTTTTCTTTTTTTTAATATTTTTATTTTCCCCCGAGTACTTTCAGTCTCATTAGGGATCATCTTCAGAGGCGAATTGCTAAGACAAAAAATTAATATAACTGATAATTTTGATTTTTTTGTAAACACACATGAACTCGCTCTGTTATAATTATTTCAAAACTATCTGTAGAAGCTATGGTTTTTGTTTTTTTTTTTTTCTTACATGTTTTTGATCTAAGGTCGATAACTCTAACTTATATAATTGTAATCTATTCGATTTTGTTCAGAAACATTTTTTTAAATTATTACTAATATAAATATTTTAAAACATTGTTACTATACTCATAAGTAATCTTATTTATTGTTGTTTGCTTTCTCCTTATATAGAGGGTCTCGAGAATTTGAAGTTTTGTTTTTTGGGTTTTTTTTTTCTTGGTGTAGTATACTAGTGTTATCAACAAGTATTTTTCTGAAGGCGAACAGGAATGTATATATATATGTGTGTGTGTGTGTGTGTGTGTGTGTGTGTGTGTGTGTGTGTGTGTGTACGCGCATTCTTGTGTGTGTGTTTCAGTATGAAATCATATGACATCCGTTTACTTTAAACAGTAATAGAAATAAAGTGATTTCTGGATTATTTAAAACCCAATTTCCTTAACTTTCAGCTGCTGTCAGCCAACAGATTTTGGTCTACAAAAAGCGGTGATTCGGTGCCAAGGCGGGATGGAATTGCGGAAGGTCGTGAAGTTTGCCATCAACTGCCATTGTCGACCATGCATCTTGAAACCGAGGGTCACCCTGGCTGACCTGCGACATATGTTACACTTGTCTAACAGTCGAAGCCGTTGGGGCAATAAAGGCCTTGGTAACTTATTTCGAGGTTGAGTGAAATATTTACAACACAACAAACGAAACAACATAAATTCAAATGAATAAGCAAAAATAAACAAGAATGAAAAGCATACAAAAAATAAAGAAAAGAAAGAAAAAACAAAATAAGAAAATGATTAACAAACGAAAACAGTCCCTAATTTTCCCAATAATTAAGCTTCTTTTGATTTTCTCTCCGCTTTTCTTGATTGCTATCCAGTGATATTTCAGTTTTTGGTTATTATTTTTATTCTGTAACGGGCAGAAGGATATATTATGCCCACGTTAAGAAACAAAAGCGTTTTTCTTTCTTCTGCCTCTATCACCATTCTCTCTCTCTCTCTCTCTCTTTATTTTGGGTCTATTCTTTTGACTATCCTCCCTAGCCTAACCTCCTTCATAAGAAATATTTTATCTCTTAATCTTAAATGCTGTTTTCCTATGTACACAGTTCGTTTAGAACAAAATGGAAAACGAAATATCATATATAGGTAAAATAACGGAAAAATTTTCACTCGAAAAAAAGAAAAGAATGAAGTCGGTTTATATTCCTTACGAGTGTTTTTGTAACGTAAACTGTAAAATAAATGAAAGAATTTCATAATAATGACTATTTAAATAAAAAGTAGAAAAATAACATGCAAATAGGATGAAGTAAACCCAATTCTTCCCCAACTGAAGCCAAACGAGCCCTTGCACCATCTAACAAAACCCTTTTCTCTTCCTGCAACAGAAACGTAGAACACTCCATTTGAACAAATATTTTCTCATTTATTTCGCGATATAATATGCACTTGACCACGTTACTTATATAAAGAATTAATTATCTTTGTTTATTGTGTTAATTTATTAATTGTGAATAAAATTATATTTTGTTGTGTTGGCTGTCGTGCAGTTATTCGTTTTACTGAATATAAAGTACACTGGATGTTAAAACATTAGCAAAATTATGTTTTATTACCTCAAACAATTCTTTGAGAAGACACACTAGATAATAAGAGAGATTTATTACATTCTTCAGTTATATACATTTTCCTTCAAAAACATTTTACCTGTGAGAAACAAGTCTCTTTTTCTAATCTTTTTTTCACAAATGAACCAAACATTTTCAATAGTTCCACGTGCCATTGAACTCACGTGGTATTGAACTCACACTCTTTGGGTCAAAGAGTGTGAGTTCAATACTATTATGGGGTCCACCCTTTTCTGATATAAATGGACTCGTCCTACTGCCATAAAATAGCCACAGTCAGTCAGTCTGAGAGCAGAGTACAGATGGAGGAACAGGGTGGAGAAACAGAGTGGAAAGTACATAGACACTGTGATTGAGTTGACGTTAGAAGTCGGTTACAATTACGCCCGACTCTAAGGAAGTTTACTTCGAGACTGTATATAGCGATCTTTGATTAATACTAACCAGCGTTCCTGGATTTTACTAACAGCATTACCTTTGGTATTTTGTGTAAATACATTTAATTTCTTAGCTTAAATACTTGCGTTTGTCATTTATTGGAGACCGATTTTTCACGCGGAATCCACAACAAATACCCGGCTATGGCTGTGGAGAACTTTCAGAGGGAAATTAACAGGAGATAACTGATAACTGACATCCATCAAATATGGCACGTGGAACTAGAACAGTCTACACCAGTGAGCGAAATAAAGGGTTCAGTTCGACATTCCAACCACCTGAAGAAGGCCGGAGCGTACACCTGCCGAAACGTTGTAATAAATATGGCAACAAAGATGAGGACAATAGTCCGAATAATGTAAATAGTATACATAAATAGTATTCGTTATAATTTCCAGAACAAGCTAATTTTATCAGAATTACAGAAATTTATGTGAAAGATTTTTGTTTATTACGTGTAAAATTATGTCCGGAGTTTAACATTTCTTATTTGTTGAACGGTGTATAAAAGCTTTGTTTCTTTGACTATATTAGAGTATTAATTATTATTTGATATTATTTGACCATATTAGAATAGCAATTAACATGTTCAGTAAACGAGATCATCCCATAGAAAACTAGACAAGGAAAAAGGACTGAATGACAAATAAAACTTTTGACAAAATAAAGAGGAGACATTAAAACTATGTCAAGATATAGCACATAAATTAGGCAGACAATACAGGAATGGCTGAATGAAAAGTGCGCAGATATAGAAAGAATGAGTATTACGGATACAGCAGATATGTATAGAAGAAGAGAACACACAGTAGAAAAGACATGCTCATCAGCAGGATGTGCATAAAAAGCAAGGAGTTTGACATTTAATAATAGAGTAAGAGAAAATATTTCAGAGATGGAGCGAAAAACTGTTCCACGATGAAAGAAGACCGATCTGCAGTAGAGACAGTAATATGAAAGGAACAACAAATATTAAAGTCTGAAGTGAAATCAGCACTGGACAAATTGAAGAACAACAAAGCAGCAGGAATGGGATTGTAATAGAGATAATAGCAACTTTAGAGGATTTCGGCATTGACAAAATTACAAACATACTAAATAAAAATTACGGCAACGATGTCATACCTAAATATATCCATTTTCCTAGAGCTGCCTAAGTAGCCAGGTGAAAAGGAATGTGAACTTCACCGAACAATCAGCCCCATAACAAAATTTGCCATCCGAATTCTGATGAATAGAGAGTACAGGAGAATTAGACTGTTAGTAGCACAAGAACAGTGCATCTCCGTTTAAGACACTGGAATAAAGAGTATGATATTCATATTTATTTTATTAAAAATACAATTATGGCACAAGACCGAAAAGGGGAAAAGGGTTGAGGTTGGTCTTCACTAACTATCTTATACCTAGTTAATCCGATTCACTTTACTCGTTACAATTATATAAAGAGTGTGATATTTATGCTAAGAATTATATCAAAAAGGGCAATCCTAATGCGAAGATGCATGTTTTTTGTTTTATAGATTATGCAAAGGCGTTTGACACGATACATCACAAAAAACTATTACAAGTGCTTCATTTATTTGAGAAGGATATTAGAATAATCCAGAATTTATACTGCAAATCACCTACATGTAGATAGAAAATGAATTCAGTAAATACACAAAAATAGAAAGGGAAGTGAGACAAGAATAATCAAACTTTTGCAGGGAAGTAATCCTGAGGGAAGTCCTTATTAGTGGCCATAACCTTAAGAACATTAGATATGCAGATAACACATTGTTGATAGAAGACATGGAAAGGGAAATACAGGAATATAGCAAAGGAACGCAAGATGAAAGAACATCAACTGTAAGAAAACAAAATGCTTGGATATCAGTAAAAAAAAGAAAAAAAAAAAACAGCCCAACATACGAATTACAAATTGGATATACCAAGAGCAAAAATTCAAATATCTAGAATTAAAAACGAGAAACCCAAATCTGAAGGCGCATTGGGATAGCTAAAGATGCCTTCCAGAAGTTAAACAAAGTATTAAGAATCAGAAAAATTTGATTGAAAACAAAAAAAAGAAAGAGTACTGAACTGTCATGTAATATCGATATTTCTATATCGTGATGAATGCTGGACCATCTCATTGCAGATGGAGAAGAAGCTTGAGGCAACAGAAATGTGGTTTTATAGGAAGCTATTGAAAATACTATGAACTGAACACGTGAACAACGACAAAGTTTTAGAGAAAATGGAAACGAAAAAAATAATTATGGTAACACCAGAAAGAAATAGTTGAAATTTCTAGAGTGCATAATAAGGAAATGGGGATTGGCAAATTTGGCACTCACATGACATGTTGAAGTCAAGAAGCAGCGCATAACCCCTTGCCTAAGGAGCTCGTGCAAAAGGTTGTCAGAAGAGGGATTAGGAGATATAGCAAAACAACAAACTTTACTAAAGACTACAAAGAACAAGAATTTGTGGAGAGCTACGATCGCCCACCTACTGAAGGGGCATGGCATGTAGAAGAAAAAGAATGTTAAATATAATGATATGATAGGAACTCGCATAAATATACAATATTTTGGCATTGTCACTGAAAGGATACTGAACGTAGCTACGCGAATAAGTTTAGAGCCTAATGATGAAAAAAAAATTATTTTACACAACAAAGACTTATTTTTAAAATAACCTCCTCCACTCAAGGAATTAATTCAGTGGTAACTATTTATAAGCAGTATACAATGAAAATCGAACATAAAGTGAAAATTCCAGGTTAAAATTCAGCTTCTGTCACGAATTTATTCATCTAGTTTCGTATATATATATATATATATATATATATATATATATATATATATATATATATATATATATATATATATATATATCAAGAATAAGAACTGAAGTGAGAAAGATTTGAGGCTTTGGAGCAATTTTCAATTTAAAATAACGCTTATCAGTTTGCACAGAAACCAGTTTGTTACACATATAACTATTGCCACTGAACCATGGTTCCATTTTAGGGTGAATTATTTATCTACTTTACAATTTTTAGATAAGTATGTCTCAATGTTATACACTGATTTAATCGGATCTGGTTGTGTTTGATGATACTGTGAGCTAATGGCTGAAATAAATCTAGTAGTGTGATTAAATAATACGAAGAGGTAATGAAAATTTCTTGGTGAAACCAAATAGGGATTTTAGTCCTTTATTTAGCCTTTAGGAAGAAGTGTGTTGAGTTGAAAAGTTTTCACCGCCATTCGTAAATATAGTTTTTATTAATATAAAAAATAATGCCTGCTTTTTATTTCTTCTCCTTAGGGAGACTAATATTCGATTCGCAGCATCTGGTATAAATATTTCCTCCCATTAGTCACGAAACGCATGAGCTTCAAAATTTAAGATTTGATAAAGTCCCCAGTAAGTTAAGAGTTTTCAGTTAATGATTGCAGCATTTGCTTTTCTCTGTAAAGATATAGCAAAAAAAAACAAAACAAAAAAAAACAAAACAGAGTTGTATGTCGATATTATTTACATGAAATCTGACATCAAAAGCCTCTGAAGCATAGAGCATTTTACTGCTGATATATAAAATTTATTTTACAATAGGAATACAGGCATTACAAAATTATATCTTGCTTTCCCCGTGTATATATTTATTGAAAACTTATCAGGCGAATTGCAATAAATCTTCCTATGTTCAAACAGGGGAAGATAATGCCTTTTCTATTTTTTCGTCTTGGATGTAAGTTAATGATCTTCCTATTGGACACTATAGTTGTTTAATAAGCTTTGTGTTTTTTGGAACATTGACACAAGTATGGGGTATTAATGTAAATCAAACGCACTATTCCGTGGTAGTAGTCAACTAAACTAACTCATTAAACATTACAAGACACCGATGATCTGCTCCTCCTCCTCCTCCTTCTTCTTCTTCTTCTTGTTTTCCTCTGTCCGTCTTGCTCTCTATCTGACCTGTGAGTATGAGATTTTCCAAGCCCTCTTTCTTCATTATGCACCCTAGAAATTTCAACTATCTCTTTCATATTAAGTATAAGTGTCCTTTTTGTATCCATTTTCTCTACAACATCGTTGTTGCTCACATATTTAGTCCATGTTATCCTCAGCATCCTTCTGTTGAATTATATTTCTGTTGATTCATGTCTCTTCTTCGTCTTTGAGAAGATTGTCCAGCATTCACTGTCATATAGGAAGACGGATATCACGTAACAGTTCAGTAATCTTTGTTTATAACAAAGTTTTTTTTTTGTTTCTTAATACTCTGCTTAGCTCTTGGAATTTGTCTTTGGCTATCACACTGCGCCTTTGGATTTAAATCACACTTTCTGTTCCTTGTTAAAACACTTCCCAGATATTTTTACATTTTTGTACTTGTTTGATTTTGGTATCTCTGATTTGTAATTTTGATTTGGAGCTCATCCTTTTACTAACAAACTTGCATTCTGAATTCTTGCAATTGATGTTTAAATCCTTCCTTCTCGATTTCCATCTCTACTTTCTGTAAGGGTTTTGTAGTTTTCTTTCTAATGTCTGCAGTCAATGTAGATACATATCTTATGTTGTTAAGAATGTGACCGCCAATAATGAATCCTGGTAGGAATTCTAATTCTCTCAGAATTGCCTCGCTAAACAAGTCTGGTGAGAAGACACATCCTTGTCTTACACCCCTATTTTTGTAAATCAGCTGAATTCTGTATGCAAGTGGTTTGCTGCCAGAATAGATTATTTATTATTCTAATATCTTTCCCAAATATGTCAAGGTTGCTAAGAAGTCCCAATAAATCTTTGTGGCGTACTTTATCGATTGCCTCATCTATAAAACACAGGCACACGTCCTCCTGCATTTATATTGCTCTTTCTGATAACATTCTGAGCATAAATATCACATTCCTTGTTTCAGTGTCTTTCACAAACCCGCAGTGCTCTTGTCCTATTTTCGGTCTGAATCTACTGCGAAAATTATCGAAATACTGATGAATCTCTCTATTCATCAGTATTTCGATAATTTTCTTATACAGCTCATGGAGTTCACATTTGTTTACACCCGGCTTTTTATGAAAACAGAACTACTTCGATCTTCCGGGATATAACTACTGTTGTAATTTCATACCACAGAACATTAACTCACGCCTACAGTCTTTCTTTTATCACTGATCTTTATTGGCGACAAATATTAATTGTTATGGGCAGTGGAACTAACTAAATCGTTAATACTTATTCAAGACAAACTGTAACGAGAGTATATATATATATATATATATATATATATATATATATATATATATATGTGTGTGTGTGTGTGTGTGTGTGTGTGTGTGTGTGTGTGTAGTTTCCTTCGTTTTTTTTCCTCCCTTTGTTACTAGTGCCGTTCTTCCTCGAATGAGTGGAGAATTCGTTTTTTCCTTTGGTCTGAAAATAATAATTAAATTTTGGAGTGATTTCTTTTGAGCGAACATCACGAGTTTGCCTTTGCCATTCAGCTCTGGTCATTTGCTCTGAAGACATTCTGCGATTTAAATGATCAACACTTTGAGCAGTTAGTTACGTTTGGTGCTTCTTTTCTAATTGGCTTTAAAATGTATATCAGGAAATTTATTTATTCTTTAATTCATTCTTTCTTTTTAAGTATTTTATTCATTTTAGTAATTTTTTTTCTCTTTCTACCTTCCTCTATCTATGTTTATTTTTGTTCTCCTTTAAGAGTGGATATGTCCTAATTCTACTTGTCTGCCGACGTTCGTATTTCCTCCCTTTTTACTTTGATGTTATTATGGTTCTCCTGAGGGAAGGACTGTCAAACTGTTTTGACGGCAATGCAGCGAGATGAAATGCAATGCAATTAAACAGACAAAAGAGAAAAAATATAAGAAAAACAAAACAAAAATTTAATCATACACATAAAACAAAAACAAATCTTATTATTTTCAGGTTACAAAACGCATATAATGAAAATATATTTATGTTTAGGATATATGGAGGTATTGTAGATTTGAAAGATAAAATATAAATCAAAATAACAATTAAATTTTAAAAACTATAAAACTAATCATGTCTGAAATAATATCTATCCTAATTTCAGACGAATACTAAAATATATAAGTTCTTCGTAATATTATAGGACATAATGCCATTTTATCTTTCATGATTGGTGCCTGTTACAATATACCTACTAGTAATTTATCTTTATGATAATTTAAATACACAGTACAATTGAGACAATCTAAACAATAAGGATTAAATATATATCTTATATGTTGGTCAGGAAGTGACAAATTATATAGGATGAATTTTCGATTAAAACAGTTATTATGAGTTATCGAATTTTATTACAGTAAAATTCGAACTACATGAGTGGAAAATTTAACGTTGATAAGTGTGAGAAGGGTATTTAACGACTTTTAAAAAGGGAGCTCCTTTTAAGAAGATTCCTTCTTAAAAATGATTGCTTAGGGGAGAAACTCCTTTTAAGTAGATTCCTTCTTAAAAATGATCGCTTAGGGGAGAAAGGTTTTACAAATGTTTTATCCATAGAATACTCTATAAGTAAAACTGATCCCTTACAGGAAAAGGATTTTACAAAGGTTTGTATTTATAAAATCGTATGTGAAAGCGGAAAAGTATATGAGAAACCCCAGGAATATAATAAAGCCATAATAAATGAGATATGACAAAATCTGCTATGGTACTCCATATACTCTCTGGTATGTGATTCATATGATTGACAGGGAGCTCTGCTGAAGAATGAGAAAGTGAAAGTGACAGAATATATGTCGATCATGTGTGTGTTAGGCTGGTATAAATATAGCGCACCCTCTAATATTCTTTGTTTGATAATGATGACGGAGATATCACACGTGTGTAAGATTTACTTAGAAACATGTATACTCGTAATAGTTGCGTCCTTGTATTTAATGTTGCTGTTATGAACTGGATTCATTTAGAAGATTATTGACCATTTTTATGATGCCAGTTTCTAAAAAAAGATTTTCCGCTCTTTTTTTTTTTTTTTTTTGATAGATCGGCTAAAATATTTCGGAAATAACATCAAGAACTGAAACATAATTTAGAATATTAACATTGAGTAATTTGTGAAATTATCTTAACGAAACTCGACAGGTTTTGTAGTTCAGTAGATATAAATGATAGTCGTATATTGTGTTACAGTTTTAAGATTTCGCATCTAATATGTGTATTTGCAGCAGAAAGAAATTTGGTGCTTCGATGAAAAACACATTTTCTTTTGATAAATTTTCTTTGTTTTTCTTTATGTACAATATAAATATTACATTTGGTTTCCACCGGCGCCACATGAGGCCTGGCATTGCAATTAAGCAATGTTGAGTCCTTCTGCTTTAGTGCCTATTGCACATGTTTCAACATCCTCAATGATGGTTTGGTCCGTTGGTAGCAGTTCATAGTGCATCACTTGTCTACCAGCTACAGAGCATGATCTTGCGTGCGTGTAGAGTGGTGTTGTGGTGAGTCACAAGTTCCCGTCGTGACAACCATTGTCTGGCATGCCAGTAGTCTTATACAGGATCCACATGGACACTCGATCAAATATGCCCACCTGTTGAACTTTTACGCCATCCCTATCCAGCGCAGGTTTCAGGTTTTATCAGAAACCTGGAAACATTCGGCAAGCTTAACACAGGTTTGGCTATTTTCCTGCTTTGTGGCCGTTTTCAGGGTCTGATCATCCACGACATATGGCCGGCCACTGCCGTGTTTATTACAAGGGGACAGATCACCGTACCTGCATTTCTGAAACCAATGCCTGGTAGTAGGTTCACTCACAGTAAACGCTTGACGTATTTTTCGGACAAGCCCACCATAAAGCAGACAAACCCAAACGAGCTGCTTCGTCACCGCCATGTTTCCTTGCCGCTGACTGATGTGTGTGTACAACGCACCTGAATTGGTCAAGAGTTTTCCCGGAACATGACGCACTCATTTCTGTATCAGTTCCCACACGACGGAAAAATCGTCAAAGACTTTATTGTTTACATTATACATAGTGAGAGTGCAATAATCTCATTTATATTTTGGCAATTAGATGAAACAAAATGAATAATGAAAATGAATCAACATGCATGCAGATAAATGCAACATGTTAAAAAAAAACAATGTAGGAATGTCGTTGATGAAGATAAGAAACAACGTTGATCCAATGACAGGACCCCAGTCAAATGATCAACGATTGTGGCCGCTCAAAACTCGAACTTTACTCTATTTGTTAAGAATGATTGGATTGTCAAATATACAGCTAGAGACACCAGCCTCGCCGTCCTTATCTAAATACAAATTCAAAAATAACTGTTAACACATCTGCCGTTGGTCTAGAGAAACGAAAACTATATTGTTTATCTGCAAGCCGGGTCAACTGAGATGATTGTATAATTCAGAGGATTTAGTACTTTTCCAAAAGCTGTAAAAGATAATAGAATGATAATTCGAAGATTCGCCAGACAGAAACTACAAAAGAGAATTTCCAATAGACTGTAAAGTAATAAGGAGCAAGGAGTTGTAGAGTTTGGAGAGAACCGGAATCAGTTCGTGAGCACATCAAGTCCGTAAGCCTTTTGTAGATCTAATTTGCAGATTTTGAAAGCATGAATGGAGTTATGTTCATATAACTCAGCAGAGATTCTGTTCTTGGAATCGACTTTTCACCAGTATCTTTGACAGATTTTGTCAAAGATACTGGTGAAAAGTCGAGCGTGGAGGTGGAAGAGAATTTCCAAGCAAAGCATTCTACTTTGTTGACAGCTGAAGACAATATTTCAAATGAATTGAAGAGATGTGGGATTGAAGGTTTACGCCTATTCAAGATACTCTTACAGAGCCAACTATCATCCCTAGAACCAAACTTACAAGAGGGTATACGGTGTCTCATTCTATTATTCAGCGAATAACGACATTGCCTCGTTGAGAAAACACTTACACTCATTAGTAGTGGATACAAAGAGACATTTTTTATGATCGAAGTCCTTTGTATCTCATAAAATTGACCATCATATGATGGCAATAAAACAAAGACATGTGGAGTCTAGTAAAATACATTCGAACACAGTTACATTAGAAATAAATTAGCAAATTTGATTCGCTGCTGAAACAATTCGTAGCATATAATTGAATGAATAGGCAGTCATAAATATCACTAGATCGGTATGTTACTTGTTACTGAAAGATAAGTAAAGATAAATGCATTCAAACAATCAGAAAAGACAAATATATACGTCATTTCAAAAATTGGCCTAATTACTTTAGTGTATGATACAAAGTTATATGACGTCACAATTCTGAGGTTATACTGAGATGAAACTCGAGCACCCATTCCTAGTTGTTGTGGTGTCCTCCATCTAATGAGTCTATTGTGGACTCTTCCACTTACTATAAAATTAGGAAAGTAAGCCTCGTGGAGAACAGTTGTATAGACTGAACGCTAGTTAACCGACACATACTCCCAAGTCGTGTAGTACTCTTCTGTTCTATTTACTGTTTAATAGACGATTTATCTGCAACCTGTTGATTTGTTATTTCTTAACCATTTACTTGGTTGCAGCATCTTGGCGACAAAGGCTTCGAAGAAACGGTCTTCACGTTAAATCATTTTTTTTTTTGCCAGTGATGAAAGGAATTCTACACAAAACTCTATAGCAAAAGGATATCCAGTGTTAAATACAACACTGTCAGTTAAAAAAAGAAACTTCTCAAAACAATAGGATTTCTACAAGTTCAATTCAGGAGTTAGTGAACCTTGTTATTTTTTCCATTCCAACAAGTCAGTAAAAGAATTGTTCAAGTCAAATAGACGTATTGTTTTCGCTAATAGGCTAAAGTAAAAATTCATCACTCGCTTTTAAATTTTTCTGAAAAAGAATTATTCAAGTCAACAGACTTATTGTTTGGTTAAGTGAAAAAAAATTTCCCACTTCATTTCTTAATTTTTCGTACCACCGCAGTTAAATGGACGAATTTAAAAGTGCAATGCTAGAATTGATAAAACACCAGCAGGAACAATAACTACTGTTGGAACATAAATTTCAAGAAATACAAGAGAAATTCCAACGGGAGCAAGCAGAATTGCGTTTGCAAAATGAACAAGAAAATAAAAGAAACTGCACCTAGAAATTCTGGTTAGACAAGCTTGAGGAAATATGCCTTCAAACACAGAATGAACAAAAACCAAAATGAGGACAACGAAAACGCTTTCTCTCAAAATCCTATATGGATTGCTATTGAAAACTTCATGTACGCACCTGAAAAAGAAATTACGTTCGCTTCGTACCTTAAACGTTACGAGGACTTACACAATACGGATTGCGCAAATTGGGCTGACCATAAAAAGGTTCGCGTACTCCTTGGGAAATTAGGCACAGCAGAATATAAGTTTGTTAGCTATATTTTGCCTAAGAAAACCAGGGAATTGAAATTTAAAGAGGTGGTTCAATCATTAACGTCACAAGCGTTGGAAATGCATGAATCTCACCCGCAAAGAAAACGAAGATTATACTACTTTCGCGAGTGTAGTAAATAAACACTGCGATGATTTCAGAATTAAGTACCAATAATTTTAAATGCCTGATTTTCGTCCAGGGTTTGATTTCAGCGAAAGACGCCGAAATACGCCGTAAGGTGCTCAACAAGCTTGAAAACGAACCCGACATTACTTTACAGCAAGTTGCTGAAGATTGCCAACGTGAGCGTCAGAGAGGATTCGAAAGACATCGAACAGAGTGGTGTGGCTCACATAGAAAAAAATACGCCAAAGAAAAATTAAAAAGGGCCAACCAAAAAATAATCGAGTTACTTTGCCGTCAAGACCATGTTTCGGGTGTAGTCAATTACATTGGTATAGAGATTGTCCTTTTAAAGATAAAAAAAGTTTTAATTGCGATAAAGTGGGACACAAAAGTTCCCATTGCATGATTAAGCTCAAAACGTGTCATTCAAAGGTAAAATATTAAAACTTAAGGCGTATATTATGAAGAATACGGGTAATCTGTTCGAGACTGATTGGTTAGAACAGTTTCAACTTTGGGATATGCCTATTAACTCATTATGTCAAAAAGTTGAAAATTTGACTGACGAAGCAGAAAAGTTGAAAGGTGAACTTAAAAAAAAAACCGACGTTTTCAGTGGAGGAAACCCAGTTTTTAAGAAAAAACGTAACGTCCCATTTGCCTCGTTAAATCAAATTGACGAAGAGTTGAATCGATTGAAGAAATGGGAGTTCTGGCAAAGGTTGAATATAGCGAATGGGCATCTCCCACAATTTATATTAAAAAGAAGAGCAAAGAAATTCGTGTATGTGCTGACTTCTGTATGGGGGTGAACAGCGCCCTAAAGGATCACCATTATCCTCTTCCAAGTCCAGAGGAGATATTCGCTAAGCTCAGTGGAAGAAAATATTTCTCTAAGATTGACTTAAGCGACGTTTATCTACGTGGACGAGGAATGCTCTAAGCTCAAGGGTGTTTATACAAATTTGTAAGACTTCCATTCGGGGTTAAGGTCGCCCCTTCCATTTTTCAACAGGTCATGGACACGACGTTAAATGGTCTGGATTTTGCGGTGGCCTATCTCGATGACGTCCTAATGAAAAGTAAGAGCATCGAGGAACACAAATCGCACACTTGGCAGGTTTTCAGGAGAATCCAGGATTACGGATTCAAATTAAAAGACAGAAAGTTTTTCTTAGAGGGGATCAAGTAATTGGGGCAAATAATTGACAAAGACGGAAGACGTTCCGACCCAGATAGGGCAACGGCAATAAAGAATATGCCAGCACCAGAAAATGTGTCGGCTCTTCAAAGTTTTTTAAGTCTTTCCAATTATTATAACGTTTTTATTTGAGAGCTCCACTTAATGAGTTATTGAGAAAAGATAAAGAGTACGAACCAAACCATGACATCATTGTAGCCAGCGATGCTAGCTCCTACGGTATCGGGGCGTGCATTTTATACAAGTTAAAGGATGGATCGGTAAAGCCAGTCGCCCATGCATCAGGACGCTATGACCAGCTGAAAAGGGTTACTCGCAAATAGAAAAGGAAGCTTTAGGAATCATTTTTGCGGTAACTAAATTCCATAGATTTATTCATGGAAGGCACTTTGTGTTGCAGACAGACCATCGAATGTAAACATTGAAAAAATGAAATAATTGATTAATTTGGAATTTTTCAAAAGAAACGAAACCAGTCAACCTGAAATTTGAAATAATAATCAAATTTTCTGCAGTAGGCATATATGTATATCTTTGTTTATCCTTTTGCTTATCTTAATAAATTAAATGAATAAATATTTTTCCCAATATCCTAATGTTTCTACTTTACCTCTGATAAAATTGTAATCTTTCAATGATTTATTTTATAAATCTGTTATTCTACTCATTTAGTGATAATCCCCCAAATACTTTCTTTCACGTCTCTCGGTTAAATGTTTATTCTTGGAATATTGTTTATGGCATAGAAAACAAATTACCAAATTCCAAATCAATGAGATTTGGAATTTGATAATTTGTGTTCTATATTCCCATGATTGTAAACCGATTGAAGGAACTACACGCACACTTTACATAAAATTAACGTATATATATTTATATACATATTATAAATTAACTGATTCTTCGCTGCACAGTAATAACCATGTTTCAAAAACCGAAGCTAAAGACTTCAAATTTAATTATATAAATAAATTAAAAGCATTAGTTTTGTTTCATCTTTAAGCGAATTTTGGAATAATCTTATTTTTAAATTTACGCACATATAAATTCATAATTTCTTGTTTCCAAAGATACAGAGAAATCCAATCATTTAGACAGGGGCGTTAGCGTGTTGATTTTTATTAACTATTGTTATATCAATTATGAGTTACGTTCGAAAAAGAGGTTAAGTTTAGGGAGGGTAGGGGTGTATTTTTCAACGAATTTGACATCCGTTAAAAGCATGTCGTCTGTTTTTTTTTATTATTATTATTTCTTTAATAATAATAATAATAATAAAAAACAGACGACATGCTTTTAACGGATGTCAAATTCGTTGACAAATGCAAAGATTTTTTCAGCATTTTTTACGTTAAATTCGTACTTGTATACTTAAAGATTATTTCTAAAAGGGGTGTTTGGGTTAGAATACTACAATTTTAAATATTTTAAAATATTATTTTTACTCTTAATTGCTAATAGATATATTTCTTTTTCAAATCAAGTAAATGTAATAGAATTACTTAAATTATTTAAAAATTATTATTACATATTTTTTATTTTTTTCATTTTTATTTTATTTTTAAATATTTTTTAAGGAAAATTTTTGACAATGTCGGCAAAGAATAGCTATTTCATTTCTTTGATTCAGTAAATTTTTATTTTTTATAAACTTTGTAATATATATTTTCTCATGTATGCACAAACGACATGGGTCATTTAATGACCTACATATTCTAGCTTTTCTTATTAATTTCTATTTTACTGTAAGTGTTTTATTAGTTTCTTTTAAGTGCCAGAAATATTTCGAAAGGGATCTCTGATTTCGGTATTTATTTATCCTAAATTAAATTTGATGTTGATTGAATCTCTTTTTGAACTCATGACGTGTGCAACCTATATAGATTTTTATGTTTTCGGGATTCTCAATAGATATATTGTTATACTAATGATTTCATGCGACATTTATTTTGTAGAGGACAGTTATGAGGATTTCTACAGTTAGATAATTTTTATTTATCTTCATCTCTTTTAATTTTTATATTGTCTAAATTTCTTTGGTTTTCGTCTAAGTGTTTATTCAAGATATTAGCATTATGTTTCATAATAAATTTTTCTAATTTTTTTCTGTAACTTAATTTTAGTGTATTTTAACTGAAAATAGTACTTAGTTTGCTATCTTTAGGAAAGTGCTTAACTTTTAATGCAAGGGATTTTTGTCCTAATTTGTTCTTTACCATTTGGTTGTATGGGGGTGTATACCAAATTATTTTTCTACTTCTGTTTTTCCTATGTTTTCCGTTTTCCTTTTTTATATAAGTTAGCTTTGGGCTTTTGTAGTCACTATCAGTACTGAATTTTTCGCATTTATAATAATACTCTTTTCTTCTTCTATAATATCCGTGTACTGGGTAGCAAACGTATTCATGAAGTTTTTTAGATATTCATTGATAATAATTTTCAATATCAAACTGCATTAGAGTACAGTTAGTTTTATTCTTTATATCAGCAAACCAGTTTGTCACGTCTTTGGTATTAATCCAAAGTTTCAGTTTTTTTTCTTTAATTTGTTGATTAAGCCTTTCTAGGATCTTTTTACTAATTTTGCCGATCTCAAGTCTTCTTGGGTTTATTATCCTTGAAGTCGGATTTTCTTCCAAATCTGGTTTGTGGTCCTTTAAGGTTAGTATTAATATTCTCCACCATGTTGAGGTAATTATTTACATTGAGCACCATTTTGTAAAAATAAGAAATATCAATAAGAACACTGGATTATATATCTAACTGTTCTTTCTTTTTATTATAATATATATATATATATATATATGTCTATATTTCTGAGATGAGGTATTATGTACATTATTTACATTATTCGGACTATTGTCCTCACCTTTGTCGCCGTAATTATCACAACATTTCGGCCGTTGTACGCTCCGGCCTTCTTCAGGTGGTTGGAATTTCGAACTGAACCCTTTATTTCGCTCACTGGAGTAGACTGTTCCACGTGCCATGTTTGATGGATGTCAGTTATCTCCTGCTAATTTCCCTCTGAAAGTTCTCCACTTAACCGGGTATTGAACTCACACTCTTTTGGGTCCTGTCACTGGATTTAACCAATGCCTTTATCCACTGTGCCATGTGTCCTTGAGGACATCTGGGTATGAATTTCTGGGTATTATAAACCTAATGTCATCAGCAACCATTTTTACCAGTGCTCATATTGCAATTTTTGCTGTTATCATTTCATGTTTTTACCAGAGCTCATATTGCAACTATGTTGTTATCATTGCTTTTCTCTGGCACTCCTTATTACTGGTTCCCATATTGTATTTATTTCTATGCTTGGTCGGCTCAGGAGATTTTTGTGGCTTAGCATGTGTGCTGATTCCTTAAGTTTACGAATTTTCCAATGGTGTTCCTTGTCAATGATCTCAACATGATCCCACAGAGGGCGGTGATCTCCCTTCTCTCTCCATATATATATATTTATATTCCTTTCCGCAGCTACATGGGATAGCGTACACACAGTCTTTAGTCATGTTCTCCTCTATGGGGGGTCTTACTCGGGAGAGATATCTGCGAAGTGTCGTCAAGCTTTTGAAGGTTGTCCTGGTGTTATATGGACCACAGATCCTTTGTATTTTCTCTGATAACCCCTTCACATAAGGCAGGCAGACTGTTTTCTGAGTGTTGTTGTCCTCCTCCTCTTGTACCCGCTACCCCAGTTTTGGGGGGCTGCTGCCATGTACCCAGGGTAGTTGTTACGTTGTAGGGTACTACTTATACTGACCAATTCTTTATCTAACGTCTCTGGATCGCCACTTATGACTTTTCGATCCCTTTCTTTACACTGTATGGATGGTGGGAGTTGAGCACTAAAGACTGTGTGTACGCTATCCCATGCAGCTGCGGAAAGGAATATAAAGGAGAGACAGGCCGCCCCCTCAAGGTAAGGCTTCAAGAACACCAGAAAGCTGTAACACGAGGGGAAGTAGAAAAATTAGGCGTGGCTGACCACATATGGAGAGAGAAGGGAGATCACCGCCCTCTGTGGGATCATGTTGAGATCATTGACCTTACAGAAAACCTAACACTAATCCCTTGTATGTAAACCCTAAGTTAAACCAGCCTACATCTATAATTAAGCATATACCCACACCAATAGAAAAAAAGAATCAGCATGAACTCCGCTAATAAGGAAATATTCGAACAACACAATAACTTTTATAACACAACCCCTTAAAAATAGCGGATACAAAAACGCTAATATAAATTATAGAAACAATAGTACTAACCAGAAGAAAAACAGGAAAAGAAAAATCATTTGGTATACCGCTCCGTTCAACCAAATGGTTAGCATTAAGCTAGGACATAAGTTTCTAGCTTTAATTGAAAAACACTTTCCTACTAATAGCAGACTTAGCAAGATCTTTAATAAAAACACATTAAATTAAGTTACAGTTGCACTGAAAATCTAGAAAGAATCATAAAAAACATAATAATAAAATCCTGGAAAAACTCGCATGCCAAAACAGTATTAATACAAATCCTAAACTAAAATTAGACAAAAATAATGAAAAATTATGTGATTGTAGAAACCCCGAAGTCTGTCTGTTGGAAAATAAATGCCGCACAAAATCTGTGGTATACCAATGCACTATCTCATCCATAGAGAGTCCTAACACTGATATGATATACATTGGTTCAACGAAGAATGAATTTAAAATTATATGGAGACAACAGAAAAGCTCCTTCAATAATATTAGAAATAGAAATCAGACATCCCTATCTAAATATTTGTTGGCATTTAAAAGAAACAAATAAAACACCAAAAGTAAAATGGAAAATAATAAATAGAACAAGAACTTGTAAAACCTGGGATGACCCATGCCCTTTATGCCTACATGAAAAACTACACATTATTAAGTTTCGCAATAATGAAAATTTATTAAACCATATACATGAGTTAATGGCTTTTTTCCCGACATCAATAAATTTTCGCATTAAATAATTAGCATAAAAAAAAATTAAATTTCATAAAAAGCCAATCATAAGATAGAAAATCCCTTTATGAAGTCGTCAAAAAACAAATTGTAGTTCAGTGCGAAGCCTTTATGTACGAAACAGCCCTTTAGAAAAAATAAATAAATAAAGAGATAAAATAAAATAAGACAAAATTAGGTTGGGTGCATGGAAGGGAGTTTCTCTTCCCGGACCTTTCCTCTGAACGTATGGGCCGATCAAGATACTCGGCGTCTGGTTCGGTCCTGATCTCCAGTTGGAAATGAACTGGTCGGAGGTACAAGGGAAGGCCGAGATCGCGGTTAATCTGTGGTCTCGGAGAAGACTTTCCCTGAAGGGAAGGGCGGAAGTATGTGTTTCACACATCTATCCGATTCTCCTGTACCGACTCTCTGTACTTCCACTCCCGTATGCCAGACTAATTTTATTAGTACGGACCTTGTTCTCTTTCTTGTGGAGAGACAAGGCCCCTATGGTATCTCGAGAGATCTGTTGCCTTCATCCCTCTGAGGGCGGTCTGGGTATGCCTAGCATTGAGATTCGTCAACATATGCTTCGCATTACCTTTCTAGACCGAATGTGCCGCGGTTCGGATGAGGTGGGCACCTTTTGTAAAGAAGACGTCCGAAAACATTTCCCATCCCTGAGAAGTGTGCACTCGTGTGAGGAGGAGGCCGGCCGTACACCTCGAGCCGAGTTCTTCTTCTACCGCGAATGTCGTCGTGCTCTGAAACTCCTCTTACGGACGTCGGATGGCCTCTCCGGCGCCCAGGCGTTGTCTCGTAAGGCATTGTATCGTCTGTTAGTTAGGGGGAGCGTTCAAGATGATCTGATTGACGAGCTCGGTCTTACGAAGCAGGAGGCTCGCTCGATATGGCCTTGGGCGCCTGGGTTGAAATGTCTCAATAATGATGTGGCATCACTCACCTGGCTGATGATTCGTGGGGCCCTCTGGGTCGGCAAGAGACTTTTTTCAGCAGGCTTGGAGAAATATCCAAACTGTCGTCGCTGTACTGGGGAAGTCGAGACCATTGATCACGCCTTTTTTCAGTGCAAGACGGTAGTGCCGTTGTGCAGGTTTGTTGAAGGCCTCATGGTTCGCATGCTGCAGGGAAAGTTTTTGTCCTTGAAGCCAGTTCTGTTTGTAGCAATGTGGTGCCGCAACTGACGAAGGCTGAACACTATGTGTTCTGTTGCTTACTAAGGGTTATGAGAGTCGTGATTTGGACGACGCGTCAGAAGGAATTCTATGATGGCGAGAGGTTCACCTCTTCCCAACTGATCTTGTTCTTTAATCATCAGCTTAAAGTCAAGATTAGGACGGAAAGGCGGCGGCTCCCTTCATCAGAATTTGGCAAAAGGTGGGTAAATCTTGCGCGAATGTGTAGAGTGAAAGGGGCTGATTTAGAGTGGCATTTGGATATCGGTTAGGCTCAGGATTTTGTCCTATCAGGGTTGAACAGAGGCAACCCACTCCGATATTAGGTTAGTTTAGGTTTTTTATTTTGAATCTTTAGTTTCCCGTTTTCTGGTTAACTTAGCTAGGGTATGCATGCTCATTGGCCCCTTTCATTTCTGCCCCTATTTTTCTTTGGTTTAATTCCCCATCCCCTCCCTCGTTAGGTGGTCAGTGATGTCAGTTTTCTGGTGGATGCGGGGCGCCTTTCGTTTCGTGTGTGTGATTTTTCGTATTTGTTTTTGTGTATGAATGTGTGTGTGCCTGTGTGAATGCCTTGGAGGAATGAATGTTTTTCTTATTTTTCATAGTCCCGCATTGATTTCGTCCAGTGAACTGATGTTTCTGCCACATTTAGGGATTTTGTGGGGGGTTTTATTACTAACCCTATTTTGTTTTGTTTTATGTAAATAAGTTTAAATCATATTGTAGATAATTGCTTTTTTTTAAATTGTTGTTCCCCCCCACACACACACATATTTTTAAATGTACATATGGGGACTAGTTAGGATTTCATAGAGAATTTGAGGTATTATGGTGGACGCAGTAAGAAAGGTAGGAGTGAATGTGTTGTTTTGGTGATAGGAATATTATTGGTATGTTTGGGTCCGTGTCTGTGTCTAGCTAAGTTTAGAATTAAGACAGAAGAAGACCGTCCTTCCCCAACCCCCTTTTAGGCCTCGTGCCACATTTTGTACATTTGTGCAAATAAATATTGAATGACCAGTGCCAACTTGTCAGGCGAAGATGAACAGAAGGAAGTACTACGCTCTGCTACTTTTCTGCGATATCCACTGCTAACGTGAACTACGCTTTCCTACTGTCTCCGAAATATTCACTGCTAACCTCTGGATTCTATACTCGAAGACGACCGTCAAAATGTCTAACATTGGTTATGAGCCCAGATCACGATTATATTTTGACGGAAATGAATCGAGATATGAATCCCTACTATCACGGGATTTAAATGCATGATGTACTCTTTGCTCACAAGCCGTTTGCGCCTCTAATCTATCTAGTTTGAGTTGACGACTAAAATCAGCAGCAAACGTTCTAATTTTAGATTGTAATTTGTCCCACCAGGTATACAGTTTTTGTGTATGTGTGTAACTAGTGAGCCAGTCAAAATGACTTAACTCCCTTTATAGTCCACCAATAGAAGGTTAACCACTCAGAAGACGCAGGACATTCAATTCGTCGTGTATAAAGGCGGCCATTTTTGTTCACTCTACCCGAATGACCAGTGCCAACTTGTCAGGCGAATATGAACAGAAGGAAGTACTACGCTCTGCTACTTTGCTGCGATATCCACTGCTAACCTGAACTACGCTTTCCTACTGTCTCCGAAATATTCACTGCTAACCTCTGGATTCTATACTCGAAGACGACCGTCATAAATTGTCTAACATATGGTGCCAAAAGCTATCTTTCGCTGTGACTGACTAGACGATGTGCGTACATGAATGCCATCATTCGCTTAGAAATGGAAACCCCGACCCTACCTCGGCTTGACCTCTTTCCGAAGGTGACTGATATTAGGATAAAAATTAACTCTTAGTCCCCTTATCAAAATGGTTGCCCCAACCGTTTCCAATAATAATAGAATAAAAATTGCCCCAACCGTTTCCAATAGTACTAACCAGAAGAAAAACAGGAAAAGAAAAATCATTTGGTATACCCCTCCCTTCAACCAAATGGTTAGCGTTAAGCTAGGACATAAGTTTCTAGCTTTAATTGAAAAGTAATTAATTTTGCGAGTGAACATGCTTATAAAGATGCGCAAATTTCAAGATTGGTTATTCCTAAATTTTCGCTTGAGGATGAAACAGGACTTGATACTTTAATTCAATTTAATTTTAATAATTATATTGAGGTTTTCGGCTCTCGTTTTTGAAACATGAGAACTCTTATGTAGGGAAGGAATAATATTTTCTTTTTTAAATAATGATAATATATATTATATATATATATATATATATATATATATATATATATATATTTAGATAGATAGATAGATGTATAAAAGTTACGCATGAAAAACTGAATTTTTACATAAACACAAATACTTGGATACACACAAATATATGCAGACACACTCACACAGAAAGGCACATATTCACGCACACGCAGACACGTAGTTTAAGTTTTGCCGAGAAAGAGCGTCATTGTTGCCTAATAACACATGCTAATCTATTATGTCGTGAGTTCAATACTTACAGAGAAGCCAATATTACGGCTTTTTTCTAAATTCAGCATTAATATTTTTCAGGGTTTTTTTTTTTACTGATTCCTTTTACCATAGGTTATGAGAAAATGTTTTGTTAAATTCCAATTGAAAATTCTCAGTTGAAATGTTCTGAAAGTTTAGAAATATCAAATGCTAGTTTCCTTTAAAATATCCGAATTTATTTTCATTTGTATCTTTCAGAAATGCTGTTCCAATAGAAAATATCTTTCTGTTCAGAAATAAACATAAATACAAATATTACGCTGCAATATGAAGTCATTTATTTGCAATTTATTATTCAACAGAAATACAAATGTATGAATCCATTATTGAACATAGGAAGGTTGTGCGATTGCTTCATGATGAGTGTAAGGCCTGTTTTAACATCATTGTTTATCTGAAATAGAATATGAAAAATGTCGCAATAAAACTCGAGACAAAAATACGTCCTTCTTATATATTCTTTCTTCCCCGCTTCTCTCTCTCTCTCTCTCTCTCTCTCTCTCTCTCTATCTCTCTATCTCTCTCTCTCTTATATGATCTCTCATTTTGATTTAAATCATCAAATCATCATTTATTGCTCAGACATCACCACTAATCTGCTCTAAGTCGTAAAAAATTTAATAAAATTAAGATTTTATTTAATTAGATAAGCTTTTAACTGCTTTTATGAATAAAATATATTATGGACACTAGTTTTCGATGAATATTGAATTTTTTTCAATTATTGTTTTCGTTTTTTTTTAATGAGTAATTTATATACTTTTAATTATTTAAAACTCTGTATTAATTTGTAGCTGTCAAGTGATATTGTTATTAAACAAAACTATATTGACTATATAGTGGCCAAATTGAACAAGGCAGCTGGACCAGACGGAATCGTAACGGAAGTGCTGATAGCCTTAGATGGCTTTGGCATAGACAATATAACAGAAATGAATGAAATCTACAACAGCGGGGAACATACCGGAAGACCTCAGCAGATCTTTCTTCGTAACTATGCCGAAGAAAACAGGTGCAAACGAATGCGAACTCCACCGAACAATAAGCCTAATGATCCACGTAACAAACCTCGTCATCCATATACTAATGAACAGAGCGCGCAGCAGAATCAGGTCAGAAATAGAAGAAGAACAGTAAGGGTTCGTTAAAGACACGGGAACAAGGAACACGATATTCATACTCAGAATGTTTTCAGAAGGACGTGTACCTATGTTTCATAGACTACGCAAAGGCCTTCGACAAAGTACGCCACAAGGATCTGATGGAACTGCTCAGGAACCTCGATATATTTGGGAAAGATATAAGAATAATCAAGAACCTCTACTGGCAGCAAACAGCATACATGCGCATAGGGAACGAGTTCAGTGAATACACAAAAGTAGAAAGAGGCGTAAGGCAAGGATGCGTCTTCTCACCCGAACTGTTCAATCTATACAGCAAGGCAATCCTGAGAGAATTGGAAGCCCTACCATGATTTAACATTGGCGGCCACAATCTTAACAACAAGATACGCAGATGACACAGTACTGATAGCAGACAAGGAAATGAAAATGCAAAATCTCCTACAAAAGGTAGCGACGGAGAGTGAGAAGAAGGGACTAAGCATAAACTACAAGAAAACGGAGTGCATGGTCGTAAGTAAGAGGATGAGCCCGAAATACGATTTGAAGGTCGGGAACACTAAAATCAAACAAACGCGGAAGTTTAAATACCCGGGAAGCGTCTTGACAGAGGACGGTAAAGTGCGACACTGAGATCCGTAAGTGTATTGGGATGGTCAAGGACACATTCCAAAACCTGGGAAGAGTACTGCAAGACAGAAGGATTTCTTTGGTAACAAAGAAAAGAATACTGGACTGTTACTTGACATCTGCCCTTCTTTACGCTAGCGAATATTGGACGATTTCCTCAAAGATGAAGAAGAGACTCGAGGCGACGGAGATGTGGTTCTACAGAAGGATGCTAAGTATATCATGGACCGAGCGTGTGAGCAACGATGATGTCCTGGAGAGGATGCAAACAAGGAGGAGGCTTATACTTAACATCAGGAAGAGGCAGCTGAAGTTTCTGGGACACATAATGAGGAAGGACAGCCTGGAGGATCTGATACTCACGGGTCGAATAGAGGGAAAGAGAGACAAGGGAAAACAACGCGTGACATTCCTGGCGGACTTAAGCAAGTGGATGACAGAATGGGAGGAAAGCAGAGGGAAGGAACTGGTTGAGAATTGCAAGGGATAGAGAGAGGTGGAGAGCCATGATCGCCTACGTCCTGAAAGGACATGGCACATAAAAAGAAAGATATAAACATTCCGATTTTTGTAAATTCAGGAGTCCATAGACGACAGAAAATAAAGACGATTAACTATATTAAAATTAAAATTTTCTAGCATTTCTTCATTCTCTTCGTAAAACTATAAAGCCAAAGTAACTAAGATTCAATAAAATATTAGAATGCTTAAAATATTTAAATGTTTGAGAGTACTGGCTAATTAAAAAAAATATATATAAATAGGCGTTTACGTTGTATTCGTCATGTAATCTTACTACAATTATTTTGCCCTTGCATAAATCTCACAAACGTCAGATTATTGATAGACGCGTCAACACCTCATAAAAACACACACACCCCGTGTTAAAATGTTTTTCTGCGATATTTTAAACTCAAAGTAAGTTATACTTGTTTAACATTTATTTAACTTGATATTAGTTAATCTTCTTCAAATAAAGTGTCAGAAAACTATATTTTATTTTTGAAAGATTTTTGTCATGAAGAAAATTATCCTGTGTTGACAGTTTTGTCAATATGGACGATTTTACCGATTTAAATGATAATCAAAAAATCATTCCAATCAATTTAAATTCGGTTTTAAATTGAGCAAAGTATTTTGCTAATTTGAAATATTAAATTTAATCTGTTAGCTTGAAATTAAATTAGCTTACCTATAAACACACACATACACACATAGATAGATAGATAGATAGATAGATAGATAGATAGATAGATAGATATACATAAATGTCCTCGCCGTTTTTGATTTGTAAGAAAAAAAGATATACAGCGCATATGACATACCGTTAGTCTACTAAGTAATCCCTATCGGCATCCAGAAACTTTTGTCATCATGCCTGTAGTTACGCAATGCCTTGGCGGTAAAAATGACTTATTATCAAACAACTATCTGGCAACTATAAAGCATTTTTCTTCAGAGATCCTTTAAATTTCTTCTGCGTCAACTTGATATTCACGTTGGTCTCAGAAACTACAAATATTCGGCACTTTTATTTTTACATACATTGATATATCTTGTAGTGCTTGCAAATGTTTTCAGCGAAAAATAAAATAAAATAATAAATAAATAAAAATGACAAAAATACGATTTATAATATAGTATTAAATCCTTAATTTATGGAAAAAAAAAGATCGATAGTTGATTTCCAGTTGAGTAGTTGGTATCTGTAGAATATTGTCTAATCGTGCTAAAATATTTATTACCTCCAATCATGTTTTTTTATAAAATACTTTTGAAGTAAAATCTGCAGAAAATGTTTCAAGATTATACTTACAAGGCTGTTGGAGCTACTTTTTTCCGATTTTGTCCAAATCGGGTAAATTGATGATCGTGTCAATTAGGCCATGGTTTCGTTTGTCTGTACGGCGTGGTTTGTCCATTAGCATAGCAATCTTCAAAATCCGACTTGCCAAACTAACAATTTCCTATACAAAAATAGAAGATGAAATATTACTAGAATTCATTTGTTTAAAAAAAAAAGTAATAAATATTGATAAAATAATCGTCGAATGTAGAAATCAACAAATGAGATTTTGAAGTCAACAAATAAAATTTATAGATATTTTAATTAAAAATATATGGTTGTCAGAAACCTACTTTGGAACAATCACTTGAGAATAAAACTTAACATGATACATTTGATGTTTTATTTCTTTTAGTTTAATTTTTGCTTTTTATTTGTCTTATTTTGATTCAATTTTTCCCTATTTTTATTAATTTCTAATAAATTTTATTTTATTTATTTTTATTTTATTTTTATAATAAATTTTATTAATTTCTAAATAATTTTTAATTTTTTAATATGGCAATTTCTAATTAAGTTTGTCACTTTTTTATCGTATTTCTTATGTTCTTTCTTTAAGTCTCTTTTTCGTCTTTTTATTACTTTCTTCTATTTTTATAATTTTGTCGAAATTCTCATTTATTCTATTTTAATACATTTTACTAATTTCTATCTATTTTAATTTCTTTTTGCCCTATTTTAATTCTTTTCTTTTTTTGATTCCGGTTTTATCCAATATTTTTTCTTTATTCTATTTCTTTTCTTTCTTTCGGATTTTCGGCTCACTTAAATACAATTCTATCTATTTTAAATTTTAATTCCGTATAAATATACTAATGTCTCTATTTTTATCCATTTTATTATTGCCTATTTTTAATTCTTTTCTCTTACTCTTGAATATTTTCTTAATTTTTACGCTTCTTTCTTCTATTCCTAAATTGTTCTACTTTTATTCTCCGATTCTTTCTTTTTTTTCCACTATTGCTACTTTTTCTAATTTTTATTGATGGTTTCTTCTTTCAAGTTTTGTTAATTTTTAGCAAATTTTCATAATTTTATTTGTTTTTACTTATTTTTTATATTTTCCTATTTTTATTCCTTTTTTTTCCTTTCTTTTCTTCGATTCATTAATCCGATTTCCATTAATTACCTTTACACGCTTTTGTTCCTTTTTCTTATTTTCATTATTTTTTTTTATTTTCAATTTTTTTTTCCTTCTACATTTTTCATTTTTACTATTTTTCATCCATTCTCATTATTTCTGGTCCTTTTTTCTATTCAATTCTATTTTCTATTCAATTTCCAAACATTTTATTCATTTTTCCTACTTTAGTGTTTTAAGCTATGTATATTCCTTTCCTCCTAGTTTTCCTTTCTGTTTTCATATTTTTATTTCATTTTTGCCTAGATTTCTCCTCCTTTTCCTACTTTCGTTCCTTTTTTTTCTTATTTTTACTGTTTTCACCACTATTTTTTGTTCATCTTTCTACTTTTATTAATTTCCCCCATATTTTCATCCCCTTTTCATAATTTTATTTCTTTTTCCTATTTTTGCTCTTTTCTTCAGTATTTTTATCGTACTTCTGTTTTTCGCCTGTTTTTATTCAGTTCTTAACTATTTTTGCGCACATTTTCAAACTTTAATTATTTTTTCTTGTTTCGTCAATATTTTTCCACAGTCCTGTGTTTCTCTTAATTTTTTGTTTTATTTTTCCTACGGTATGCTTTCATTTTTTCATATTTTGATCATTTTCTTCACTATATTTTTCTGGCAGCTCTCTTAATTTTATTCCATTTTCATATTTTTTTTTTTACCTATTCTGCACTGTTTCGGTGTCATTTTTAACTTGTCTTTATTATATCCTATTTTTTTTTTTCTTCCGTTTTCCTATCATTGTTGTTTTCTATCAGTTTTCCTTTAGTTCAATTATTTTTCCTTTTCTTCCCTATTTTCCAGCAAGATTTCCTTCTTTTGTTCATTTTTCCTATTGTTAGTATTTTCTTCAATATTTTCATGTCTGTTTTTCTTCTTTTGTTCCTCTTCCTATTTTTATCCATTTCATAATTATTTTTCACATTGTTTCTTTCTTTCGTTCCGATTTACGATTTTGTTATTTTCTTCAATATTTTTGGGACTGTTTTCATTCTGTTGCACCTTTTCTTATTTTTTTCATATTCTTCACTGACTGTTTGCTTTATTTTAATTCATTTTCACATATTTATAATTTCTTCACTATTTTTCCGTTTCTTTGTCCTATTTTTGTAGTTTTCCTCATTATCTTTCTATCCGTTTTCGACTTTTTATTCTGTTTTCTAATTTTATCTCTTTACGTTTAACTTCTTTTGTACCTTTTTCCTAATTTTGGCCTTTTCTTCACTATTTTCACAACGTTCAACATCATTAGTTACATGAATCATGATCATATTTTTATCCTATTCTACATTATTTTTACTCATTTTCCTTCATTTGTTACTTTGTCCTATTTTTGTATTTGACGTTATAACTTTTCTACACGTTTCTACATAATCCAACTCGAATTCTGCTGCTCATAAATGAGTTTTTCTTTAGAATTGTGAAAATAACATTTTCTTAAGATTTATACATTTGTATATAGAAATAGGAAAATATGCTATATTTTCTACTCGTTTATGCTTCTTTATTTAAAAATATGAAGATAAGCTACATATTCTTCAGATTTATACATTTTATTTAGAAATATGAAAATAAGCGAAATCTATTTCAGATTAGTGCTTTTCTTAAATAATTAAAATGACGTATTTTTCAAGAGGTTTATGCTTTTTTATTTGTTTTCTTTAAAATAATGAAAATAACGTACATTTTCTACTGGTTTATGCTTTTTTATTTAGAAATATGAAAATGAATTACATTTTCTTCAGATTTCTGCGATTTTATTTATAAATATGAAAATAATCCACATGTTCTTCAGATTTATGCTTCTTTCTTTAGAAATATGGAAATAAGCGAAATCTGTTGAAGATTGATGCTTTTAACCTTAGAATTATAAAAATAACGTACATTTTCTACAGTGTTATGCTCATTTATTCAGTAATAAGCAACATTTTCTACCAATTTATACGTTTTTATTTACAAATAGAAAATTGAACTTCATTTTCTTCCGATTTATGCTGTTTTATTTTTTTTTAAATGTAAATAAGCGATATCTGTTAAGTTTTTTCTTTAGAATCATGAAAATAACATACATTTTCAACAGGCTTTTTTGCTTAAAAATATGAAAGAAAGCTATATTTTCTTAAGTTTTATACTTTTTTATTTCGAAATATGAAAATAAGACATATTTTCTTCGCATTCAGGGTATATATATTTATTTTTTATTTATGCTTTTTATTTAAAAATATATAAGAGAAATCTGCTTCAAATTCATGCCTTTTCTTTAGAATGATGAAAATAAAATAAATTTTTTGCAGGTTATTTAGAATAATAAAAATAAGTTACATTTTTATGTTCACCCTTTTTTTATTTAGAACTATGAAAATCAACTACATTTCCTACTTTTTATGAAAATAAGCTACATTTTCTTCAAAATGAAAATAAGCTACATTTTCTTCAAAATGAAAATAAGCTACATTTTCTTCAAAATTAAAATAAGTTACATTTTCTTCAAAATAAAAAATAAGCTACATTTTCTTCAAATTTATGATATTTAGAACTGTGAAAATAAGATACATTTTCAGATTCATGTTTCTTTATTTAGAAATATGAAAATAAGTTAAATCTTCTTCAGGTTTATGTTTTTTTATTTAGAAATAAGAAAATAAGCGAAAACATTTTTATGTCTTTTTATTTACAAAAAAAGAAAATAAACTACTTTTTCTTCAGGTGATGCATTGTATTTCGAACTTTGAAAATCACCTATATTTCTTCAGATTTATGCTTTTTATTTAGAAATACGAAAATCACCTATATTTCTTCAGATTTATCCTTTTTATTTAGAAATACGAAAATGAGCTACTTTCTTCAGATGTATGCTTTTTTATAGAGAAATATGTAAATAAGCGAAATCTGCTTCATATTATTTTTTTTAGGAATTAGGAAAATAAATATATATTTTCTACAGGTGGATGATATTTTATTAAGAAAAATAAAAATGAGCTACATTTCCTTCAAATTTATATTTGTTTAGAATTATGAAAATAGAATATATTTTCAGATTCATGCTTATTTATATGGAAATATGAAAATAAGCTGAATTTTCTTCAGGTTTACGTTTCTTATTTAGAAATAAGAAAATATACAAATTCTACTTCAGACTAATGCTTTTTTCTTAAGTATTAAGAAAATAACTTACATTTTCTACAGGTCTATGCTTTTTACTTAGAAATATGAATAACTATTAACTACTAATATTATCATTACCACCAATCCTCCAGCACCATTACTACCACACCACATCTACTATTAACATATCAATCCACTATAATTATTAACGTAAATTACTCCCTCCTCCCCTAGCATATTTAATACCACTAAATTAAAACCAATAAGGATTACGAACTGTAATTTCTACCAGTTACAATATGCTGTCATCAAAAACAAGGAAATAATCAGCTTTAAAATAATAACAATTTAACCTTAAAAAATTAAAAAGAATAGCAATTTTGACCTATCATAATTTTACACAGACACCACCACACGTATATCCGTGCATGCGAGGAAATATTATTCAGCGAAAGAATAGAAAAATGGT